>CM076584.1:1592330015-1592667515 GCA_034641835.2 Pinus albicaulis | reverse complement strand
CATACACTAAAATATGTGTGTATATGAATATGTTAGAGCCCTTACGAGAATCAATAGAGATATCATATCTCAACCCAAAAATCATCCAACCCTCAACCTAATGAGAGCCCATAACAGGAGGAAGGTGGGCTGCAACTAGTCAAAAACAAATGAATAAATCAAAGGAAAGTAACTACCTCTTCGGGGGAGACCCTTTATTCCAAGAACAAATATGAAGCACTCTTTGATCTATAGCAAACAAAGGAACAACAAAATGCCAACATTGGGGTGATTGAAACCCAACAAGATCCAAACTCTAATCCAACTAGCAAGAAAAGGAAAAACTCATAACCTAGTATGGAACTCCTAGGAATGATGATGTGACAACCCCATCACACCACTCCTCCAATGGAACGGGTTGTTACTAAAAATCCAACCCCTCTGGTTCGGCTAGAGGAATGGGATAGTAGTTATTTATTAATTATTATTATTATTTAATTCTTTTCTTTCATAAACAAATATATACATGAGTATTAAGTATGATTGTTGTTAATTATACTTAATTGTAACTACTTAGGTTTAATTGTATTTATCAATATTCATATGTGAATTATCGTGATTTATATTTATAATTATATTTCTTTAATTTTAATTTAACTAACCACGTTGCCATAACCCGACGATCCCCACTTTGCTATCCTCCATGCCCAATTAAGCTCGACTATGTGGCCCCATGGTTCCCCGTCTCTTTTTTAATCTGACATTCCATGCATCATATGTTTTTGATCTACGTTTTTCATTGGTGTAATCTGCATGACTGTTAACTTAGATAGGGGTCAGCACAATCAGGGTTCTGGCTCATGGTTTTAGCCCCACATCGGATGACCTCGTCTCCTCCAACAAACCAGGGTAAATTGTGCCACTCTTGGCTCCCTCATAATGACGTCACAAGGGAGGGGTGTCACAACATGTGGATGGTGGTCCTTATCTCTACCGACCCCACTATTGATTCGTCCATGAAGGATTGTCAAGGATTCTCATTTCGTTCAAGTCGCCCAATCATGATAAGTTGTGATCTAGGCACGTCAATAAAAATCCTCCATGTCTAGGTCTTCCTTTTTACCAAGAGCATCAACACATTCTATTAATTTATATGTCGATCCCCCGCTCAAATTCGTTGCAATTCAGCTTTGCGCCACCCTTTCCCACCGAGCATGGGTTCCTTTTTGCCTTGGTTGCAAAGGTTATTCAACTAACTAGATCCACACCAGCATTTTTCCATAGCCTCTAGGGGTTACTAACCCTTACTTGCATTACCCATCCTGAGATTATGATTTTAAAGCCCCTCACGTTCCCACCGGAGTTGTAAAATACTAAAACGGCCTTGAGGAGTCCCACTCTAATCAATGATCTGCAGGCCAAGGCACACCCTCAGTCTTGCATTGCCATAGCGAGCAAAATTGCGAAGCTTATCGAAAACCTGTAGAATTATTAAAAATGCAAGGTTTCAAGAGCCTCTACTGCAATATCATAGGTTATAACAGTTTAAATAGTAATTCATCCTCAGCATCAACACAATTCTCATAAATTGATTTACAGACTTGTAACTAGTGTGTAGATACACATTCATCAATACATGTATGCACAAGCCATGTCAACAGATTTCCTTTATTGTAGCTCTTATTTTGTAATAAAAAGGCTTCACATGTTGAGTACTTTTAATGATAAAATATGTTTCTTATGAACCCTACTGATGTCTTTCTCTATGCACGTTCCTATTGGTTATTAGGTGATAGTCTAGTTCAGTCCTATTGGAACTATTTCCAACGCTTAACCTTTTCTTAGCATCGAAATCATTTATGTTACAGAAATGGCACTATATCATGTTTCAAAGGTATAATAAATTAACCAGAGAATCATTATACTCTGTTAAGCACGTTCAAGAGCATATTTCAATCCAAAACACAACATATACCCATTTCTCATGTACACGCCATTTAGTCCAAGACTGTAAATACATACTTAATAACATTACAAACACATACTTAATGAAATTGCAGACACAAGAACACTTATCTTATAATTTTTTGGGAAACTGAGTCTCGGAAAAAGACTCTCCACGCAACCTTAGACAGTTGTAGCCAAGCCCACTTGCAGTTGTCACCCCCAAGCTAGATTCCATAGATTGAAGAGTTTGCTTCAGGGATAAACCACCAACTTCCAACTGAAACAGGGACTCCATAGGACCTCCCTCCTCCACCCACCAGCCACTCAGCAATCAAATAGAGCACAAGGAGTCTAGAGGTTAGCTACCTCCACCCGAAGATATCAAGGGAATCTAGAGAGTAACCTCTCCACCCTTATCCAACACACAATGGTTCCACACATGTATGGGAATCCAGATTCCACTATAAATAAATAGCAAGAAGGTCTCAGAAGGTCTCCCTCTAGGATTCCAAGGACACAATCCTCCACCCACACCACTAAGGGAATACAGAGAAAACTATCTCCACCCTATGGCTTTATAGAGAATTGAGAGGCATTGTTCCTCACCAAGGAGAAACTACATGTCTACCAATCTTTCCAACTAAAAAAATTCATTGTCCTTATTCTCTATTATTTTTGAATCATGTATGGTTGAATGAGTTAGTATTTTTTCTCTCCTATGTGAATGATAGTGAGCATCCCCCCCAATGAGATCAAACTCCCTTTCTTTTCTCTATTGTTTCTCTTCTGCATTGGGATTGATTTTTTTCCTTCCTGCCAACACAGTCAACTTAATTAATTTAGTTCTCCTTGCCTTTCATATGATTAGAATCCTGCACATACATTCTAAGCAATGAAACATGGAAAACATCATGAAATTTAACTAGAGGAGGTAAAGCAAGCTTGTACACCACTGGCCCAATCCTCTCAAGGATTTCAAAAGTCCCACAATACCATAGTGCTAACTTGGAACATGACCTAATACTTAAGGAAATTTTATTGGGTTTAACTCTTAGATAAACATTTTCCCCAACTTGAAACTCTTTGTGCACCCTATGTTGGTCTGCATAATTTTGTTAGGTAAATTGTCTCGGGGTTAGAGTCAAGGTTGACCAGGTTAAACAATCCGGTAGTTTTGGGACACATGGTATTGTGCAACCATGGATTTCGTCCCATGGTATTGCATGTAATGGAGCCTATAAAAGGATTGGAAGACTTCATTGTAAGAGGGGCCATGGAGGTGAGCGGTGAAGTCTCACTTGGACGGATTGGCCATGGTTTTGGCCAATGGTTAATGAAATTTCATTGGATGGGTTTTCCCCAGAGTTGGGGTTTTTCCCGGATAAACATATGTGTTCATGTTTATGTGTTTTTTTGCTGGTTATTTTTATTGTTCCTCTCCGTAAATCTCCGTAAATAAGTTAATATTATGGATAAATTTTATTCATTTGGTATCAAAGCCAAATTGGCTTCAGAGGAACACTCATGTTTCCAAGGGGTTATGTCTTGATGAGCGCGGATGAGGAGAATCATGTGGATCAAGAAGTGAGGTTGCATACAAGTGAAAAACTAAGGTTGAAGGTGGTTGTTGACGAGGGCTACATCGAAGCCCTAATCATGATGGCCATGAGTACCAAGCGAGCTCTCAAGCAAGATGGGAGGAGAGTGTCGTTACAATGCGGTAGCGCATAGACCCGCTTGGAAGATCCATGCACCATATTGAAAGTACAAGGAGGTGATGGTGAAGGGAATATATATTGGGCTTATATTCAGATCGTTTCCACAAGAATCACATGCATAACATGGAGGATCCATAGAGGAATAAAATATGTGTTGTCGAAGCAAGGTCGAACTGGGAGTGTCGTAGGGGTTGCAGGGTAGTGGTTTTGGTGAAGTAGAAAGTGTCACATGGCTCCACAGGGGGTTAACTCGACGAAGGTTACTGACTGTGTGGAGTAGATGCAAATCAGATTTGACGGGAGAAAATTCAATCTGGTTATATCTAGTGGAGAGTTGACTTGATTGAGAATGATTGTTGTGTGAATGGGGTCGTAGAGGACTTTGGATGTGTGAAGGACGTGAATGTCGTGTGAGAGGGAAGTCATTGTTCGCACTAGAAAAACTCAACCTCAGAGAATTATTTGAGCATGGAAGAACAAGAAGGAGCATGTGTAAGATCGAGGTTTGTGTCACCGTTCCCAGATCGGTCACAATGATGAGAGGCTTAGCATCAACACTGTCATCGGGAGCATATACTTCCAAGAGGAATTGCAAAGCACAAAATCGTTGATCTGGTTAGCTAATATTTGAAGACGTACCTACATGAAGAGGACATTAGAGCTAAGGTTGTGTTAGAGTCGGTCCTTACAGCCCTCCGTCAGAGATCATTTCGCTTTTTGCATATCATTTTTAGGTGTCTCGCTCACTTCACTTCGTTGCATTTCGCTAGGGGCATGCCATTGACTGACGAGAGGGTTTGGTCTTCTTGTATTCCCTCATGCTTGTACCTGCTGGGCTAATTAAAACTCCTCAAAAGTCATCGAAGTTCAGTTCACGTCATTCATGGTCATAAATGATTATTTTGGTGAACAAGAGTCTTTTAGTTTTAGAGTCTAGGGTTTAGTCTTTCGATATATTTAATAAATGCCCGCAGGCCATGAGGATGGTTTTCGAAAAGGTTCTTAGTTCAAATTTTCATCATCAAACACATTTGAGGACATTTCTTGTTCAAAACTCGGTTTTGAATAAGAAATTGTCGAATTCATTTTTGGTAATCATGTATTTTTTCCGCCATAAAAATTTCAATGCAGCCTCTGGTCTTTGCCGAAGTCCAAACGCCAACATCCCTGCAAAAACAACCAAGTTCATCAGCTCAAAACTCAGAAAGTCAATGTAAAAAGCCAAAAGACAGAAGTTCAATGAAATGACAAAGTGCCAAATAAAAACCATTACAAAGTGGGTTGTGGAGGAAGTAAAAATTAAAACCAACTCTTGCAAGATATGTTCCAAGGCTATGTAAATCATTTTTGTCAAATTACATTTACAAATTTTCAGAGCAAAGCCGAATTTGGAGGTTGAAGAGCGAATTTCAGTGTTGAAGAGCCGTGACTGTGTGTTGACAGTTTGTGTGCGACGCATACAAAGGAGGGCGCGGCGCATAG
Organism: Pinus albicaulis; assembly: GCA_034641835.2. Classification (NCBI taxonomy): domain Eukaryota; kingdom Viridiplantae; phylum Streptophyta; class Pinopsida; order Pinales; family Pinaceae; genus Pinus; species Pinus albicaulis. The sequence continues at coordinate 1,592,662,389 of CM076584.1, read as the reverse complement.
AATGCACGCGGCGCACTGGGCGTAGTTTTTCAGTGTATTTTTGTGTGGGCGCAGCGCACTGGGAGTGCGCGCAGCGCATTGAGCCATCAAGCTTGAAAATTCATCCAAACTCTACAATTTTTCAAATTCAAATAATCTCACAGCTTCAAGTAAGTTATCCACGCCTACCAAATGTTTTTTGGATATGCTATGGTGGTTTAAAGGTGGAGAAAACAAATGTTTGAATGGTCAAAAGTTTAAACCCCATGTTTACATCCAAAATTTCTCCAAGGGTTTAAAGGGAAGTCTTTCAAAACGTGGAAGTTGGTGTTTCAAACTTGTTTCAATAACATATATGCTCTTGTTATGGAATTTTATTATTGTCCCTGTTCGATTTACCACAATCCCACAGCCGCAGTCCCATTTTCAGTGTTCCCATATCCCTTTATACTTTTGATCCCCATGTGAAATTCCAAACCCTACTTGTTACCTCTTTCCCTGCCATTGATAAAATTTCAAGTTTTCATAAGTATCAATGGTTGTTCTCTTGTCTTTGACTGTACTTTTTCCATTTGAATAACTCTTATGTCTATCACATTGCAAGTCACATTACCATCACCCATGCCCATACCATTTGTAAAGGTGTGTAATCTCAACATTTTCCAAAGCAGTGAGTAAATTGTTTGTCTTTTCCAAAGCCACTTGACAGTCCATTGTGTTCATTTTGACACTTCCCAAAGTCCCCATTCCATGTTTGAGACAGTTGGCATATTTGATATTGAAAGGCAAAGTACCAATTCATCATTTTCAGACATACACCTAACCCTTGTTTTCACCATACCTATATCAGCATATATTTGTCAAACATCTTGATTTCAGCACCATGTCAGAGACAGATTCACCTTATGAGCAGAGGTATGAGCAGGACAGTGATTCATCTACAGAGGTTAATGTGCCAAGGAGGTCTCACAAAAGTGGCAGGCATGTCAGGGAGGAGCCCACTTCTTTGAACCAATTGCAGGCTTGCCCGCTTGCAATGGATTGTTTTCAGCGTCAGTCATGTTTCCATTATTGTGAGATGATTTCCCAAAATCAGCATCATCATGAGTTATCTCGCCTATTTGTCTTACATTTGCATAACGGTCGTGTAAACCTTGCTGGGGTGGATTTTACTTTGTCACCAGAGACCATTTCAGAGGCGACTGGGATACCAAACATCGGGGAAGAGTGGAATAAGTGGCAGCAGTTGGATAGAGCCTATTATGAGCCATATATCAGACCTGGATATATGAGGTAGCTAAGCAGGGTATTTCCATTTCGATTTCTGAAGGATGAGTATGCACCATTGATGAAACTCATCATTCGTTATTTCAGTTGTGAAGGGCACTTTTGACAATTGTATGCATATCACATCCGGCTGTTGATGCACTTCACGAGAGTGCGGTTGATGAGCATTCCATATTTCATGTACCGTAACATAGAGCGGATGACATTTCTTGTACAAAAGAAGACCCCAGCACAGCAGCATAACAGCATATATCATTACGCGCTTATCAAAATCATGGTGGTACATCAGCTCACACAGCAGGGCATTGCTTGGGAGGAGTTCATCTCCCGTGACTTCTTTGCAGCGCCACAGCCGCCTCCCGAGGTAGTTCATGATCAGGGAGAGCCTTCACACCAGTTTGATATTCCTGAGACTGAGCATATTAGTGCTCCAGTGTATGTGACATATCAGCGAGGCCGCAGAGCCTTATTTGCAGCTACACGACGAGTACTATCTCCACCCGGTGTGAAAGGGGTCTCGTTGACTTCATCAGCAGCGCGAGTACTATCTCCACATGGTGTGGAAGGGGTCTTGCCTTCGACATTAGCACAGGTATAGGTTCAGGACAGAGGCAAGAACACGATGAGGGCCCTTCAGGAGGCCGAGACACTGATTTTATACTCATCGATGTTGATGCGAGCTCTCCAAGCTCGAAAATGAAAGAGATCATCTAGGAGCAAAAAGCTGAGATTGGTACTTTGACAGAGAAATTGCAGAGAGCTCAGTGGGTGATACATTACTTGGAGCAGCATAATAAACAGCTGGAGGATCATCACACACTTGTAGAGTTGCGGCGAATCCGTGAAGATCGACAATTGGCCCGGAAGAGACCAGGTGACATGACACCGGTTGAGCGAGAAACTTGCCTCACACATGTTAAAATTCATCTGGAGAATTTGTCGGCAAAGGCCAATAGAGACAAAGACATGCTCCGTCATATGAAAAATCACTATTGGGCCCGCACGCACGTTTGCAGAGCAAAAATGAAGATCTTGAAGGCAAGGTTGAGCAAAGCACTGAAACGGCGAAAGAGGCTTGATCCACTCCGGATTTTGGCTGAGGCTTCGTTGGCTGAGCATGAGGCATGATGGGGGATATTCACTCCGAATTTCAGCAAATTTGGAGAATTTTTTGTCATTTTTGAAAATTTTGGTCACAAAACAGGTTTTTCCGCCCAACGCGTCACGCCACCCGACGCGCGCTTATGATTGGGACACTTTCTGGAGGAAAAATTTGTATTTTTGGATTTTTCATGGTAAGTTATGCATGCTCAAAAATGGCCGAAGCATTTCATCAAGTTCTAGATGATCAAAAGGGCCAAAAACACCATGAAAATCACCTTTCTGCCACCTTTTGCACTAGCAGGAAGTACTTTTGGGAGATTGAAGTTTTGGAGGGGCACATGAGCTCCAAATTGAAAATTTCCACTTGGGTTGGATAGCAAACATCCAGGGATTTCCAACGAGCTATCATTAGCTCAATTTGGACATCGGGAAGTGCTCCAAAAACAGGTCCAAAGTAGCGCGACGCATAGAGCTTTGGAGCGCGGCGCATAGAGGAATTCAGCCTATTTTTCACCTTCCAGCTCAGGAATTCAGCTAGTTGTGACTAGTTTCACCTCTTGATGTAATTTTTGATTTAGCTTGATGTAATTTGATAACCATGATGTAATTTTGGCATGTATTTACTTGTTCTAGATGATTCATTCACAGAAAAGTGAAAATCAAGTGAATGGATCAGTTTCCTAACTTATAGAGGCAAGTTGTTTAGCTGCCTAGATTTTAGCTCTTTGTTTAGAATTGGTTCAAACTGCTCTGTTGAGGAGGTAAATCCCCTCTGCGGACAGAGGCGATCCCTACTAGCCCAGCAGGGGTCTAGCAACAATCATCAAATGTTACAGCGCAAGTTCCTAGTTACGAATAAAATACCAAAGATGGAGGCCTACCTGGAATCCAATGCTATGATCCGTAGAAGAGAGTGTTCCCGTTCCTCAGCCTCGGTAGATCACGATCCTCCCACGATCTCCATGGATGGACACCTGCACATGCAAGAAACAACATGAATACAAGCATAAAATCCAGAATACGCAACTATATATCAGTCAGAAAGGATATAACTCATTATTAACATAAGTGAAAACAGAGTGGAACCATAACCATAATCATTCATTAAATAACAATCGAAAGAGAGTACAACCAATGTTCTGACATCGCGGTCTCCTTCGGATGGGTCTCCAGTTGTTCACGTCTCGCAAAGCTTGCCAGGGAAAGGGCAAACCTCTCTAGAGTCTCTCGACGATAATCTCCTTACTTGAGTCGGCCTTAAGGGAAGAAAGAGGGCTCTTACAGCACAAAGGCTCTTGGGAATTTGGAGATTCAAAGCTTAGGCACTTCAAGACTAGCTTGCAATGGCAATAGGCAAGCTTTTATAGATGGGGAAGGAGAGAGTTGGGATCCCTATTATTGTGGGATTGGCCCTATCATCAAGGAAGGTTCCATGAGAGGTGGAAAACCACTTCCCTTCCATGGAACTCCCGTAGCCAAACCTCCCAACTCAAGATAGGCAATGGTTTCTGAGTTTGTTGAAAGACAACTTCCGCCATCTTTATTTAAAAAACACTCCTTAAATTGGCTGGCGCGACTGCTGCTTTGGGACAGAGCGCCAGTTGGCGCGGCCTCTTTGCAGGATTTTCCCCATTGGCGCGAGTGATTAACTGTTTGCCCGCGCCAATGCAAAAGGAGATGTTTTCATGATTTTTTGCAAGGAGATGTCTTTAGGGCAATTGAAGCTCATGCTTAGAGGAATGCATTGATGATGATTTCAAGGCATGACAATGTTCACAGGTCACAAAATGGGTCCTCCATTGTGAGGGACGGGGAATGGTAGGGACGGTGACAAATTACTGTGTAACAGATGCCCCCTAAAGTATGAGGCCCGAGAGAGAGAGGGGTGAAATGCTTTACGAGAACATGTTCAACTGAAGGCCCGCCATCTAAAACTCCGCGTAGTTAAATACAACCGAGGTATCTCAAACACATGATGTATATGATGGGCAATGTGCCCATCCGAAACAGAGTATGCTATAATCCGGATCCAGGGTATGGGCGCAACCATCCAACTAAGATCAAATAAATAGACTCAGGTATGGTCGCAGCCATCCAATCAGTGAGTCATGTACATAATGATAATAATCCACAATCGCAGCCTGGATTACAACAGACACAATCCAGGGTCTTGCACTCCATCTCGACCCAAACAAATTACAAGTCCAAGCATGTGAATATGTGAGCTGAAGTCAAACATGCAAGAACATCGTCTGATTACCAGCCAATGATGAGAGTTGTTAACAGACGCGAGAGGAACCACCAATAATGACAATGGCCCTCAAGGTACTATAGGTACAATCTACGGCGTGTGAATCAATGAGCTGGCGTCGAACACCTGTAGAATCACTCGATCGGAGGCCAATGATGAAAACCCCGCGTCGAATGCGACGAACCTGCAATTTAGGCATGCAGGCTCCAAGGTACCATAAAGGAGTCTCTAGATCAACTTCCTGGATAATGAGCTGAAGTCGACAGGAAGTGACCTTGATCGAAGCTGGGCCATAATGTTTCCCACATCATCGACACGAGACAGAGGAACATGATGTTTTTGTTGTGAATCAGGATCGTATGAGAATCAGAGGAAGGTTGATATTCGCAGAGGTCAACTTCTCTTGAACATATAAACGACACGACAGTGGACTTGGCAGTATTTGACATCAACGGATCAGAGGTCATGGTGACGAGGCAATGAGCTGATGAGAGGTCAAAAGGGATTATCCAAACCCACGGAGGCAAAGTGAAGAAACGAGATGAGATGTCCCCAACCCGACACGAATGAAGACAAGTGCCATGTTCAAGAGCGACATACTGCCGACGACAACGATGATGGTTCCATTTTTTTCCCCACCATTTCTGGCGAGTACCCCAATTATTTTTGATAACAAGCTTGAAGGGGATAGCATATGCTTGTGATATAAGTCCGCCCTTCGGGCGAATCCATCCTAGTGCATTTAACGAGTCCTAGGAAGGAGAAACTCGGAGAACGTCATTTCGACGAAATCCAATGTCATCAGGGTTTAACGAGTCTGACAAAGGAAGAACTCGGCGCCTTTTCATGTTTAGAGAGTTTGAAAAGACAGCGGAAAAGAAAACTCCACAGGTCCCTTTTCGTAAATAGTTCCCCAGATCCGAAAAGGTAGAAAACAATATCCGGGAAAACCTCCTAGTCGCGATAGGCTAGGGTATTCCTTTTTCGTAATCAATCCATCCCAGCCCGAAAAAGGGTTAAACTTATACTGGTTGAATGTTGATTCGTGTCCATTTTAACGAGATCGAAATGACAAGGGCCTCGGAAATCTTTTCATGTTTAGAGAGTCAGAAAAGAGCTGAAAGATGACTCCAAAGTGACTTTTTTGTGTATTTACCGAGTCCGAAAAAGTATAAAATACAACTCGTTTCCATCGTTAAAGTCGCAAAAACCTGCTGCTGCACATACCAAGCAAGCGTAAAACCCATTTTCGACATAACATATTAAAATATTCGATAAAAATAACTTTTAAAACTCATTTTATGTCAAAAAAGTTATAAATATGCCAAAATGGTAAAAATAAAATTACATTTACTATTTACCTTGGTAAAAAGCAGTAGTGGTCCATTTGGAGTGGAAACTTCTGACGGTGATTGCGACAGATCCGGTTGAACATTCAGATTCTCATCTGCTACAGGTAAGAGGTGCTTCCCTGTGCTTCATTTCAATCCATTTTTCAATAGCTTTCCCTTATGTATCAGCCCTCTGTGGCCACTCTTTGAAATTTTAGGGCCGCGCTCATTGGCATGGGTATCGGGCACGGACCCGCGCTAATGGGCGTTTTTATGCAAAGGTCTCGCGCCACGTGGCACGACTGTTCACAAAACAGCCGCGCCAGCAGCCGAACCTAAAATTCCGCCTAAAAATTCGAGATTTTAACCAAATTAAATGAAATTTGAAGCCTACCAGAGATCTAACTAAGGGTTTATGACCATGTGGATGCAGGAAATCAAGCAAAATGGTGATTGAATGGAAAGAACGAGAGCATGGAGAAGAGGATGAACAGGCCATAGAAAGTGAGGCTTGCATGAATGCCCTCAGAAAATGTGGGCTAAATAATTTCTTCCTTACACCCTGTCTACGAGCTCAGCCCGAGCTCCTCTAGTATTTGATTAGTATTTGGGACGAACATGAACAAGTGTTCAAGTTGCGAGATCAGGTATTGGAGCTGGAGGTTTCTGATGTGTATTTCATCACCGGATTGTCTCGCAAAGGTCCGATCCCTGTCTTGACTGGAAGTAGACCATCTGGCGAGAAGATGGAAGAAGTGATGGCACGAGTGTGCCAAGGAGCACAAATGGGATCAGGGAGCAAAAAAGTGGATATCCACACTATCCCCGATCTAGCATTCAGAGTTGTCCTACATACCATCACGCGGGCGGCAGGATTGCAGGCACCGCACGAGGCCACAAAGGCCCAACTCCTGCTGGCCTCAGAATGCATGAGTCCCTTACTGTTCAATTGGGCAACATCAGTAACAATAAACATGAAGAGACAGCTCACCAAATGCAAGCAAGCTAAACTGAAACAGTTTGGTTATGGTTCCATCTTGGTATCGTTCATTCTGGAACGCTTACCAATCTTCCAGGGCCAAGGGGCCATAGTAGCAGATCCGATACCACGAGAGCCAAGAATGGCTCGCTGGGCAGCACTAATGCCCAGAGCTGGAGGCGGCCAACAGATGTCCTGGAGGCCGGAGTTCTTTAGGTGGTTACGGCGCCAATTGATTGTAGTGGAGGACTGGCCATATGCAGGAACTGACTTCACCAGAGACCCAGATCTCCCACTGCCAGAAGGAGATGACTGGGACGAGGAGTTGGGTAAGACCTCATGTTTTTTAATTTTTATGTTTTATGTTTTTTTTTTTTTGTTAATACACATTCGTCCTAACACATTTTATATATGTATGCAGATGTGGGACTTGAGAGACCAGCTGGAATGTCTCCAATATCACGGAGGACTCATCTCGCCCCTGATCCTGAGGGAGAGGGCACAGGAGGAGAGGAGTTGATCCAGAATCTCGAGGGCATTGCCCGAGGGATCCTGGACTATGCTCGGCTAGCGGACGTACCGATGGCGTACCAGCGTCATACGGTGGGAGTTCCAAGTCGGATCCACCGAATCCTGAGACGCTTAGTGCGTGCAGTTACATGCTATCATGAGCACCATGCAGATTAGCTCTTAGGGATTATACCACACATATTTTTTGAGAGACATATCGTCTCCGGATGTACTTAAGACGATTATGTATATTTTGACTTTATGTGACACACTCTATGTAAACATTTCGATATCTATATATATATGCATATCTATTTCTGGATGGATCTTTCTTTACATGTGATGATGTTTTCTATATGTCATGCAAATGTCTAATACAAATGTAATCTAATGTATCAGTTACATAACAAACGACCCAATGCGAAATGTATTCACACAATGTATCTAATCACACATTTCATTTTTACGCAAGCTTAAAAGCACACATGAACACACACATATGCAAACTATTCTTGAAATGAGGAAGACGGGCATGCCCCCCAGCATGATGTCTCAACTGGTACATATGCCTCAAGTCAACCATTGAAAATATGAAGGTCTTCAAAATGTAAAGTTTGACTTTGAAATATGCTCGTGTTTCATTATTTTCATTTAAAGGATACAATCATTAAAAGAACTATCTCAAATGTATTGTTTACTTGCTTTTGTTTCACACAAGTGAAGGAAGTATGCTCCAAGAACCTGGTTTCATTTTTTAAAGAGCTTGACATAGGGAGGAAACCGTGCTCTAACCGAATTACATCAAAATGAACAAGAAGGCGGTGCCTCCAAGAGTTCCACTCCCGGTGGAAGGAAAACATCCTGGAAGTCAAGGCCCAATGCCCCCAGTACACTATGCACGACGGCATCTTCACTGAGCACAGGCACGGGGTAGGTAGCCACATAGTTGACCTGCGATGAGGCAGATACAACGGGTGGATAAAAACCATGAGGGGGTGATGGCGGGCCAGTTGCCATGTCAGGACCAAAGAACGAAAGCTGATCAATGGTTACGATCTGTCCTTCATGCGGAAAACAGGCCACACGGAAAAGGGAGGAGACAAGCGCTCCCATGGCATAGGTATAATCGCGTCCCAGGAGCAGATTGAAATCCAAGGGGCCTAGAACGACCATCACGTCCATATGGACGGTTTTTCCTCCCAAAGTAATCGGTAACCTTGGAAGGATCCCCAACGGTTGACTCGTCCTTCTGTTAAAAGTCAACAGATTTTGCATAACAGGCACAAGCAGCGGCGAACCGAAGGCTTGCCAAGTAGTTGAGGATAGAATACTAACAAACGCACCTTCGTCTATAATGGTGCTGGGTATGACCAGACCAAGAGCCTGTACTGTGATCTCGAAAGGCACGTAAGACGGAAGGCGGAATCCTGCAAATCGACTCCAATCAAAGGAGGCGACCAGACTACTCGGAGGGGATACCATCAAACCGAGAAGGTCTTCCCCTGGTGTTACGGAAGAAGGAGCATCTTCCATAACCTCCATCTCAAAGGCGGGAGGGATATCCTCCAGAGCCTCCATCATGGGAGGCGGAGGAGCAGCTTCTTGAAGTACAGGGACAAGAGAATCTTTCTCCAAGCCTGAAGAATCTGAGGAAATCAGAAGGACATGGGGGGTGTGATATCCACTCTCGATAGAAAAGACCTGGTGCACCACGGACGGGGCCAGTTCAACCGATCCTACGACCAATGGTTGGTCAGGGACGGATTCGTGAATTTGAATTTCTAGGGGAGTGGGATTGACCAAGGATGACTCTTGACCAATCATAGGATCAGCTAGTGGAGGACTCAAAGAAAGTTGTTTATAACCAGCCAGGAGGCGTGGTGTAGAAACAGTTGAGTTGTCCAAAAATCGCTTGGCTTCATCCATATAAGGACAAAGGTGAATGGCATGATTCCCTTCACACAACTTACAGGGATTGGTAATCTTACCCTGCTTCTTAGGAGTCTTACCAGCAGCAGCTGAAGACGTGCCCCCAACCTGACTCCCGGAAGCCAAAGGCAACGGCGGGCAACCGTTGGACCATACTTCGAGTACCTTGGGAATGCCAGGGCAGTCTCGAAGAAGATGGTCTCCTGTGCACAACATGCAAGGGAACTTGACTTTCTGTGGAGGGTTGGAAGGTTTATCAAGAGGAGATATTTCAGAAACAGTGGCTGCACTTTTAGCCTCTCGCTTATCAAACTTCTTCTTCTTTGTCTTCTTCTTCTTCTTCTTAACCACCTGGTTACTTGAATCCAGGCTTTCACCAGGCGAAGTAGAAGAGGAGGACGCAGAAACAGGCGAAGAAGGGGAGAGGTCCACCTTGGAATCAACATGATGTTGTCCAGGAGGAGGAACTGATTGAACAGTAGCGGAGATATCCGGGACCACAGAGGTTGAAAACAACCAAACAGGCAACCCAACAGTTAACCCAGGAAGGGACAAGGTTGCCATGTAAGGAGCACCAACATTCCCAAAAGGAGGAAACTGACCAGGATTCCCTTCTGAGGGGATTCCTTGGTTGGTAAACTCTGAAAAAGTCGCCATCAAAGCTCAAAACCACACACGGGCTTAAAAAGATTCAAGACACACGATCAAACAGTCAACAAGAAATATCTAACAGGGTGTATAATCGTGGGTGATTAATTTTTTACCACATTGAAAAATAAGAAACTTCACCGTTTCATGTTTTAAGAGTCGAGAAACAATAAAATATGACTCTATCTCTTTCAGATTTGACACAAGCGTGAAAGGACAAGCGCTTGACGGTCTTTTCAAATTTAGGGAGTCAGAAAAGACCAAATGACTGCTCAGGAATACTAGGCACAAAGGGTGTACCAAATAACCGTGAACTGCAATATACACCTTGGTTTTAATAATGAAAAAGAAATGAACGAAGGACTTTCCGTACGTGCAGGAAATCTCCCTGAATGCTGTGTTCGGTGTATCACGGGTATAGGGCGGCAGACTCGGCTTCCTGTGGATAAAGGATTGAAAACCTAGAGGGGTCTCCCTTTATATATGCGACGGTATGGGGAGCACAAGTCCGTACTAGCGCTGTCTAAAGCCAAAAGGCGAACGACAGCTGCTAGGTTTAAAGACGCCGGAACACGTCTCTAGCCTAGACCTCTAAATGTGTTCCGTTAGATTTCAATGTTGCCTTAGGTTAATTGAATAGATTTTAAAGTTGATCTTCAATTAGGTTTCAGTTTTCAGGCCCTAACGAATGTGTTGTTTCAAAAAACTCCTAAATGCAAAGCTACATGCCACAGTACACCATTTCGTTCAATGAAAACTAGCTACAGAAGAGTTGAGAGTCTTTACACAAACCAAATGATCGGAAGACAAACAATGAGATCTCTAATGCAACTAATGAAATCGAAAATTTTCCATTCAAATCACTAATTACTAGTAAAATCGAAAAATTTCAATTTGCACTAATCAACCAAAAGAAAAAGAGATTTTTTTGTAATTTTCAATGTTTGATAGCTAGATGCACTAAACAAACTGAAAATAAAAGAGAAGCAACTTGAGAAACGATATTGAGAGAGAAAAATGAACAAATTTCACTCAATGACACAAGCAATCAGATCTCAAATCAACCAAAGTCTCTCAAAACCAAGAAAAAGACTCAAAGGCTCCAATGGACCGTGTGATCTAGGCCCAAAGCAAGAACAAACGAAATTTGAATGAAGAAACGATCAATCACCCAAAAATCACAAAAAAACAGAGAACAACTACTAAGAGGATGTGGAGGAGCAATCAGAGAGTTGACTGGATAAACGAAACACCAAAACTCCCAACGAGGGCTCGATACACAAAGCCACTAGATGCCCTAGGGCTTAAAACGTGAAATCGATGGAGAAAAGCAAACAACCAAAGGATGAAGGAAAATCCCCAGTCAAACAGGACTCCAACACACTCAGGTAGTCGAAAAATCAAGAAGAAAACAATGATCAGACCTAGAGAGCTCAAGGCGGCGGACTCACGAAATACCTACGGGCGTGAGCGCGGCCCCTGGCAAAAGTTTATAGCTGGTGCCCGACCAAACGGTGCGCGGCCTATACAAAAGCAACATGCCGCCAATTGGCGCGACGCTCCGGGCTAAAAGCGCACCGAGTCGGGTTTCTCGGCCAAAAACAAAAAATAACTACTCTCAGAAGCGGATCAATGTAAACTAAGCAAACCAAGAAGCAAAAAACGGCAAAATAACCCATTGAGAAGGCTAACCAAGCAAGGAAAATCATAAACATTCAAAAACTGAGACAATCTAAAGAGACGGTGAAGTGCGGGCGATCCCCGGTGATGTAAGGTGACGAGAGGTAAATACCTCTGTGGGACGAGAGGCGATCCCTACTAGCCCCGGCGGTCTAGCAACAATCATCAAATATTCCAAAACAGTTCCTAGTTACAAATAAAAATAAATATGGAGGCCTACCTGGAATCCAATGCTATGATCCGTAGAAGAGAGCGTTCCCATTCCTCAGCCTCGGTAGATCACGATCCTCCCATGATATCCACGGATGGACACTTGCACATGCAAGAAACAACACAAATACAAGCATAAAATCCAGAATACGCAACTATATATCAGTCAGAAAGGACATAACTCATATTAACATAAGTGAAAACAGAGTGGAACCATAATTGTAATCATTCATTAAATAACAATCGAAAGAGAGTAAAACCAATGTTCTGACGCCGCGGTCTCCTTTCGATGGGTCTCCAGTCATTCACATCTCGCAAAGCTCGCCAGGGAAAGGGAAAACCTCTCCAGAGTCTCTCGATGATAGTCTCCTTACTTGAGTCGGCCTGAAGGGAAGAAAGAGGGCTCTTACAACACAAAGGCTCTTGGGAATTTTGAGATTCAAAGCTTAGGCACTTCAAGACTAGATTGCAATGGAATTGAGTAGGCTTTTATAGATGGGGAAGGAAGGAGTTGGGATCCCTATTATGGTGGGATTGGCCCTATCATGAAGGAAGGTTCCATGAGAAGTGGCTTACTTCCTTCCATCTGAGCTCTGGTAATGACCTCCTACTCAAGATAGGCAATAGTTTCGAGTTTGTTCGAGTACCTATTATTATCGATATTTAAAAAACACTCATAAAGTCGGTGGTGCGTGCTGGCACAGGACGAGAGCGCCGGTTAGCGACGACCTCTTTGCGGGGATTTTCCCCATTTAGCGCGAGGTGATCACGCCGCCTGCCCGCGCCAATGCAAAAGGAGATGTTTTCATGATTTTTTGCAAGGAGATGTCTTTAGGGCAATTGAAGCTCATGCTTAGAGGAATGCATTGATGATGATTTCAAGACATGACAATGTTCACAGGTCACAAAATGGGTCCTCCATTGTGCGGGACGGGGAATGGTAGGGACGGTGACAAATTACTGTGTAACATGCTCCTAGAAGCATGAGCTCGACCCCTAGAGGCATGGGAAGGGGTTAGACTTGTCTATTTATTGTATTTTCTGAGACACTTTCAGGGTTGGACTCTTGGGAAAAGTTTGGCACACTATTGTACATATTTTCTGCATTTTGGCTAAGGAAAGATCAGAGGTTTTGCAACACCTATTGGGATTCTTGTGGCTTTCAGTTTTGATGGTGTTTTCTCTCAGTTATTTGTAAGTTCTTTAACTTTTAATGTATGCCATTCCCTTCTTTTGCTTCTGAAACTAGATGAATGAGTAAATGAGGTAGAATTCATTGATTCCAGTGCTCTGCCTTTAAATTTGTTTAGTTTTATATGTTTTCGCCAGTTTGGAGAGGATCCTTGTTCTCCCTTGCCCTCTTCAGCTCCTTGTCATTTTGATCCATCCATACACATAATCAAAATCATCAAGACTACTGCCTACCTTGCCCCAATTTGAATTCTGCAAAGATCTGGCCTCATCCCCGAGCCCAAAATTATTTTTCCCATTTTTCCAACAAAAACCCAAAAAATTTAAATCAAACCTTCCTATCTATTTACTAGCCTAAAATCAGTATCCATTATATGTCATCTCAGCCCTTTGAAAACCTTTTGCCGAGATAGACCCGGAGAGAGCCCTCTCCTGTCCTCGTAGGGCTAGCTACGAGGCTAAGCTTGGTTTGATGTTGCCTTGAGTTTTACCTTATTTCAGCCTAAGGTAGATTCGAGCGCTAACAGGTTGCACCCATTGTTAAGCTCGAGGATATTACAGTCAAGATTGGAGAAGAGGAGGAGGATGTCCTCCTTGACATTAAGGCAAATTTATCCATCAAATTTAGTTCGTTGTGGTGGATGTCCGGGAGAAGTTAAAACGATAACACCAAGCTGGCAGCCACGGGACTACGCATAGTTCACGAGCTATTACAATGACTTTGGGGCATGCCATGGATCAATAAATTCGCATTTCTGGATGTGGATAGTGGATCTCGGTGTGTATACGAGTTATGGCATGTTGCGATATGAACGAGGCTAGATGCGATGGCTGGTGCATAGTACATGAAACAAAATATTTGCAATAACCTGCAAGATGGACCACATAAAGCATATTTATGTGGAGTTGCATACCTATGTGGTGGTTTCGGTGGTTTCCAAGGTATGGATCAAAGATTCGCGACAATTTATAGGATGTAAATGTTGTGGTCATCGAGACCGTGGGCCTTAGTGGGTGGTGCAACATAAGCCAAGATTAAATGGCAGCAAATGAGTCTACACATGAAGATTGAGAGAAACCATGGGCATTGGTTGCAAGAAAAGTATTTGATGGAATGATTCAATCAAATAATTATCATAGTGTGGTGGTACATGGTTGAGGAGAGCATTGGGCACAGATTGTGTCAAGAGAGGATGTGCTAGAAAAGAAACAATGAAACAAAAAAAACAAAAACAAAATTATTGTAATGGTGTCAAAATTTATTTCATGTAAATGGGCATACTGCTGTAAGACCTGGTAAGGCATGCATACCCATAGATAATCACTGGTAAATTTTGGGTTAGACCTAGGTGATAGGGGGATGTTGGGTTAATAGATACCCAGGTAAAAAATTTGAGGGGGGTAAGGGACAGAGTGAGCAGGGCTAGGTTGACTCACTTGGAAAGGTTGGTTGGATTTAGTCAAGGAACCCCAAGTCAAGTTTAAGGGGGGAATGTTAGGTAAACTGACTCGGGGTTAGAGTCAAGGTTGACCAGGTTAAACAATCGGGTAGTTTTGGGGCACATGGTATTGTGCACCCATGGTTTTCAGCCCATGGTATTTCATGTAATGGAGCCTGTAAAAGGTTGGGAAGACTTCATTATAAGTGAGGCCAGGGAGGTGAGCGATGAAGGCTCACTTGGCCGAATTGGCCATGGTTTTGGCCAATGGTTAATGAAATTTCATTGGATGGGTTTTCTTGGAGTTTGGGTTTTTCCCGGATAAACATTTGTGTTTGTGTTTATGTGTCCAAAGGCCAACTTCCTCCACCCAAAGATATTAAGGGAATCTAGAGAGTAACCTCTCCACCCTTAACCAACACACAGTGGTTCCACCCATGTAGGGGAATCCAAAACCCAATAACCATTAATTTTTATTTCTGCAAAAATGTTTACAATTAATTTTACAAGATAACCATATTTGGGGCTATAATAGATGAGGAGGAGAGAATAAACGTAGAAGTACTAGGAGAAACGATTGATGAAAAAATATGGACATAGATAAAATAGCATTATTATCCATGTTGGAGGCTTGTCGAGGTTAGAACCCACACTATATTCTAGAACAAAAAATTAATTTAATTCATTATTCATATTTAAAATTAATATATCATAAAATCCCCTCCTCCTCGTGGGGGGTAGTTCTTCCTCATCCTCTTTGGGGGTGTTTTCCCTCGCATTCAAAGAACCCTCGAAGTCAACCAAGTATAAGCGAAGGAAGGGGCGTAAAAGTAATAAGGATTTGATCAAATAAGCAAGAGATTTTCTAGCCAATACTAGTAAAGTTCAATTGATCTCAGAGGTGTTTTCCTCCACCCATCAAGCTTCACAATGAAATCCTCACATGGAATATAATAGGCTCCAATTGTCACAGCAAGAAAAGGCATATTAAGATCAAAATCAGGAAGGAAATGCTAATGGAAATACTCCTTGAATAGATTAAGTGTTTGGAGAATAAATTATTTACAATCATGGCCCGTTGTTGGAAGGGTTTTCAAGCTATAGCTTTGGATGTCACGGTCCATGCAGGAGGATTAGATGTTATATGAAATCCAACAAAAATAAAATCATTTGGTTGGGTGTCTTATTTGAGGATTCTCTAAGGAAATTTTCATTACATAGGTGTAGCAAAAGTGGTATTTATCACAACTATATATGGACCCCACTTTCCTTTGGAAAGGTTTCAGTTCCTTAATAATATGGCCTTAATTCTAGTAATTCACAAGGAATATTTATGGATTATCAGAGGGGATTTAAATATGAAAAAAATCATGGACGAAAAACGTGGGGTAATCCGTAGATTGGATAAGGATTCGTATCACTTCAAGGAGATGATTTGAACGCAAGCAGTCATATATGTAGAAAAAATAAACAGATTACATACTTGGAATAATAAGTGTGGAGGCAAGAATTGCTATAAATTATTCCATTCTCCCCTGTGTCGAATCTGATCATTGGCCAATTTTCCTCGAATTGGACCTCAATGTGAGCCCTAAAATAGACCATTTCACTTTGAAAGTGTTTAGTTTAGAAACGTAATCCTTATATAAAATATCAACGAATTGTGGAGTGAGATGGAAGTTTTAGGTGTCACAGTGATGTACATATTTCAATAAAAACTCAAACTGCTTAAAGGCAACATTAAGCAATAAAACAAAGAGGAGTTTGGAAATATTTTTGAAGTAAAACTATACCTAGAGGAGAATATGGAAATTATTCAACAAATAATGATATTGGAAGGCAGATCCAAAGACCTCACCTAAGAGGAATCCAACACCCTAATCCAATTGGAGGAACGTAGGTCTCAAGACGAGGTACTCTGGAAACAAAAATCTCGAGAGGAACACAATTTTTCTTCACAAGTCTATGATAAAACATAAAAATCGCAACAAAATTTTATCATTGATAAACTTAGAAGGGAAAAGAATCAGAAACCATAAATATTTATAAATAGAAATCTATAATTATTATAGCTCTCTCTTGAAAGAACCCAACAAGGACAAAAAAAAAACTATTAGCAAAATAATAGCAAACATTCCTACTCTAATCAACAAAGAGAAAAAAGTGGCATTAATGAGAAATATTTCCCTTGAGGTAGAAGAGGCGGCCATGAATATCTAAAAGAACAAAGCCCCTAGGTTGGATGGATTTACCACAGAATTCTTCCTAGCATATTGGCCTATACTAAAATACGGCATCCTCGTGGTGGTGAAAGAGCCAAGGACGACATCCACTATCCTTCCCACCCTTAATGCCACCTTCTTCACCTTAGTTCTGAAATCCAATGACTCCACGGAAGCCAAAAGCTTCATACCAATAGCCCTCTTCAATGCCATATATAAAATAATTACTAAATTTATAGCTAATCGGCTTAAGCCTCTTCTCCCCTCTCTTATCTCAATGTAAGAATTGTAGGAATTTATGGGGTAACTTCCTAAGATGAAACACCGCTCAAAAACATGTCAAAGATCAGTACACCAATATTTGACGTGGTTAAAACCCTCGAAGAGGGAAATATTTCACGACCTGAGTCAACGCGGCCACTTCGAGCAATTTATTGATATAAAGAAATAAAATTTACATAAGCTTATCTCATAAACGGTCACCGAACAAATGACCCTTCGTGCTTTTTCAATAGAGATCATGGACCAATCGGGTGTTAAGCCACGGATCAAGTGTCAGTAATACCGAGGAGAAAATGAACCATTGGATCACTACATATCGTGACCATCAGATTATAAGTTACAAAATTACATACTAAAGAAACACACTTTACCTAACTTTACACTAGACCGAGTTAAACTTAATTATTTCCTATGTGTCGAAATATCCTAACATCCCCCCTTAAGAAAAACTTGGGAAACGATTGAAGGATTTACAAAGGTCACACAATAGGAGAAGGAAGGAGGAATTAGAGCCTATCCCCCCTTAATGATAAATTTCTTGAACTCCAAGCATAGATTGAAGTTTGGTAAACTTCATTTCTGTGAGAGACTTTGTAAAGATATCAACAACTTGATTATTGGTTGAACAATAGTGCACTGCAAGAACACGATCATGAACGAGATTTCTGATGAAGTGCATGTGTAGCTCAATGTGTTTCATGCGTTGATGTTGAACTAGATATTTTCATAGTTGAATGGCACTCTGATTATCATATTTGGATGTTTCTGATGAAGACCAAATTCAGAGAGGATCTGATAAAGCCACAGGGCTTCCTTGTTGGCTTCAACAACACCACGATACTCTGATTATGCCGAATAAAGAGAGATGGCACTTTGTTTCTTACAAGACCATGTAATAGGTCATGAACCAAGAGTGAATACATAACCTGCAGTAGACTTTCGATCATCAGGGTGACCAGCCCAATCAGAATTAGTGAAACCAACACACAATGGAGATGCTCCTGCACTATAATGAATCTCGAACTAAACTGTATCTCGAACATATCGAAGTCATTAGGGGAATTTTGAGGTCTAAAATGGGCCTCCTAAGAAAAATATACAACCAAAATAAACTTTATAATAGCCAATAGGATTCAATATGATGATGTCAACCATGGGGGATGATTCACCATTTTTTAAGTAAAAGAGTAAAAATATTAAAAAATAATAAAATAATAAAAATATTTTTTCAACTCGTATTTTCAACTTATCTCCAAAGTATTTACTCAAATTTCATGTGGGAGTACTCGTTGGATGAAAAATTTAATTCCTCATCTAATGAGTACCCATGTTGCATACTTTTTATGGATCCTGCTACACACAAAATGAGAAATACATGAAAAACGTGATTATAATCACTTTTTTCATGTAGCAGAATCCATCGAAAGTATGCAACATGGGTACTCCTTGGATGAAGAATTAAATTTTTCATCCAACGAGTACTCTCGCTGGAAATTTGAGTAAAAACTTTGGGAGATAAGTTGAAAATACGACTTGAAAAAGTAGTTTTTTTCTCTTTCCCTCTAAAATTTGATGATGTAATCAAATCTTATTTTATTATTTCCACTATTATTTCATAATTTCCTTAGGAGGCCAATTTTAGACCTCAAAATTCCCCTAATGATTCTTTTGGCTACTTTCCAGTGACTTTCATGAGGTTGGTGCATAAATCGAGCAACAAGACCAACGACAAAGGAAAGGTCAGGACGGGTATGGGTTAGATACAGAAATTTACCAACAAGTAGATGGTAAAAGGTAGCATCAACTTCAGGGGAAGTACAAGTGATTGAAATCTTGACTCCAGACTGAAAGGGAGAAGGGGATGGCTTATAGTCTTCCATGTGAAAGTGCAGTAGAAGATCATAGGAATACTTGGACTGAGAAAGGGTAATACCTTATTTGGATTGAAAGACTTAAAGACCAAGGAAATAATGCAAGTGTCCTAATTCTGTCATTTCAAACTTCTTTTTGAGGCTAAACTTCACATGGTTTATATGGTTGGGATCACTACCAATAAGGATAAGATCATCAACATAAAGAACAAGGATGATTAAGGACTTACCCACTTTCTTGGTGTAAACAGTGTTATCAAAATGACATCTATAAAATCCATTATCTAAGAAAAATTTATCCATTTCGGCATACCAAACCCGAGGGGGTTATTTGAGACCATAGAGAGACTTCTTAAGGCGAAAAACAAGGCTAAAGTCTTTTTGGATAAAGCCAGGGGGTTGTTCCATGTATATTTCTTCATGTAAGTCTCCACGTAAGAAGGAAGATTAAACATCCATCTGATGGACTTCCCATTTAAAGGAGGTAGCAAGGGAAAGAACAAGGCAGATAGAATTAATTTTGGAAAGAAGGGAGAAGGTTTCAGTATAATCAATTCCTTCAACTTGTGAAAATAATTTAGCAAAAAGACGAGCTTTATGTTTATCCACTTTTCCATCTACTCCAATAAGATCCCTTTGGAAGAGGAATAAGATCCCAAGTATCGTTTTCCAATAAGGAACGATATTCTTCATTCATAGTTGCATCCCAATCTGGATGACCTAAAGCTTCTTCAAAAGTATCTAGATCATGATTTTCTGGAACTTGAGCCAATAAGGAAGAGGCATACCAGAATGACATCTATAAAATCCATTATCTAAGAAAAAGTTATCCATTTCGGCATACCAAACCCGAGGGGGTTGTTTGAGACCATAGAGAGACTTCTTAAGGCGAAAAACAAGGCTAGAGTCTTTTTGGATAAAGCCAGGGGGTTGTTCCATGTATATTTCTTCATGTAAGTCTCCATTTAAGAAGGAAGATTAAACATCCATCTGATGGACTTCCCATTTAAAGGAGGTAGCAAGGGAAAGAACAAGGCAGATAGAATTCATTTTGGAAAGAAGGGAGAAGGTTTCAGTATAGTCAATTCCTTCAACTTGTGAAAATAATTAAGCAACAAGACGAGCTTTATTTAATCCACTTTTCCATCTACTCCAATAAGATCCCTTTGGAAGAGGAATAAGATCCCAAGTATCGTTTTCCAATAAGGAACGATATTCTTCATTCATAGTTGCATCCCAATCTGGATGACCTAAAGCTTCTTCAAAAGTATCTGGATCATGATTTTCTGGAACTTGAACCAATAAGGAAGAGGCATACCAGAATGACATCTATAAAATCCATTATCTAAGAAAAAGTTATCCATTTCGGCATACCAAACCCGAGGGGGTTGTTTGAGACCATAGAGAGACTTCTTAAGGCGAAAAACAAGGCTAGAGTCTTTTTGGATAAAGCCAGGGGGTTGTTCCATGTATATTTCTTCATGTAAGTCTCCATTTAAGAAGGAAGATTAAACATCCATATGATGGACTTCCCATTTAAAGGAGGTAGCAAGGGAAAGAACAAGGCAGATAGAATTCATTTTGGAAAGAAGGGAGAAGGTTTCAGTATAGTCAATTCCTTCAACTTGTGAAAATAATTTAGCAACAAGACGAGCTTTATGTTTATCCACTTTTCCATCTACTCCAATAAGATCCCTTTGGAAGAGGAATAAGATCCCAAGTATCGTTTTCCAATAAGGAACGATATTCTTCATTCATAGTTGCATCGCAATCTGGATGACCTAAAGCTTCTTCAAAAGTATCTGGATCATGATTTTCTAGAACTTGAGCCAATAAGGAAGAGGCTCTATCGAAATGAGAACGTGTACGACGTTGATCTATAGGGTCACCTGTAAGAGAACCTGTTGCAGCTTGAGTAGAGCAGACCCATTTTGGAAGTTGTGGATCTGAAGGAAGATCCTGAGGAGGTGGAGAAGGATTTTCATCCTCGCTGTCATCATCCGAAGTAGAAGGAATAATATCAGAATTAGAGGAGATAGAGAGAGATGGCACATAGGCCGAATCAGGCCCGCATGCCAATGGTGGAATACCTGCCGAACTAGGCTAGTAGGCCAAAGGTGGCACACCCGTTGAACTAGGCTCGCAGACCGATATATGTTCATCAAATTTTACATCTCTTCTAATGATTACATTTTTGGATTTAGGTTGAAGAAGACTATATCCTTCTACGTCTTCAGAATATCCAACAAAAATAAATTTTTCACTCTTAGGCTCTAAGGTTTTATGTTTCTCATCTGGAATATGGGCCCAAGCTTCAATTCCAAAAACACGAAAGTGACTTGCATCTGGTTTGATTGAGCTCCAGGATTCTTCTGGAGTGATATTCCATAAAACCTTAGTAGGAGTGTGATTTACTATGTAATTTGCACAGTTAATTGCTTATGCCCAAAAATTAAGACTAAGTCCTTTAGATTGAAGCATACAATTAGCCATTCATTTTAGTGTTCGATTCTTCCTTTCAACTACACATTTTTGTTGTGGAGAATACAAAATAGTATGTTGCAATTGAATGCCATGCTCAGTGCAAAAGTTGATAAATTTGTTGTTAACGTATTCTCCTCCATTGTAATCTTAACTTAAGAATTTGATGCCCATATTGTTTCTCAACAAAGGCCTTAAAGGCCAAGAACATGTTAAAACTTCACTCTTGAGTTTTAAGAAGTATACCCAAGTGCATCTGGAAAAATCATCAAGAAAAATTAAGAAGTAATTGTAGCCAAAGAAATAAACAACTAGATGTGGACCACATAAATCATTGTACACAAGCTGCAAAGGGGTTGTAGCATACCGAGAGGCACATTTGTCAAAACTATCCCAATGATGTTTTCTGAGTACACAACTGGAACAAACACCATCTTAGCAAGATACCATAGGAAGACCTGTCACCATATTTTATTTACATAGAGTTTGAAGGGAGCGATAGTTTAAGTGACCAAATCACTCATGCCAAAGTTTGCTCACTTCATCATTATGAGCAACAAAAATGAAGGGAAGATATGATGACCCAAAGTTTTCAAAATTATACAACCTTTTGGAATCATCAGCAATGCCAGTAGCTAAAATATGTCTAGGATATCTCAAATTCTTAATTAAAACATCATGACGTGAGAATTCTACGGTTTTCCCTTCACCTGAATGAGTTATCTGATAAACAGATAGAAGGTTGCAAGACAAGGTAGGAACACATAATACATCATTAAAATGACCATTACTAGATGAATGGTTCCAAACCCTACAACACTAATAGATGTATCATCACCAACATAAATATTTTTTATGTTACAATCATTTAAAGAAGAAAATATGGCTTTATTTTTTATCCAGGTGGATATCGGTGGCCACCCACCTATTCCATTTGGACCTGCACCATCAATTCTTGCAGTTTTTAACTTTCATTACAACTTACTATTTTTAGCAGTTTTTCAAGTCCTGAACTTTCGAAGTCGTTTTGAGGCCCTAAACGACGTTTTTTGGGGAAACCGGGAGCAACATGGGCCTATAGATCGATGTTGATCACTCAAAATTTGTAATCCTTGGATAGATATTTCTAACGAGGTATTGAGCGCGTCAAACAAAGATTGTATGCCAAATTTATGTCCTCGGGAAGTTGAAACACCAATTTACCCAAACGGGACCCACAGTTTTGGCGCCTCATCTCCTAGGGTTAGGTTCTTGGATGTTTAGTGTTTTCCATTGTTTCTCAACAATAAATAGTCCTTCGAGCCTCATTGTAACACAGTTTAGAGGCTTGTAGCCATCACATCTCTTCTCAGGGATACGCTACCAGTGCCCTAGCTCGTTTATTTCCATTATGTTTGTAAGCTCATTGTAATACAGTTCAGAGGCCTGTAGCCATCACATATCTTCTCAGAGATACACTACCAGTGCCCTAGCTCCTTTATTTCCATTATGTCTGTAAGCTCATTGTAATATAGTTCAGAGGCCTATAGCAGTGACATATCTTCTCAGAGATACGCTACCAGTGCCCTAGCTCGTTTATTTCCATTATGTTTGTAAGCTCATTGTAATACAATTCAGAGGCTTGTAGCCGCCACATCTCTTCTTAGAGATAAGCTATCAGCGCCCTAGCCATTGTGTCTGTAAACATATTTCAGTCATTTTTTTTTAATAAAATGAAACATTATTTCCGTTGCATCTCTATGTTTATGGTTATATGTGTATTATGTTGCATTCTTGCATAAATCTAGATCAATGGTATCAGAGCGGTATTCTCTTTCTCTATTTTTCTTTGCATGTCCCCAACAAGGTCAGGGTATAAGGAGTTAGGGCTTGATCTGGTTGAACCCTTTCAAGATCAGTCTCGCAGACGCCAACGACCTCCCATGGCGAAAGAAAAGAAATACGAAGGATCAGGAGATCCTATCAAAATATTGCTCGAGGAGGCCCTCGAGAAACAAAGGAACACCATGATGGATAAATTTTCCCAAATCCTTCAGTGGTTTCCCACCAACTTCGCATCTACATCCAGCTGCCACTCTGGAGGCGCCTCTCCCTTCAAGGTACAAGTCAACTTTGACATTCTTGTATTTGAAGGCCAGATATATGCAGATGTTGTAGATAGACGGTTGACTTTGTTGGAAAGGTATTTTTTGGTCCATGATTTCTCTGACCGAGAAAAAAATATTTTTTCACTCCTCAAAGCCGCCCCCCATGTCAAGGACTGGTGGGAAACCTACTGTGAGAAAAAGGACGAGAGGGAACCCTCTCTCTTTTCAGCCACACCCACTTGGAATTCATTCTGAGATAGCATCAAGGAACAATATTACCCCGTGGGGAGCTATTAGTACAAGTACATCCAATGGACCACGCTACGGCAACAAAGGGATCAAGATGTGCACGAACTGACGAATTTGTTCCATACCCTGCGCACAAAGTTGGGTATTAAAGATTCAAAGAGACATTTGGTGCTCAAGTACCGTAGTTGTTTACACCGATACATTCAAGAGGAAATGGAGTTCCTTGACATTACCTCGCTTGGCATGGCATATTGATATGCCGCCAAAATCCAGCAGAAATTTAAGCAGAAGAAGCGAGACTTTGGATCTGCAAATCCGAAGCCAGGGAAAGGCACCCCCGAACCACAGAACAAGGGGCAAAGCCAAATCGGGATGACTCAGAACAAAAACAAAAATCCAAAGAAGGACACTAGGAAGTGGTGTGAATTTCATAACAGCCCCACTCACAGCATAGACGAGTGTCGGGCCAAACAGTCATTGGTGGCCAAACTAAAGGCACCCGAATCAAATGCATGTTTTGATCCTGAGTCAGAACCAGAGAAGGGAAATGATAGAGAGAAGCAGATCATTGATGTGGATCCCAGTGCCATTTTTGATACCACCAAGATCTAGAGGGAGGATCCCAAGGATCCAGAGGAGGGGGAGCACATCTTCCATTCACAAATGTGGGTAAAGGGTTCTCCACTGTGCTTCCTTGTCGATAGCAAAAGCCAAAAGAACCTCATTTAAGCAGAGGTTATGAAGTAGCTCGGCCTACCGACCATAGCACACCCGCAGCTGTATACTATTGGGTGGCTTCATGAAGGAAGAGACCTCCGCGTCCGCCAGCAGTGCCGCCTTCCATAAAGCGTCAAGCCATTCACGGATGAGGTACTGTGTGATGTTGTTCCTTTTGATGTGTCTAATGTATTATTGGGCCAACCATACTTGTGGAGGCGACATGTTGTGTATGATTCTAAGCCTCGTGCCATTATTATTACTTTGGTAAGTAACTTTTACAAGATCCCAGAGTTAGTACTGCATCCTGCCATCTCTTTGACTACTACAAAACAACACAGTAAGATTATTTCCCAAACCAGGAAATTTATTTGCATTGCCATTCACCCGCAAGGACAGAAGAACATGGGGGCCACAGCCTCGAAACAGGGCTCCCCTGCAGGGCAGTAACGGATGGGCAAAGGCATTTAGGAATACAATGACATTTTCTCCTCACCCACAGAGGTTCCTCTACATTGTCAAGCCAAGCACTCCATTGATCAAACCCCAGGCGTACCGCCAACTAATATTTTCATACCTCATGCGACCACACAAACATAATTCACACATGTACTCTATGAGGTTGATAAAGAAACCAAATTTACTGAATGCATCCAGCATGTCCGCCCGCGGTTCCATGACATCTTCGACAAATCCAATACCCAGTTCAGCAGAATTTGCATCATCTCATGGAGGATCTCAATGCAATGGGGACCATTGCTTCTTAAGGGGGGAGGAATGACCCAGGTGGATATCGGTGGCCACCCACCTATTCCATTTGGACCCGCACCATCAATTCTTGCAGTTTTTCACTTTCAGCACAACTTACTATTTTTAGCAGTTTTTTGGGTCCTGAACTTTCGGAGTCGTTTTGAGGACTTAAATGACATTTTTTAGGGAAACCAGAAGCAACATGGGTCTATAGATTGATTTTTCTCACTCAAAAGTTGTAGTCCTCGGATAGATATTTATAACAAGGTATTGAGTGTGTCAAACGAAGATCGTATGCCAAAATTATGCCCCAGGGAAGTTGAAACACCAATTTACCCAATCGGGACCCACAATTTTGGCGCTTCATCTCCTAGGGTTAGGTTCTTAGATGTTTAGGGTTTTCCATTTTTTCTCAAAAATAAATAGGCCTTTGAGCCTCATTATAACATAGTTCAGAGGCATGTAGTCGTCACATCTCTTCTCAGAGATACGCTACCAATGCCCTAGCACGTTTATTTCCATTATGTCTGTATGCTAATTATAATACAGTTCAGAGGCCTGTAGATGTCACATCTCTTCTCAAAGATACGCTACCAGTGCCCTAGCTCATTTATTTCCATTATGTCTATAAGCTCATTCTAATACATTTCAGAAGCCTATAGCCGTCACATCTCTTCTCAGAGATACGCTACCAGTGCCCTAGCTCGTTTATTTCCATTATGTCTCTAAGCTCATTGTAATACAGTTCAGAGGCCTGTAGCCACCACATCTCTTCTCATAGATAAGCTACCAGCATCCTAGCTAGTTTATTTCCATTATGTTTGCAAGCATATTTCGGTGATTTGTTTTAAATAAAAAGAAGCATTATTTCTGTTGCATCTCTATGTTTATGGTTATATGTGTATTATGTTGCGTTCTTGCATAAATCCAGATCAGTGGTATCAGATTGATCTACTCTTTCTCTTTTTTCTTTGCATGTCCCCAACGAGATCAGGGTATAAGGAGTTAGGGCTCAATCTGGTTGAACCCTTGCAAGAACAGCCTCGCAAACCCCGATGACTCCCATGGCGGAAGAAAATAAAGACGAGGGAGCAGGAGATCCTATCTAAATATTGCTCAAGGGGGCCCTCAAGAAACAGAGGAATGCGATGATGGATAACTTTGCCCATATCCTTCAGCGACTGCCCATGGGCATCGCATCTACATTCAACAGCCACTTTGGAGGCGCCTCTCCCTTAAAGGTACAACTCAACTTTGACATTCTTGTATTTGAAGGCCAGATAGATGCAGATGTTGTAGATAGATGGTTGGATTTGCTGGAAGGGTATTTTTCGGTCCATGATTTCTCCGACAAAGAAAAGATTATTTGTGCACTCCTCAAAGCCACCCCCCATGTCAAGGACTGTTGGGAAACCTACTATGAGCAAAAGGACAAGATGGAACCCTCTCTGTTCTAAGTCGCACTGTTACACTGAAATTTGTAACCATGACATTTTAGTACTCCCTTGGAAGTCTACAGTATCAAAGTTCCCAAAGTCAAGCCTTGAAACGAAGAGAAAAGCTCATAAAAGCCTTAAAACTCTGGTACCGCTCTTTCTCCTAGTTTTGCATGCGGACCCGCACCTTTTGGCTATAAATCATGCGTAGCCAAGCGCACTTTCTGTTTATTAAAAGTGCAGACCCCTGTAAAAGATTAGAAAAGGCGCAAGTAAAATCTAGAAGCTCAGTTAAAGTCATTTTTGGAAGCTTCTAGAAACATTCTTGCGGTGGAAAGTCCCCCTCCTTTCATGTTCATGCATCCCATCCAATAAGGAGCTAACCCCTTGATGTAAGGAACTAATCCCTTTGAAGGAGGATTCTATCCCTTCTTGTATGGAGCTGTAACCTCCTCTTTTCCACTATAAAAAGAGGCATAGGGCAGCCTCAAGGGGTTACAATTGATGAGTTGAATTTTTAGTATTGTTGGAGGTAAAGTGTTGTTGAAACTTAGACCCTTTTAGCTGAGATTTCATGTGGGAAGGATTACATACTTGTATTTATCTCGGTTGGAAGAGTGCAAGGCTAATCAAAGTAAAGGAAACGCCTGTTCTGGACCCCAGGAAGGCCTGTATGAAATCAAAGCGGACACGGTTGTAAGGCTCTTCCTTATTTAATTTAATACAAATAAATCTGTTTTTCTCAATAAGTTGTCAATTGATTGGTTTATTTTATGGATTCCTTGATCACCATAATGGATATGATTTATGAATATATGCTATGCAGGTGCTATTTGATGTTTGTTTTTTTGTGATTGCAGATCTTCAAAGATAAATCTTTCGGGTGACTGAAGGACTACTACTACAAACAAGCGTTGGATCAAAGGTAAGATCGTTAAACCTTTATAGCATTTAATTATGAACGCAATATATCTACAGAAAGATTATTTTTTTTGTCCATTTGTTGCTAGCTGTCCGTAGGACGCTTGGGAGGTTTGTCTTGTCCGCAAGAACGACTTATCCATCCAAAAAAATGGCGACTCCACTGGGGAAATATTTGAACTTTGATTTCTTTTACTTTTGATTTATGAATTTATGTTTCTTGATTTTGATTGATTATACTGGCTTGGGTAATTAATCCCTCTAGGATCCCTGAGCAATCTTTGAGAATTTTTTGTTTTTTCTCTTGTTTTCCTATGTCCGCTCTTTTCCTTTAGAGACAATGCGGGTAGTTCCGCACTTTTCCTATATCCACAGTGCGGGACCGCACTGGTTTGCACTGAATCCTGCGGACCCTGTCAAAATTTTTGAAAAATCTTAAAATCCTCTTTTCTGGATTAGTTTTTTAGGTTCTCGGTGATTACCCAGACCTCTATCTTCTGTCAGAAAGCCTTGGTTAAGAGTTTATTTCAGCGTTTTTATTTTTAAATGATTTTCTGAAAGATTTGCATGTTATAATGATTTTTGCTTTGTCTTACATCCCGCTCAGATATTAGAAACCCTTGTATGCCTTTAGATCACTGGTATTCTCTTGTTTTCTTGCTAGATCTAACATCATAGCAGAAATTGTTTTATGAGATTTAGGTTCAATTTTTCTCATTTGCAAATCATTAAAAACTTTTGTTAATAAGTTTGGAATTTCACTTAAAAAAATGAAAATTGGGTGTTTTTTGGAGTTCTTTCTGATTCAAGCAAAGAATTTCTTAGTTAGATCACAAACTAAGTAAGACATCCTTAAAATATTTGAAGTTTTAATTCAAATTTAGTCTTAGAATTTTTAGATCTCAATATTAATGTTTTTTAGCTTTGAGTGTTTTTCTAGAAGTCGTA
The DNA here is from genome assembly GCA_034641835.2 of Pinus albicaulis. Classification (NCBI taxonomy): domain Eukaryota; kingdom Viridiplantae; phylum Streptophyta; class Pinopsida; order Pinales; family Pinaceae; genus Pinus; species Pinus albicaulis. The sequence continues at coordinate 1,592,633,887 of CM076584.1, read as the reverse complement.
GTGTCTTTTGAAGAAAACTTAGTTTGCAGTTTCGATCTTGAACAAAAAGGGATTTTTATTGAGCATAGATCATTTTGAGTTCTCATTGAACTTAGATTTCTTTTCATTTATTCTTGTTTGAAGGAAAGATTTGTTTTTAAAAGATTGCATTTCTCAACTCTTCCTTTAGCTAGAATTCATTGAAATAAAACAGATTGTTTCTCATAATAGATGCATTTTTAGTATGATTTGAGTCGGGTCACTTCATATCATCAGTTTCACTTTCGCACCTATTGTCTTAAGAAATAGCCTTATAAAATCAACACTTAAATTAAAATTAATCTAGTAACTTTTATATTTCTAGGGCTCTTTTCACCAATATAGCTTAGGCTAGTGTCTTGGAGTAGGGAGTAATTAACTCTCCAAGACAATTAAAACAAACAAGTAGTTGATCTTGCGGTAGGAAAAAATCTAATAGTCGCTTGTATGCTCTAGGAAGCTCCTCTTAAAGGAGTCAAGCACAAGGTCATATATGAACCAGTGGGATAATCAATTCTATCTCATTGGGAACAATAGAAGATATGTGCGTATTAACAACGGTAAACCTTGAATAGACCATTGTCGAGGAGCCTGGGGTCACTTGTCGGTATACCTTGGATTATGTCAAGGAGCCTTCAAGGGGATTGAGCTTTGTTACTCTACCCTTGCGCGTATGTTAGACCGTAGACTGTTCCCCCAGGTATATTAGTTCCTGTTGGTAACCATAGTGACCATAATCTTACGGTTTTTTCCTAAGGTGACGGTGGAGGAAAGATCCCATTGTACCTAGAGCAGACGTCAACTAGACTCACTTGGACTCTCCGGAGGGTTATCTTCACTCGACATGGTTTAAGTGGAGAAACTTGCACTGGTCTGTTTCATTAAGCAGGTTGTCGGGGTAACTATTCCAACCACCCTTTCTGCATTAAATTCTACGACGTTGGATTTCATCACCAACTAGTGTTTTTAGTGTGGGAAGTTATTGTTTGTGTGTGGTTTGATCTTCTAGATTTTTAGGCATGTGATTCATTTGTTTGTTTCCTTAGTGACTCTAGGAGTTTTTCATTGAAATTTTCATTTGATTGCGTGTGATTAATAATTTTTAATCATGGTTGAATTACCAAGACAATCGCATAGACTTCAGGGGAAGCCCCCTGAATATACACCAAGCCAACTTGAAGGGCTGCGAGCTCTAGTATCGCCTACTGACAGTAGAAGTAGATCAACAGAAGTAGGAGAGTCATCTATAGTTTTTCATCCTGATTATCAACTAAAAACAACAGAGCATATTCAAGAATTGATTTCAGTTTCCGAGCTTACTGGTAGTATTTCTCCTTCAAGTGAATTCGTTGAAGAACCTGAAATTTCTAAACCTGACACTGAACCTGCTGTTTTGGAACCATCTTCAGGATTTGTTACTCAAACTTCTAGTGATCCCGGTTCACCTAGGGTAAGACATATTATCACTGAAAATCTTCCTTCTGACCTCATTTCCATTGAAGAACCTGTTTGTCTAGATGAAGAAGTAACTCTTCCCAAAACCCAACAAAATTTGAATCTTAGGGAGCGTGAATCTATATTCTACAATCCTTTTAGAAGTGACGCTTGGTATTTGTCATTGACAGATTTTTTAGAAAACCCGGGTCTTAGTTTTTCACCAACCCGAATTCCTTTTCATCCTACACCAAGGGGTTATTATCCTTCATCAATCATGTCAAGTGAGTCATCTATGTTTTCCCAATCACCGGAAACATTTTTATACGGTGGTCCTTCTGTTCCTTCGGGGTACCAGTCACTCTCTAGTACTTTCTCAGGAGCAACTCCTCGACGAACTGAACAAGTGTTATCAACTGGTATAAATGGAACTAAAACTGAAACGTCGAATGTAGAGAAAACTTTTATGATGTCTGGTAATATTTCAAATCCTCAACCTCAAGGTAGTCAGTTACCGCCTGGGGGGCAGCCTCAAGGTAATTTTCTCCCATGACAAACTGTAGGACAATATTATTTACCTGGAGAACAACCTCAAGGACAGTACATACCTCAAGGACAGTACATACCCCAAGGTCAACCCCAGACTCAGTATATTCCTCAGGGTCCTTATCAACCCCAGATTCAATACGTGCCTCAAGGTTATCCACCTCAAGGTCAGTACCCAACTCAAGGTTTCCAACCACCTTCCGGTTAATCATTTTTACAAGGAGCTGGAAATTTACCACTTAATTATCAACCCTACGTTCAATCAAGCTATGGTCCTTCATATATACAACCTTCTACGAGTCAATACCCCGGAATGAACATGGTGTGGAATCCACCGGAAATTCAACAGACTATGCAACCTAATGTGCAGTTATCTAATCAACCTGGACATCCTTTAGTTTCTGTTCCAAACCAGCAACCTGTTCAGCCTACTATTCAAATCCCTGCACCTGGTTCTATTCAACAGCCTAGGCCCAGTACACCTCAGACCCCGCCTCAAACTGCTGCAACCTCTGTTCAACCTACAACACCTGTTTCTGGAGTATCTATAGCTTTGGTTTCTTCTATCCCTACATCAGTGAAAATTCCTCAAGCCTCTGTACCACAGTCAGGACCTACAATTCAAACTACGGTCCAGATGCCTACGGGACAAGCTGGTACTAGTACGATTGTATCTAGTCAACCTCAATTTACTTATCAACCGTACCAGGGACAGTATCAAATTGGTCAAGCTACACAAAACGTAGCATATCAGTATCAGTCGTACCCTGGGTATACTTATCAAATACCTCAACAACCCCAATATGGTCCGGTTAATCCTAGTTACCTAAGAGGTTTCACGATTCCAAATGCACATCCAATTCCAGGATATCCGGGCTATCCTCCTCCTGGCACTGGTTTGATCACACAAGGTTATCAAGACCCTAGCCATCGGTTACTATTCATAGCAACTTTAGATTTACGAGATCTGTCGCGCCTTATGAACGATCCCATTTTTTATCTTCCATATTGGCCTCTGATGCCTAACAAGTTGCCCAGTGATATTCCGAAATTTTAAGGTAAGTCAGGAGAGGACCCATCTAATCACGTTATGACTTATCACCTCTGGTGCGCATCCAATTCACTAGTCAATGATTCTATTCGATTACGTCTTTTTCAGAGAACTCTCATTGGTCCAGCTACCAAATGGTACATTGAGTTATCACGCGGCTCTTTTAATAATTTTAATGCGCTAGCTACTGCTTTCTTAACCCATTTCCAGTTTCCTGTCAGATACGACAATGGCACAGAATTGCTAACTTCATTAAAGCAGTCTATGTCTACGTACATATTTGATCACATTCATGAATGGAGACGTAGAAGGCGTTTAGTGAAAGTCATTATTCCTGATCAAATTCTGGTTGAATGGTTTATTAAATCGTTATTGCCCAAAATTACTGAATATGTGGCCAAAGGAGGCATTGTTACAGAAGCAAGTTATTGCTCAGGCTCAGTACCTTGACCTTGTCTATACTCGGTCAGGTACTCTTTATGATAAAATCCCCGATTTACCAAGACCTGGTCAATTAACTACAACTCCTTCTAGCTCTCATGTCGCTGATGGTGTAATTGGTTCTGTTAGTACTGGTAAGAGTAAGAAGAAGTCTTCCAAGACTACTTCTCCTATTATCACTTTACCCAATTCACCCAAAGGAGATTCTTCCCTAGAAACTTACGCCGATATTCATGTTGTAAAAACATCTACGACCAAATCTAAAACTGGTGGTAAGAATAAAGGTAAGAATCAAAATAAAAAATCTTCAAAAGAGAAAATTGATACAACTGAACCAACTAATGAAAAACGCAAACCTCGATATCCTTGTCTCATCTGTGACCAGGATCATTTTACAAAAGAGTGCCCGCATAGAGCCAAGGTATCAAAATTCGTTAAGGGTTCGCCTATACCTGCTGTCTTGAAGGATCCCTTTTCCACTCAAGATAGTAACATGGTTGGATCTTACTCCAATCCGATTGAGGATATTTTCATGGTTGCGACACGATCGCAAGATTACGGTAGTAAAAACACTGGTAAAGAAGCAGAAACATCCAATTCTGCATCGACTACATCTCCCTCAGTTTCTGATCCATTACAAATCGAGAAACAAAATCCTGACTTAGTGATTAAACCACCTGCAAAAGGTGTACTTCGTAAATCAGCGTTTAATCCACATGCGATAGCTACTCAGAATTACAATATTGTTGAAGATTTGGCAATTTCCCCTTCAGCAATGTCGGCTTTGGAAGTATTGCAATCATGCCCAGCGCAAAGAAAATTACTTTTGTCAGCCTTAGGAGCCGTAGATCTCCAGGATTCGAACCTCATGATCTTTGATTTAGAAAATTTTACACCGCACCTACCTCATCAAATGGCTTTTCAGATTCCGGTAATAGTAAAAAACAAGCGTATCGTTCGTATTGTTGTTGATGAAGGGGCTTCTACGTGTATAATGTTAATAAAATGTTGGAAATCACTTATTTCTCCGACAATCAACCAATCACCAACTATTCTCAAAGATTTTGATGGAAGATGTTTTCAGCCATATGGTATTTTACAAGATCTACCATTAGAGGTCGAAGGCAAAGTGGTTAATCTAGATGTGGAGGTGGTTGATGCCCCTCTAGATTACAACCTTCTCCTGGGTCGCAGTTGGTCTTACACCATGACTAATGTTGTATCATTGATCTTTCACCTCATCATGTTTCTTTATAAATGAAATAACGTTAAGATAGATCAGCTCTCATATTATTCATCTGACCCAGCCTCTACTGATAGCATCCAACATATCGGAAAATCGACTATCCCTTATAAGGATGTCGGAGTAGGTTTAATTAAAGATTCAGCTTTACTGGGAAATTTTTCCCTGCCTCCTCCCAACGTACAAACTCCTATTGCTAATATCAATATGATTACATCAAGTACTATTTCCTTTGATGATCCTTGGATAGTACCTTCAGAATCAGAATTGGATTCTTTCGAGGGCCCAATGCCTTTGAGTCATTTTGAGTTAGCATATCAGAAAGTACATTCATTTTCTGATACTCCTTCAACCAAATCTGATCCAGTGAATGTGATCAATCAAGAGTCATTTTCAATATCGAGTTTAGCTTCGACACCAATTCCGGATCCTACTCAACAAGTTTTCCATACTGATGAACATATTCGTGAATTCTTGTCGGTAGATGAATTACCATGGGAAGATCTTCATCATAGATCTTCGTTTTTACCTGATCTCGGTCATTTTGAGAATGATTTTTCCTCCATTTTTACCACTGATTACGTCAAAGAACCTCATAATCCTCTCTCACATTCTGATTCTGAATTGAATTTAGAAAATATTTCTACGACGGTTCCCCTTGATATTTCAGTAAAACCTGGAATTGTTGAAAACATTCACATAGGTGCTTCTTGTACGCCTGAAGAAATTCAAGCATATAAAGCCCTCTTTCAGGAATTTCACGACATCTTTGCCTAGTCATATGAAGAAATGCCAGGAATCGATCCACCAATTGTTGTTCATGAAATTAAGACATACCTGGATGCTAAACCTGTCAGACAGAAATTACGTCAAATTCATCCGAGAAAAGCTGCCGCTATCAAAATAGAAGTTGAAAAATTACTTTGTGCGGGTTTTATTTATCCGATCCCCTTAACGGACTAGGTATCTAATATTGTTCTGGTCAATAAAAAACAAGGAACAATAAGAGTATGTATTGATTATAGGGATATAAATCGAGCTTGTCCTAAAGAAAATTATCCAACCCCGTACATCGATCAAATTATCGACGATTGTGTTGGAAGTGAAATGTTCTCGTTCATGGATTGATTTTCCAGCTACAATCAAATAAACATACTCCCTGCAAATCAACCTAAAACAGCTTTCATTTGTCCATGGGGAACTTTTGCTTATCACAAATTACCTTTTGGCCTTAAGAACGCTGGTGCCACTTTTCAAAGGGCCATGTCTTATGCATTTCACGACATTAAGCATATTATGCAGCCCTACCTCGATGATTTTCCTGCTCATTCTTCACACAGAGCATATCATATTACTCATTACGAGCCATTTTTATACAATGAATCCTCACAAATGTGTTTTCTGCATAGAATCCGAACAATTATTGGGATTTATTGTCTCAAAGGCAGGCATTCATGTTGACCCATCGAAGGTTGAGGCAATCATCAATTTACCTCCTCCTTCTACTCTTCGCCAACTCCAAATTTTGCAAGGGAAAGCAAACTTTTTACATCGATTCATTCCTAACTACGCCGAGTTAACAAAAGGTTTCACTAGGTTGTTGAAACAGAACATTCCTTTCTTTTGGGACGAGGTCACTGATAGATTTTTTGATGCTTTGAAAAAAGCGTTGACCCATGCACTGTTACTGCATCCTCCCAACTACAACCAGGATTAATTTTTGTAACTCGCCGCTTTCGATTCCACGATAGGGATGGTTTTAGTTTAGGAAGATGAATTCCATAATGAACATGTGATTACTATCTTAGTCGAAATTTGCATCCGACTGAGATCAAATACTCACATGTGGAGAAATTGGCCTTGGCAGTTGTGCAAGATGTCCAACGTTTTCGTCACTACATACTTTTACGCAAAACAACAGTGATCTCTAATTGTAACCCTATGATGTACATCTTGACTAAACAATTACTAGGGGGGAAATACTCTAAATGGATTGTTATCCTGCAGGAGTTTGATTTGGAGTTTGAAAAGTCCAAATCCAATAAATCATTGATATTTGCTGAACTTATGTGTGATTTCCCACATACTGATACAGAAACTGTGGCAGAACAACCAATCACGGATGAATCATTGTTTCTTATTAGTACCATTGATCCATGGTATGGAGATACTATTGTATATCTTCAAACCCAATATTTTCGGCCTGAGCTTTCATGGTCGCAACGACGCAAAATTCGTTTCCAATCTCAACAATATCATATTGTTGGCGACACACTATACCGTCGCGGTGCAGACTCAGTTTTTCGACGTTGCCTAACTCATGACGAAGCTGAAAAGGTTTTAAATGACTGTCACTCCAGAGCATGTTGCAGTCATATGTCTGGGTATGCCACAGCCCAAAAGATATTGTGTGCAGGGTATTTTTGGTCGTCCTTGTTTAAATATTGTATTTACGCGGTCCGAAAATGTCATAATTGTCAAATCTTCGATCTAAAAATGCGTGCACCACCTTCTCCTTTTCACCCCATAATTGGTGTCGGTCATTTTGCAAAATGGGGCATTGATTTCATTACATGTAACTCTCACTCGGCCGGGGGCATGGCTATTTTATTCTAGCAGTAGACTATTTTACCAAATGGGCCGAGGCGATGCCTACATTTGCGGCAGATGGAAAAATTGTAGCTACTTTCGTATTCAATCATGTGATTGTTTGTTTCGGTGTACCCCAAGCGATAATTACTGATCACGGGAGCCATTTTCGAAATATCATGATGATCGAGTTAACGGACCATCTTGGCCTGCGCCATGACAGTTCTACACCATATTATCCATAGGCCAATGGTTTATTTGAAGCGATTAATAAATTTTTAGTCACCATGATCAAACGAATCATTAGAATTCATAAGTCGAATTGGCACACCATGCTCTTTTCAGCACTTTGGGCATATCGAACCTCAGCAAAAACATCGACAGGTTTTACCCCTTTTCAACTGGTTTACGGTTTAGAAGCGGTATTACCCATTGAATGCGAGATACCGTCACTCCAACTAGCCATAGAGTAACTACCAGACACTTATGAAGAGGAAAAAAAAAATATACTTGGCTCAATTAGATGAGAATCGGCGCACCGTTGCATTAGCTATCGAGGCTCATGCGAAAAGAATGAAAGCTCAGTATGATAGAAGTGTTACCCCTCGTAATTTTTCAGAAGGAGACCTAGTTTTGATTTATGATCAAGCCAATGATAAACTAGGGGCTGGGAAATTTGAACCCATGTGGCATGGTCCTTACATTGTCAAGCGACAACTTGCAAAAAGGGCCTATGAATTGATTGATTTTGACGGAGTCTCTTTGGGTAAACCCAGAAATGGACTTTATCTGAAGAGATATTATGCTTAACTTCGTGTGGAGATCTTCTCTGTATATTAGTTACTTTTTAGCTGGTGTGCTATAGATTAGAAACATGTGCCTAGCGTAAGTGTGCTCTTACTATTATTCCCGCTTATCTGGATACTTTTGATATCACAGATGTCGACATCCTTTCAAACGTATATTGGTTTTGCTGATGGCGCTTGTCGTAATACACGAAACATCTCTTCCGGCTTGGGGTATTTACTCACCCACTAACGAGTTAGTATCGTTGCATGGGGTAAGTCTCGGTCAAACGACGAACAATATTGCTGAATATAGTGCAGTTATTGAATTATTATCGGAATCCATTTCATTTGGAATTCAGAGTTTGATCGTTCAGTTAGATTCTGAACTCGTTGTATTACAGTTAAATCGAGTATATGCCATTAGAAATCCAGTATTATTAAGATTATTTTTAAGGGTTCGTCTCTTGGAACGAGAGTTCGATTATATTGAGTATCAACACATTCCAAGAAATTTAAATACATTAGCAGATGCAATTGCTTCTAATGTTATAAATAGACATTTGCGATAACAAAGTAACAAATCAACATTCCATAACATGATTGAACAAGTAAACTAGAAATAATAGTATATCATAGTAAAGATGTAGTGTTCAAAAAATAATACATCGCCTTCGATCATAGGCTCAAAACGCCTTATGATCGGAAAAAAGTGATACAAAAATGAGTCTACAAGTCAATCATCCACTATCCATGGCGATGATCACAATAATACACCACTGCTTGCACCACCCTAGTCAAAAACCTCCTGAATGGTCCAGGAACACCTATGACATATCTCTGTAAACGGAGCGGGATATCATCTATAGTAGTCTCAGGAATATCTATAGTGAGCCGCTCCAGATGGTGCTCTAAATCAGTCAGGATCTATGCAGTTTTATCTTGTGGGGGTGGTGCTGCTGCTGCTGCATCCCTTTGCCTCCAGTCAAAGGGGCGGAGAATGGTTGGTCGACTCGGACGCACATCTGCATTTGAAATTTTTGTTATGAGTTTTGGACAATTTAAAAAACAAAATAAAAATTAGAAATTAGAACATGTCAAAAGAGATTTTTTACTTGACTCGTCCCACTAAGCTCCTAGAGGAAGGGGTATCTCCCGGTCGCCACGAAAATCCATGCCAGCATAAGGAAAATCCTCTATAACAAAAATTTGGCGCTCCAGCCAACGAAAATATGTAGAGGGAAATTTCACAATCTCCCTACCCTCACTGTGGCGGGCCATCAAAGCAACCCAACGAACCATCCTAGGCTCTCGAAGTCAACCAGCATCGACAGGAATATGCTGCGAGGCTAACATGGGGATCCTCTCTAGAGCAAAGGTGACTACAATGGACCCATATCCAAAGTTGTTTAGCTTCCCATTCTTTGCTCTGGTAAGTGGGCCTTTCACATTTGCCAACACTGCCTCGCACCAGTTGAATATGGTGCATCGAAAGCAATTTACTACTATGCGCATCTGAGAACCAGTGGCTACATGCAAAGTTGCACTTCCGCACAACTTGACAACGGTAAAAGCGATCTCTTTCCGCTCTAGACGGATGATAGTTTTTATGTCAATATGTTTGTCCCGGGGATTGGCTTCATCATTACAGAACTCTAATTGTAGGTTGGCAACAAACTGGCCACCTGGCCTAGCCCCAAATAGAGATAATGGTTCGCCTCTCCTGGACAAACCAGTCAAAAAATAGATGTCTTCCAGCTCAATCTCAAGCCGGTGACCTCCAATCACAAAACACTGGTCCTGAACATCCCATTTATTAACCAGCCAAGTAAGAAGATCCACTTGAGCTCTCATGCCACTGATAGCCCAAAATTTGTAAAGCCCGCATACTCTTAAAGATTGCAAAGTAGGTTGATAATTTTTTGCTGCTTCATCTACCTCTTCGTGCTCCCGTTCTCGCCAAATGAGCATTTTAGATATCCTACAATCAAGTAAATGAAGGATTAGATTCATTTTGAAGCAAAAAAATTGGGTAATTTAGGAAGAAAATATGTTTTTAAATTTGTCACTGCACCTCCGCACTTTACGCTTAGGGACAGTACGTAGATACGCACGGGCCTTATGTTAAAAGTGCGGGGCCCCAACATTTTTCTTTGTAGAAAAATGTCGGGGTCCGTAGGTACCTAATGTCTTAGGTGCGAACCCCCGAGGGCGAATTTTTCAACATATTTTCCTCCCAAAAATGAAATTCTGGCCCTAAATTAAAAAATTGAATGGATGAAAATCAAGATAAGGAGGTTGTGGACTACCTGAAACAGACGGTTTTCGATTCTGATGGTTGATTTGCCCAGAATCTTCTCCGAAGCGTTTTTTGCCCAGAGCTCTAAGAACTTCACTCCAAACTCAAACGGTAAAAATGAACTTGAAAAACTCCTTTTTATAAGTTTTTTCGAATAGATGAATTTTAAATTTGTTTATTTTTCACTTTAAAAAGTTGGTTTTTCAAACTATTTTTTATTATTGAAACAGATATGTTTAATTTTTCGATTTTTTGTGCAGAATAACGGATTTTTCAAGTAAAATAGTCATTTTTTACAAAGAGTAAACTTTTATCACTTTTTTGGGCTCTTTAAATTTTACGAAAAAGCGAAACCATGGAGTCCTCTTTTAAGCCCTTTTCAAACTCTCTAAAAATGAAAAGATCGTCGAGTACTTGACTATTCGAACTCATTAAAGTAAATGAACATTTGTCCCTTCAGTATAAGTTTACCCTTTTTCCGGACTGAAATGGACTATTTACGAAAAAGGTATACATTGACTAATCATGGTCAATAGAGTTCTCTCTTGCATTATTTTATCATTTTTCGGGCCTGAGGGACTAAATTTATGAAAAAGAACACCCATGGAGTTTTCTTAAGTTTTTTCTTCTGATTCCCTAAAAATGAAAAACACCGAGTTTCTCCTATACTGGACTCATTAAAATTTAACAGTAAAGGACCTGTCGATTACAAACAGGGACGGACCACTCCTTCTTAGGGTTCGATTTTAAACTAAGTTGGACTCATCCGAAGGATGAGCTTATAAACAAGCAAATGTTATCCTCCTCAAGCTTGTCAAAAATAAAGAGGTAATTGCCAGAAATGGTGGGGGAAAAGAAAGAAAAACAGATTCGTTTGTCGCACTTTGATTTATAAAAGCATTACACCACTCTTAAACACGACACTTTTTGACGCACTTCCACCTGGGTTGGGAAATCCTTTGCCTATCAGTTAATAAAACCACATTGAAAGTCTTCAGCCGGTTTCTGGGTATTAGCTTATGGAAACTGTCACCAAACCATCTGCAGTGTCGTTATGTGTTCAAGAGGACAGTCAAACAAACCATTCATATACAAACACTTGTCTCCATTAGCGTTGACCATTCCTGAGTCAGTCCTTGCAAAAAACTTCTTCAAAACTTGATCTATGGTTTCGTGTCGTGCGCTTTCTTACGACAGATCGCTTTCTATCGACGACAATTCATCATCTAGGAAGTTGATCTAGAATCCGTCAGTGCCTTGGAATCTTCATGCCTTAATGGCAGGTTTCTCGCCTTCGACGAAAGGTTACATCATTGACCTTCGATCGAACGATTCCGTGAAATGTTCAACTTCAGATCACTTATTTGCATTTGTATTGAGTACTTTGAGATCCATTGTCATTATTGGTGGTTTCTTTCACACTTGTTAACAGTTCACATCATTGACTGGTAATCAAGTGGTTTCTACCATGTTCGACTTCAACACATTTAATCGCATGGATAAAATCGTACTAGTTCGAGAAGCAGAAATCAAGACTCTAGATCTAGTTTCCACCATCCAGGTTGCGAGGAGTTTTATTATTCATTATGTTGTAGACGATTCATTACAGATGGTTGCACCCATGCTGTGTCTACACTATTGATGTAATATTAAAATCATTTCTATATCAAAACAAGTTTAGTTAGTTTTTGATCAGAATATGGGAATGCCTACCTCAGCGATGATATATGTGTGTGTGTGTGTGTGTGTGTGTGTGTGTGTGTTTTGCGTTGAATGTTTTTACAGGGTTCCGACTGGGGTGTCCACACGCTGATCCTTGAAATGATAAAGCACATCACTCTTCGAATATTCTCAGATTTCGCACTTTAGGGGACAATTTGTTACACTAAAATTTGTCACCATGAAATTTTAGTACTCCCTTGGAAGTCTACAATATCAAATTTCCCAAATTCGAGCCTTGAAACTAAGAGAAAAGCTCATAAAAGCCTTAAAACTCAGGTAACGCACTTTCTCCTAGTTTTGCCTGCGGTCCCGCACCTTTTGGCTATAAATCATGCGTAGCCAAGCGCACTTTCCGTTTATTAAAAGTGCGGACCCCTGTAAAAGATTAGAAAAAGCGCAAGTAAAATCTAGAAGCTCAGTTAAAGTCATTTTTGGAAGCTTCTAGAAACATTCCTGCGGTGGAAAGTCCGCTCCTTTCATGTTCATGCATCCCATCCAATAAGGAGCTAACCCCTTGATGTAAGGAACTAATCCCTTTGAAGGAGGATTCTATTCCTTCTTGTATGGAGCTGTAACCTCCTCTTTTCCACTATAAAAAGAGGCATAGGGCGGCCTCAAGGGGTTACAATTGATGAGTTGAAGTTTTAGTATTGTTGGAGGCGATGTGATGTTGAAACTTAGACCCTTTTGGCTGAGATTGCATGTGGGAAGGATTACATACCTGTATGTATCTCGGTTGGAAGAGTGCAAGGCTGATCAGAGTAAAGAAAACGCATGTTCCGGACCCCAGGAAGGCCTGTATGACATCAAGGTGGACACGATTGTAATGCTCTTCCTTATTTAAGTTAATACAAATAAATCTGTTTTTCTCAATAAGCTGTCAATTGATTGGTTTATTTTATGGATTCCTTGATCACCATAATGGATATGATTTATGAATATATGCTATGCAAGTGCTATTTGATGTTTGTTTGTTTGTGATTACATATCTTCGAAGATAACTCATTCAGGTGACTGAAGGACTACTACTACAAACAAGCATTGGATCAAAGGTAAGATCGTTAAACCTTTATAGCATTTAATTATGAATCGCAATATATCTAGAGAAATATAGTTTTGTTTGTCCGTTTGTTGCTAGATGTCCATAGAACACTTGGGAGGTCTGTCTTGTCCGCAAGAACAAATTATCCGTCCAACAACACCCACTTGGAATTCGTTCTGAGATAGCATCAAGGAACAATATTGCCCCGTGGGGAGCTATGAGGACAAGTACATCCAATGGACCACGCTGCGACAGCAAAGGGATCAAGATGTGCATGAACTAACGAATATGTTCCATACCCTGCGCACAAAGTTGGGTATTAAATATTCAGATAGACATTTGGTGCTCAAGGACCGTAGTTGTTTACATCGATACATTCAGGAGGAAATGGAGTTCCTCGACATTACCTCGCTTGGCATGGCATAGCGCTATGCTGCCAAAATCGAGCAAAAATTTAAACAGAAGAACCGAGACTTTGGATCCGTGAATCCGAAGCCAGGGAAAGGCGCCCCCGAACCATAGAACAAGTGGCAAAGCCAAAGCGGGGCGACTCAGAACAACACCACAAATCCAAAGAAGGACACGGGGAAGTGGTGTGAATTTCATAATAACCTGACTCACAGCACAAACGAGTGTTGGGCCAAATAATCATTGGTGGCCGAAATAAAGGCACCCGAATCAGATGCATGTTTTGATCCTGAGTCAGAACTAGAGAAGGGAAATGACAAAAGGAAGCATAAAGGCACCCGAATCAGATGCATGTTTTGATCCTGAGTCAGAACTAGAGAAGGGAAATGACAAAAGGAAGCAAATCATTTATGCGGATCCCAGTGCCATTTTTGCTACCACCAAGATTCAAGGGGAGGATCTCAAGGATGCAAAGGAGGGGGAGTGCCTCTTCCATTCACAGACGTGGGTAAAGGGTTCTCCACTGCGATTCCTTATCGATAGTGGAAGCCAAAAAAACCTCATTTCAGCAGAGGTCCTAAAGTAGCTTGGCCTACCGACCATAGCACACCCGCAATCGTATACTATTGGGTAGCTTCACGAAAGAGGAGACCTCCACGTCCACCAGCCGTGTCGCCTTATGTACAACATCAAGCCATTCACATATGAGGTACTGTGTAATGTTGCTCCTCTTGATGTGCCTAATGTATTATTGGGCCAACCATACTTGTGGAGGCAGCATGTTGTGTATAATTCTAGGCCTCGTGTTGTTATTATTACTTTGGGAAATAACTTGTACAGGATACTAGAGGTAGTACCGCATCCTACCATCTCTTTGACTACTGCAAAACAATGCAGTAAGATTGTTTCCCAAACCAGGAAATTTATTTGCATTACCATTCACCCGCAAGGAAAGAAGAACATTGGGGACACAGCCTCGAAACAGGGCTCCCCTACATGGCAGCAGCAGATGGACAAAGGCATGGACGAATACGAGGACATTTTATCCTCGCCCACAGAGGTTCCTCTACATTGTCAGGTCAAGCACTCCATTGATCTGACCCCCGGTGTATCGTCGCTTGATATTTCCATACCTCATGCGACCACACAAACATAATCCACACATGTACTCTCTAAGGCTGATAAAGAAACCAAATTTATTGAGTGCATCCAACATGTCCGCCCATGGGTCCATGACATCTTCGACAAATCCAATACCTAGTTCAGCAGAATTTGCCTCATCTCATGGAGGATCTCAACGCAATGGGGACCATTACTTCCTAAGTGGGGAGGAATGATCCAGGTGGATATCGGTGGCCACCGACCTATTCCATTTGGACCCGCACTATCAATTCTTGCAATTTTTTCACTTTCAGCACAACTTACTATTTTTAGCAGTTTTTTGGGTCTTGAACTTCCGAAGCCGTTTTGAGGCCTTGAATGATGTTTTTTGGGGAAATTGAGAGCAACATGGATATGTAGACTAATGTTTCTCACTCAAAAGTTGTATTCCTCGCATAAACAGAGATCGTATGCCAAAGTTACGTCCCCGGGAAGTTGAAACACCAATTTACCCAAACAGGACCCACAGTTTTGGCACTTTATCTCCTAGGGTTAGGTTCTTGGATGTTTAGGGTTTTCCATTGTTTCTTAACAATAAATATTCCTTTGACCCTCATTGTAACACAGTTCAGAGGCCTGTAGCTGTCACATCTCTTCTCAGAGATACACTACCAGTGCCCTAGCTCGTTTATTTCCATTATGTCTGTAAGCATATTTCAGTCATTTGTTTTTAATAAAATGAAGCATTATTTCTGTTGCATCTCTGTGTTTATGGTTATATGTGTATTTTGTTGTGTTCCTGCATAAATCTGGCTCAGTTTTTGGTCTTATGGTAAGAGGCTCTAAATCAATGAGCCACTCATGAGAATGAGAAGACGAAGATACATTCAATTCATAACCAGATCTTGATGCTTGACAACCACATGCAGAAAGTGCCATTCCCGAAGATGAAGTTGAAGAGTTCTCCAAATGGATGTTTTGTTTCTTTAATGTTGCTTCCAAGGCTTCCATATTCTTAAAACATTTTGACTTTGCGTGGCCATCACGCTTACAAAAGTTGTAATGTTTATTTGTCTTCTTCCCTTTGTTTTTATTTGCCTTATCAGTTTGTTGAGTTGCTTTTTCAGTTTATGGCTGAGATTGCTTAAGACCCTTGTTTGGTTTAGGACCATTCTTTTTAGGATGTTTCTTCTTAGGATTCCTTTTGATTTGGTTGTTGTTGGGATGATAAGGCTTTCTTAGAAGAGTTTCCAGTATTAATAAGACCAAGGTGTAAGAGTTTTTCTTGTTCTGTTATTAAATAATCGCAAAAGGCATCAAAAGAGGGGGACTTGTAGGGTGTTCCTTGAGAATGAGGGCTTCTCTAGTGGAATGGAAGGTGGAAAAAAATACAGAGTATGCAGGACCTAACTTAGTAAGAATAGAATAGATAAGACTACCATATTCCTTTTTGACCTTACAACTTTCTAGGAGAAGTTTAAGGGTCTTGAATTTGGACAAAAAATCTTCAATAGAGGAGAAATCATTGGGGTCCAAAGTAAGCAACTCATTTTCAAGTTGGTAGGCTCTGATTGCATTTTGAATGCCAAAAATAGAATTTAGTTTTTTCATAGCTTCATCAAGGGAGTTAATTTCTTGGATATAAAATCTAAGATCTTAAGCAATGGACATTCCTATCAACCCTCGTGTTTGATCTTGTTTATTTTTCCATTTAGCCTTTTTATCTTCATAGGTAGGTTTATATTCTAGTCGTGAAGTTATTCTATAAACCCCTTTACTTCTAAGTAAGTCTACCATGTAGGATAGTCGCTGGAAATAATTGGTGTTGTTAAGAATAACAAGGCATGCACTTTCCATTTTTTAAAACTGAAGTTTTAAATGTTGAAACTAACTGCTCCAATGGAAATATCTCGAAAAATTAGGCCGGTTATTTTAAAAAAAAAACTCTAAAAATGACTTATGGATGAAGAAGTTATGTATTTTTGAATAAATGTTGAAGTAAATGCCAAATAGTCACTTGATATGTTGAAAGTTGATGATGAAGTTGTATTTTTTTTATTTGAATTCCCCTCATTTCTTAAGCTCACTTTTTTTTTTTTAAATACTACTTTATGTGATCCACTTTTATAAATAAGTGAGAGTCACTTTTACAGTGTTACTTTATGAATTAATGACCAAGTAAATTGTAACTTAAATTAAAGATAAAGTGAATTTAGACTATATTTAACTCATTTTTTATAATGAGTGAGAAACACTATTACATAAAGTAACTTTAAAACATAAGTTACATGTGCTTTTAAAAAAAAAAAAACTTGACAAAAAAAAATTTAGAAAAAGTAACTTGACCAAAAGACTTGAACCCAAGACCTCTATCATCATAAAGTAACTTTACACCAAGTGAGTTAGTTAAAAGGTTTATTTTTTTTATTTTTTGCAAAAAACAACCACACAAACAACAACAAAATATATATATACAGGCCCTGTGAAAAAATGTTAGATTTCGAGTTAGTCCACCCATAAACTAAATATTTTTCTCACTATTTATGATTTCTCGAAATCGCACAAAGTCACGGGGAAAGAGCATATGGAGGAGATAAATCTCATCTTTATTTTTTTGGTTTGCCAAATCGCACAAAGTGCAGAGAAAAGAGCATACGCAGAGAAGAGGGTATAGTTCCAGTAAAAAAAAAAAAAAAAAAACTATAGACCGAAATAAACATAGGCATAAATAAATATAACTGCCAAAAAAAAAAAAATGTATACCTCCAGATCTAAAATGACATAACTAGGGCAACTGGAAACATTTTCGCAAGAAACAAAAGGGTTTCCTCATTAGAACAGAGACTCTGAACACAACAGAGCAGTTTTCCCGGCTCGAAAGTGGTCAGAAATAGTAGATATAGAAAACGACAGTCAAAACGGCTTCGAATTTGGATCAACAAAGGATGCGGCCCTCAAACAACTCTGATACTATGTAGGAATTTACAAGGTAAGTTCCTTAGATCAAACACCAAAGGTCACCGCTCACAAATATATCACATATCAGTACACCAGTACTTGACGTGGTTAAAACCCTCGAAGATGGAAATAGTCCACGACCTTAGCCAACACGACCACTTCAGGCAATTTATTAATATAAAGAAAGAAAATTTACATAAGCTTCTCTCATAAACAGACATTGAAAAAATGACCCTCCATGCTCTTTAAATAAAAATCATGGACCAATCGGGTGTTAAGCCACAGATCAAGTGTTGGTAATACTGAAGAGAGAATGAATCGTCGAATCACTACATATCGTGACCATCATATTATAAGTTACAAAAGTACATACTAAAGAAACAAACTTTACCTAACTACACTAGACCAAGTTATACTTAACTATTTCCTATGTGTCGGAATATCCTAACAACAATTTGGCTATGTAGAAGGCAAAAAAATCTTGGATGGGATCATAGTAGCCCATGAGTTCATTCACACACTTAAAAAGCTCAGAAAAGTGGGCATGATCATTAAACTCGATCTCTTTAAATCCTTTTATCAATTAAATTGGAACTATATTATTCATGTTCAGCAGGCCTCCAGGTTCTTGGCTGAATTGAGAAGCTAGAATAATTCTCTCATATATTATTTATATTCTTCAATTTCTTCATGCCTTCAATTTCTCGGTTGAATGGAGAAGTTTGATTAGTCCTATCATCTCTTCTCCATTCTTCTCCATCTTCTCTAATGGTTCCCTAGCTCATACATTCAACTCTTCAAGAGGTACCAAATATGGAGATCCCCTCTCCATTTTCCTGTTCATTCTAGCAACAGAGGGCTTGGGATGACACCTCTCAGCAGCGATTCAACAAAATATCCCCAAGGGATTAAAATTTTCCATAAATAGTAGGTCAATCATTCATCAACAATTTGTAAAGTATACCATGCACATGTGGATTCTGAAAGTGCAAGAAGAAAACACCATCAACAAAATCTTGGAGTATTTTATGTTAGCTTCATGTATGGACATCAATCATAGTAACTATTAAATATATGTTTTCAATATTCACCAAGCAGTTCAAGCACATATAGCTATACTTTTGGGTTTCCAACAAAGCACGCTCCCATCCAAGTACTTATGTGTGCCTATGGTGGATAACTCTTTAAGATACATCCACTAGAAAGATCTGCTTCTCAAAATGACAAACAAATTAAGTGATTGGAACTTCATATCTTTGAATCTAGCAGAGTGTTTGGTGCTTCTTCAATCCTTTCTTATGGAACTCCCAAATTACAAAATATCAGCATTATCAACCCCTAATGGCATCCTAAAGTCAATCAAGTATTTATATCGGTACTTTCTATGGGGGAGGAGCTCTTAGAGAACAGAAATGGGCATTGGTGGCCTAGGAAAAGTTATGGTTGCCCAAGCCAAAGGGAGGTCTAGGATTGAAAGATCCATAAATCCTAAATCAAGTCCTTGGATACAAATTATGGTGGAGGTGGATTGGAGGTGGATTTAGGGGGGATAGAAACTTTGAAAACAAATTTGGGATGCCAAATATGGGGAAAAATTATCAATCCAACAGAAACTCCATGAGCATCACCTAAATCAAGGCTCCTCAATTTGTAATTTGGCTTATAAAAACAAGAAGTTAGTCCAAAAACATTATTTTTGGGAAATAAGGAATGTCAAAACAACCCTATTTTTGGAGGACTCTTGGCAGCATTTACCCTGCCTTGCTAAGGAAGAAAAACTAGAAGTAATAATGAAAGCAACAAAATGAAAACAAGCCCTAATTGTAGTTGATTACTGGAAAATAGAGAAAAGTAGCATCACCTGGAGAGCGTAGAAGCACAAAAACAATTGGGGACTTACAAACACAACAAAATAATGGGAAACTTATGAAAAAATGCTTTACAAACAGAAAATTTTAATCAATGATGAATATGATGAACTTTGTTAGGGACATACGCTAGCAGGAACATTCACAATTAAGGAGGTTTACACCTTGGCAGTGCAACGTCAACACCTTCCCTCACAGAGCATATGCAAGAAAATCTTGTTCCAAAACCAATGGCCTAAAGTTGCTCTTTTTCAGTGGAAATTAACTAGGAAAAGTGCTCGGACTTGGCACAAAATATTAAGAAGAGGCTATGAAGGGCCATCTATTTATCATTTATGCCATCAAGAAGAAGAAAATATGCAACACCTTTTCAATTCGTTCTTATTTGGTGTAGATATATGGGGCCAAGTCTTTGATTTATTTCATAAAATTGATAAGAACTTATCAAATCTTTTCCAAACCATCAAGAAATGGAGTTTCCCGGCCTAACACAACCTGGTCATTAACAAAGCTTGGAACATCCTTCCTGGGCTCCTCCTTTGGTTAGTATGGAAAGAGAGAAACTTTGTATTTTTGGATCCCCCTCTTCCACTATGGATTATGTTTGGTCACAAATTCTTATAAAAACCAAATAAACTATCTCTCTATTCCATAGTCTACTTCAGACTAGTCAGCATCCCCATAGGAGCTTCCCATTCTTACCAAGCTCAACCTTTTCCCTCCCCTTCCCTCCCATTCCCCGAGCTTTCAACCTATTCTCACCTCTCCACTCTCCTGGTCTCCTCCTCTAGAAGATTTTGTTAAGCTTAACTTCAATGGAGCCTCCAAAGGCAATCCAAGTGAGGTAGGTTTTGGAGGGATGTTTAAAGATCATGCAAGGATCCCCCTTGCTTTCTTCTTCGACTCTTTGGGACATGCCACCAACAATGTTGTGTAATTTCATAGACTCTTAGAAGGACTGCTCTTTGCCACAAAAAAAAGGATTCCCTAAATTGATTGTGGAAGGAGATTCAACCCTTGTAATCCCCATTATCAAAAAACTAATAAATGGAACAAATATGGAAAATATATCTACAAGTTGGTAATAAGAGCTTTATATTTCTAGAGCCACAAGTTTGACATCTCAAATCCCTATCGTTCTTCCATCTTATGTTGGGACGATGGGCAAAAAAATAGTATATCTTCTTACTAACAAGGGATGCACTAAAGGAAATTCCTCTTGGGAGGATATTCCCCCCATTAGTTGGAAGGAGGATTGTCTTAAGCTCCTAGAGAAATATTCATAGGCCCCCAAATAGGGTGGAATCCCAAGGTTTGCAGAGGAAGGTGACAACACATTTAATGATCACGAAAGGGGGATTATAATGGCTCTATGACCACCACCATAAGCAATAGAGGGTGAGAACATAGCCATACCAACCTCCAACTATCCCAACCATGCATTAACATTATCCTCACATGCTCATGTTCCATGAGCACTCTTTGTTCGATGATGACCATTCCAATGAATCATATCCAGGTTTTTATGGTTTTAGCAATGGATTGGATTATTATTTTTTTTCAAGCTACGTAGAGGAGCTCAGTGAGGATTTGTCTCAATTTTTTTTTTGTGTTATCCATACTTGTATTTCCCCTCTGGGTCTCTTGTTTCTAACCTGGTTGAAGGGGTTGGCCACCCATTTCCCTAAGTTGCACAATATCCTCCCAAGATCCATAACCTTCCCGGGATCCTTAATTTTACAAGCTCATTCCGGGGGTAGACTTTCCCTGTGGCAAAGGCATGCATTCTGCAAGGAAAAAGTGCATGAAGAAGTAGGGGCTCGCAGGTGGTGGCAACAAAGGTCTCCATCACACACCCAACTCTTCATACTGAGAGCCCTCGGAGATAATTCAGTATTGCATCTACGAAATTTCCTTAATGAATGGTTGGCTTATTCCACTATTATAGTCTATTGTAGATAAATCAAATTTGCAATTGTCAAAGTAGGGAAATTAAGTTGTGAACTCAGGCTTTTCCTTACATAGTCAAATACTTGGGTCCCCCTCGCACCTTGGGAAGCCTCTATGAGTCATAGTGTTATTCCCATCTCCTTCGATGGTTCCCATAACCCACACCTTCTCCTCTCCAACTTTAAATTCATTTACGCTCACCCTTACCTGGTGTTTACACCATTGAAGCTCCTTCCTGTTAGACTTGGCTATATCCATTTGAAGTCTTAACCTTTGTGCATACCCATACTCTATTACTCCCCTGCTTGGCAACTCCAATGCCACGACAAAGAGCCAAATCCTGTTGAGGGTCCTCTTCTCAATTAGAAGGGAGAGCTCAAGGCACACTTCAATCTCATAAGGCAGAACAGAGATATCATTCCCAAACCCCTACTCCTATACGACAGGAAATCAACTATGTTGATATTGAATTTCGTGTTGACCATGATGACCAAGCTGATGATGAGGTCTTGGCCTCTATGGTTGAGTGGGTGATTGATTCAGGCCATACTTGAGAGCGCCAAAACTAATATCTATGTATAATCGAGTTATACTAGAACATGAAATCGTTCCCCAACAATGTCTTACTAGAGCATAATGAAGCTCGTAAGGAGATATTATTAGAGATTGATGAACTACAAATGGAGCACAAGGATCCGAGTTTGCAACACTGTGACATCTCTACCAAGTTGGTCAGGATTGAAGCATTGTTGCAGCGAGGTAGGGGCCCTCCCTCACCAGGGAACCCTACTGATCCTATTGATGTCTCCACGTCTTCATAGATCCATGCATGCTCATTTCTATGAAAAGTTTTACTTTCGGTCAATATAAGAATAATGATCTTGTGATGTCAAGCAAGTCTAAGTTATTTGCTTTCAACAATTATCTAGATAGTCTTTTTTTATTAAACACTAGTACACGCAGTATATTATGTTTATCATATTTTGGACAAAAACTTTGCTCTTCCAATAATGGTCTAGTTTCCCTTGTGACAAGCTGTCGCACTAGAGATAAACTATTATGTATCTCTTTGATAAATGAATGAAAAAATTTAGCTTACAAAAACACATGTAAATTATTAAATAAATTTAATAACATTTTTTTTTCTCTTATTTATATCCATTTCAAAATTCAGCAATTTAATTATTAATATATTAAATTAATGGGCTTAATGATTTTCCTAAATACACATTAAAAATAAATTTTTATTATTATATAAATATGTTAAATTTTTTTTAACCAAATTTATTATTAAAAAATATTTTATCACTTGGAAAATCAAGTCATCTAAAAAACCAAAATATCAATTATAAAATAAATCACATATGCAAATAAAATTAAAAAACATAAAACATAAAAATAAAATAAAATAAAAAATAAAAAATAAAATAATACCTATCAAAATAATAATATAAATATAAAATAATCTAGCATTTAGTATTTTTATACAAAAATAACCATTAAGCATGTAGCGTAACCTAATGGATTCGAATTCTTTGAAATAATAAACTTCCCCAAATTAGTTTAATTATTTTTTAATTATATATAAACCTCCGTATAAGTGCATAGCTTAAGCCAAAGGGATTTGAATTCATTGAAATAATCAACTTTCCCAAATTAATTCAATTATTTTATTGTATATAAAAGTGCATAGCTTAGCCAAAGGGATTTGGATTCTTTGAAATAATCAACTTTTGCAAGTCAAGGGTTCTGATTAATTTCTTTAATAAGTTTCGTTATCTTAATCACATCAAACTTATATGTAATTAATGTAAAATACATTGTGATGGTTCAAAATATATTATTTTATTATGTTTTATATTTTTTATTTTTGTTAATTAAAGGTAATTGGGGTAGACTTATATTTGTGTGATAAGGAGTTGATTTATATGTATAACAAAGTGTCATTTTTTTATAGGTATCACTATAACTGTAGTTAAAACACGTTACTCCAGCGTGTAGTGCATAAGTAAATTTAGGGATTTGAACCTTAAATTTCATGGTACATAAAATTTCATTAATATAGTGATCACCAATTGAACAACATGATAGCTATATTATTTTATTGTTATAAAATTATAAAATTTATATTTTTTAAATAGATAAAAATATTTTTATTATTAATCAATCATGTTATTATAATTAAATAATTTGCCTCAAAAACACATTGTGATCGGATGAAAAGAATCACATCAAAATATATTATTATTGTTATTTTTTAACTAAAGGTAATTGCGCTAGGCTCATACTTTTGTGACACAAGGTTGTTTCCAATCAGTACCACTATAACTCTAGGTGAACCACGTGGCCCACAGGTAAACTAGGGGAGTTTGAACCTTAAATATCATGGTACATAAAATTTCATTATCACGGTGATCACCGATTGAGCTCTCCAAGAGGGCGGCTATATCATTTTTTTGTTTTAAGAAACGGGTAAATAATTGTATTATAAAACACTGGGATTCAGGTCAATACCCTCACAATATTCATCATGTTCCACAAAAATATTATATTATGTGGTCCAAAAAATGGCACATCTATGTCTGTGACACTTTTTCCCAACTATTTGAAATAGATGCCTACTGTAGACACTCTAATAGACCCCTAATATTGTAGTTGCATAGTATTACAAACATTAACACAAAGATTAAGACATATCTATTTAACTGAGTGTAGATAGTCATGTCGCTAGAGTTTCCACTGGTTGTTCCATGTATTTATCCCCATTCTTTTGGTCGCTTCGCTTCGTGCATTTGGCCCCTTTCTACTTAGGTTACTTGCTCAATTTTGCCTCTACCAATAAGTCTTGTTCTCCAATGCCAAGCTTGTCTTCCAATTCAGTGAATCTGATGTCTATAGCAATAATTCAGTTTTGCACTCCAAATTGGAATTTTCAAAAAGCCCCTGCAACATAACATATTTTATCTCCAACATTTCCAATTTTGCTCGATTTCCTTCTTTTTCTATATCATTTTATTATTATACAAATATATAATTTATATTTTTTAAATAGATAAAATTAATTTTATTATTAATCAATTATGTTATTATAATTTAATAACTTTGATCTTTATTTTCATGTTTTTAATAATAATTATTTTCTTTAATATGAACGGATTCAAATGTTAAGAGTATGTGTTTCCTCATTTATGGTTAGATGTTTAAAACTAAATGGAGTCTATAGATGTTGAATGAATATATTGTCCTACTATGATGAGGTTTAAAGGGTAGGTATTGGGTAGGTATTTCCTTGGAGTGGGACCACCGTATGAGAGTGTCTTTGGGCATCTCAACCCTTTCCAAAGTCAAGGTAGGCATCCCCTTGAAGACTTCCATATGAGAATGTCTTTGGATGTATTGACCCTTGCTAAGCTCACAAATTCCTACTAGCACTAGCTTGTGAGTTGGCAATACTAGCTACACAAAATTTTAGTTTAGAAAACACTTTCTTCAAATATAACTTTCACAACCATACTAAACAATCTTAACAACTTTGGTTTATTTCAATCCTAAAAATTATGGAGGCAAATTCCAACTAGTTAAACTAAAGAAAATAATATGATTACCTTTCGACACTGGAATTTCTACCCTAAGAAGTTGAATGAGTCTCCTAATATTATGTATAATAGTCAAACCCTCAACGCTTAGGAAGAGATTTTATTTTTTTATACATAGAATTTGGGTTAAGCTAATTGCAAACGCAAAAGTTATTGAAATCTATTAAGCAAGGATTCTAAAAATGAGGGGACTTGTCCTTGTCCTTCACAATCACAAGCTCTTCAATTTAATTAGGCACAAGAGTTTCCCTAAACCCTAGACTCAAAGTCTCATTGGCCCCAAGGGTTAGCTCAAGTAGTCATGAGCCAAACATGAGATGTTCATCTCCCCTAAACTTGGGGAGGCCATAGATTTCTCTCTTCATCCACTTGGGGTTAGGCTCCATAATTATGGCCAACAGTTTACCCCTTTACCATTTATGGATAACAAGAAAGTACTCAGAGTGTCCATGAATCTAAAAAAAAAAGAGGAAAAAATGGAATAAAAACTCAATCTATTGTTTCTATTTTGAAAGTGGGGATAAAGCCAACACCTCTAATTATAAAGTCATTATGGTAAGCACTCTTTTAGTCAAGTTATATAGAATTATTTCGAAAAGATCATTAACATATGGTTAGAAAGTTATAAAAATATTGCTAAAGACCATACCATATTTAGAAGCTAGCATTTATCCATGGACCAACTACTTAGCCTTAGGATCATTGTAAAGTAATGTCGTGATTATAAAACCAATCTCTAGTGTTGGTTTTGTTAACTTTAGGAAAGTGGTTGACATGGTGCTTAGAATTAGTCTATGGAATAGATTAGAAGAGGTAAAAGCTAAGTCAAAATTGAATAGTTAATAATGAAACACTAAAGTGGCAATTGTTCTAGGACAAGTATGATATTAAACATTGACAAAACAAGGGTTATGATTATCAAATCCAAAAAGACTATTTACACTATTTGTGACAATAACAACTTAATGGAAGTTACTTCATGCAAATATCTTGGAGTTGACCTTCATCTTCAGAACAAGTTTAACCAAAACTATATGCCACATTGAGAAAAAGATTAATAGGGTAGAAAAACCTATTTTGTCTTGGAAACAATTGTAAACCATTGGGAAAAAGGGAAGTTCCACTTCAAGACTCTCGTCACTATTGTTATCTTATATAGATGTGAAGTTTGAAGCTACATCATCTCACTATTGTTAGTATATAGATGTGAAGTTTGATGCTACAACATCTATTAGAGAGAAATGTGAAGAAAAATCAGGAAAATTCAAAAACATTATAATTTATAATCTTACAATTTAAAGCAAAACACTCTTTGTGATCCTCCTCATAGAGACAACTCTTTCCCTGATTGAAAGTGGTTCAAATATGACTAGGTACCTAATGTATTCAAACTCCATACAACTCAAAAAAAAACTTGGCATAAAAATAAAAATATCAAATTTTGGTGAATTATTGAAGAATAGAGGAAAATGTCAAATTCCATAATATTAACATCATTAAAGATACAATACTTAATTTAACCATTGAATATAATACATATAGAAAATTTCAATATAATTAATTATAATATAATTTAAGGTCATAGCTAAACACATATAAGACTCCTTATTTGTGAAATAAAAGACCCTTTTGCATATTCATTTATATTCTCGTTATTTATCTTATAATAAATAATATTCATTACTTATTTATATACAACTTTTTAAAAAAAATTAACATAAAAATTTACAATTTTTCAAAGTCAATTTACAGTACTCAAATTAATAACGTTACAAATTGATTCTCCTCTAATAATTATTTTCTAACCTAAAAAAATCAAAACAAATATATTATTCCCAAACCTTTCGAGACAACAAACTAATATTTAACATCATTTCTAACACCAAGAAATTTTCAAAACAAATATGTTATTCACACAAGACAGACCAACTAAACTTTTGTCACCATTTTTTAAATAAATAGTTATTTTCTATTTTATTAAAAAAAGCATTTTTAATATAAACTACAGCCCAGCCGAGCAGAAGACTCTCACCTAAACAGACAAATAGAACCAATATTTAATTTTAGTTCTGAAGACTTTCAGCATATGAATATAGTTTAAAAAGTTAAGTTTGTTTCCTATAGATGTCACTGGTTAATTGGCATCCAACCAAAGGAATCATGGTTTTTTTTTCTTTATTTCGTTGAAGGTAAGAAGCGATAAGTCTCTCAGAAGCTCCAAAATTCGCGAGTTCTGTTTTGGAGGCTGCCTTTTTTTTTCTTGGGTTAGGTAATGGTTATGGAGTTGTCTGCCTATAACAGTTTTGGGTTAGAAAATGGTTTGGTTGAGTTGCAGTTTGCAGCATGTTCACACTTTTGGGTGGGAGAGATTTAGTATATACGAGAAATATTAAGTGTTAGATTCATTTTAACTAGCATAAAATTATAATAGATTCGTTTTAACCTGAAAGATTGTAAGAGCAAGAACCCTAGAACTTGGGATTATATGGTGGATTAAAGTCATAGTTAGCAGAACACGGACTCAAGTTAATGGGGACGTCTTTGGGAGAGCCACAAGGAAAGTGCAGCTGCAGTAGCTTAATTTCTGCTTAATATTCCAGGCTAGTCGTGTGATGCAGGGGCATATGATGTTAATGTCTTTTTTTAAGGCAACAGTCAGTTTTGCTACTCATGATCAATCATTTCAATTGATTTGTGTGGGGTTTATTAGCTACCAGGTCTCAAGTTCAAACTTCATGGGAGGTCAAGGATAAAAATTAGCTTGTAGAGAATTAAATTATTTTAAACTATTTTAAAAGGTCTAGGCTCAAATAAACTTTCACATAATTCTGATAATAGTATTTCATTGTTTGCAAATTGTTTTTCCATCCAATATTTAGCATTCTATTGTTGGGCAAATCGTTCTTCCATCCAACATTTAGCATTTTATTGTTGGGCAAATCGTTCTTCCATCCAACATTAAGGCTAGCCTGACATAAACACAAAAAGTATGTAAATTTTAACTAAAAATAATACACATTGTTTAATCTGAAAGTAATACACATATTGTTTAATCTGCATTAACAGCAACTTATTCTTTATTTTTATTTTGTTAGTCACAGTTTTCAGGCCCTTTCAAAGAAATCCTCTGAAATCATGAGGACATATGCACGAACTTCCGAGATCTCAGCTGGTGATAAGATGGGGAAATATGCACAAATTCCCGACATCTCAGCTGTTGACAATGAGTTGAGTAAAACGACTTTAAACGTCTCGGGGATTTGCTGTTCTTCGGAGGCGTCTCTGATCGAGAGACTTCTTCAACCTCTGCGCGGTGTTGAACAAATTTCTGTCAATGTTCCTTCAAAAACAGTGACTGTGCTGTATGATGCCAGTCTTATCCAACCAGCGCCAATAGGTATGAATCTTTTGTAATACATATGATGCCAGTATTATTCAACCAGCACAGATAGGTATGAATTTTTTGTTATACATATTGTAAAATAAGAAATTTAAGAAACTGAGGGACGCTTTTCTATATTTGTGGATTGGTATTACATGTGGATTGGTATTCCATGTAATGACAAAAAAATATGTTTTCTTCGATTATTAGATGAAAATAGCCAACAACATCTGAACTTTTAATAGTTCTGAAACATGACTATTTGTTTTGAAATAAACAAAATATATGAAAAAAAAATTTTAAATATGCACAGCAATAACCTTCTCATGGTTTTTTGTACAGTTAAGGCCTTAAATCAAGCAAGGCTAGATGCAAGTGTTCGTGTAGTTGGACAAGTGAAAAGTGGCCGAGAATGGCCCAGTCCTTACACTTTAGCTTCTGGATTTTGTCTTGTCATAGCTTTGTTTCATTATCTGTACCATCCTCTCCGGTGGGTGGCTCTAGGGGCCATAGCTGTAGGTATTTTTCCAATCATGCAGAGGAGTTTCTTGGCCATCCGCAATTTCATGCTGGACATAAATGTGCTCATGCTCATTGCAGGTAACTGTTATAAACCTTGTAACAGATGAGGCCATATTGGCTACCTGCATAATGATTCTATAATGGGTGTACAGAGTAATTTTCTAAATAAGCTAGTTGGCCTTGAAACAGTTCTAGGCACTCTTGGTTTGGGGGATTATTTGGAAGGAGGTACCATTGTCTTTCTGTTTACATTTGCCGAATGGCTAGAAAGCAGATCGAGTGAAAAGGTAAGACTAATTTTATTGCGTTCTCTCGGGACAATTAGATGATGCTTATAAATGTTGGGCATTTTACTAGCAATACTACTTGGCATTTGGTATTTCATGGCAGGCTCGAGCAGAGATTTCTTCTGTTATGAATTTATCTTCACAAACAGCCGTTGTTGAAAAAACTGGGGAGAAAATATCTGTGGAGGATGTGGCCATCAACACAGTGCTGTCTGTCAAAGCAGGCGAGTTGATACCTCTAGATGGTATTGTGATGTCTGGAAGCAGTTCAGTGGATGAAAGTAGTTTGACAGGAGAATCCTTACCGGTTGAGAAAGAAGTGGGAACCAACGTATGGGCCGGTACCATGAATCTGACAGGTAACCTTATAATGATAATGACTCTCATGGTCAGATTAATCTGAATTCTTTAAAATTACGACTCCTATAACCCTAATTGATGTAAACGACTTAAATAAGAGATTGAGGCATTATGTCCAATTAATTAATTGCAATAGCTTACAAGTGAACATTCCAACACAAGCTTACACACCACACCATCCATTTAATCATCTGGTTAATCCACAAGCATTCAAGAGGTGTGTCCTTAGGTTGAGCATTTCACCGTCTGGGTACCATCATTTCACCTCACATCTGCAGTGATTACATATCAACTTTCAAATATACACAGTTATAGAATTAGTATGGTTGCTGTGATTGTAAAAGCAATGAAGAGGGGTTGGCAATTGTACATAAACAGACTGATTTGATATTGCAAAGATAATAATAGAAACATCTTTAGGTGCTTCTTGAACGATTCAATAAAGAAGCTTGAAGGAGAAGTAGAATAACTACTTATAAATAATCTTTAATAATTGTTGTTGGGCAGTTTATATTTAATGGATGGACTCGTAATTATTCTCGAGGAGAAAAAATCTATAAAGAGTAAAGAAATTTTACAGAAGCTTTTGGTAAAGTTAATAAAATTAAATCTTCAAAGATAATATATTTAATTATATTTTATTAGTTAAAAGATTTGAGTTTGGGTGGTTTGGTAAATTATTTGTTTCTTCAATTGTGTGAGTTTAAGTCTCGGGAAGCATGTTGTAACTGGTTTGTTTATTGCATTTATGAAAATAGTTGTATCTGGTGTAATATGTTTCCCCAACTGTGTGGGTTCAAGTCTCCGGAAACATGTTGTAACCGGTTTGTTTGTGGCAGTTATGACAATAGTTGTATCTGCTATAATAATGACAGCAGATGTTTAGAAAGAAATATGTTGTGACATATTAATT
Organism: Pinus albicaulis; assembly: GCA_034641835.2. NCBI lineage: Eukaryota > Viridiplantae > Streptophyta > Pinopsida > Pinales > Pinaceae > Pinus > Pinus albicaulis. Next base: position 1,592,603,372 of record CM076584.1, on the reverse strand, counting down.
TATAGTATTTATGAAAATAATTGTATCTAGTAAAATTTATAGTATTTATGAAAATAATTGTATCTAGTAAAATAGTAACAGCAGATTTTTAGAAGTTATAAATCCTCCACTTATTGTAAAAAAATCAAAATTTAACCAAAAATTATTTCACCAGATTCTAACCACCCACAAATAATTAGAGGTCTTTTAAAAGAGAGAACCAAAAACATGTCAAAAAAATACACATCAAAGTAATTCAATTAGACAACGTCTTAGAAAAGAGTACAGAAAACATGTCAAAAAAATACACTTCATCCGTCAAAAACTGTATAGGGCTTAAGTATACTTCTTTTACACAGTAAATGCCTGTGAAGAATAATCTATTTGAATGCTTAAATGGTGAAAATTGCAGGTTATTTAAGCGTCAAGACGGTGGCTCTGGCGGAAGACTCTACAATGGCAAGGATGGCGAAGCTTGTAGAGGAAGCACAGAGTCAACGCTCACCCACCGAAGAATTCGTTCAAAAAATTGTAAAATATTACACTCCAGGTCTGTAGGCAGTAATGTTTTTGAAAATCCTTTCATCAATCATGGAGTTAGAAAACATCTGATAGCAGTTTATATCATGTGGTGGCCTGCAGTTATTGTATTGGTAGCCATAGCAATGACATTAGCGCCTTTGATTGATCGCTCTCTTAAATTTCGGAAGTGGGGTTACAAAGCCCTAGTTATTCTGGTGACTGCTTGCCCTTGTGCATTGGTTATCTCGACTCCAGCGGCTGTAGCATGTGGGTTGGCCCACGCTGCTAAAACAGGCCTCCTTATCAAAGGTGGGAGGTATCTGGAAGCCTTGGGGAAGCTCAAGGTGATAGCCTTTGATAAAACTGGAACACTCACAGAAGGAATATTCAGGGTGGTAGATGTAGAGTTTGTTGAGTCTGAAACCATTGACAAGAAGAAATGGATATCTTGGTAAGTTATTACATGGTTCATAGTGGTAGGTTGGTTGGCAACTTGTGGTGGTTTAATCTCCACTCTCTGCAATTGTTACTATAGTAAATTTTAGGCTTGAAACCTTAGTGAGCTTCCAAGTATTGAATGAATTGCAGGGTAGCCAGCCTTGAAAGTAGGTCGAGTCATCCCATGTCAGTTGCAATTGTATCATACTGTCGACAAAAAGGCCTGGAGCCATCAGCAGAGGTGGAGAATTTCGACATACTGGAAGGAGAAGGCATCTGCGGAGTGGTGGACAACCACAAAGTTTACATTGGCAATATTCGTTTATCAAATCGGTTAGGTTGGACCGAATGTAGGTTTGCATCTTATTTCACATCAAGACATTCCCTAGTATTGTTTACGGTAACTCATGTCTGTTTCCAAGAATTAACATTATGAAGGATGGAATATTGTAGATATACCACAAACCTGGGATATCCGAGGAGCAACGGTCGGATACTTCGGAACAGAGAAAAATTTTGTGGGAGCTTTCAGCGTGGGCGACAACAGCCGGCCAGAAGCAGCAGAAGCTCTAGATCAGCTCAAGGTAATAATCAGCTTATCATGTCCACTTTACTATTTGTTTGTCCACTTCACTCTTTGTTCGTTCGTGTGAATAAAATTTGAGATGTAATCGCAGTTAATGCACTGGTTAATATAATACAGGAGATAGGTGAGATTTATATTTTTATTGTGTGGAGAGGTGCTTTCCAGTTCAATATGTTTTTCAGTCCACCATAAAGATATGATGAAATGCAGTTTTTGGGTTGCAAGTTTTGTCAATTCATGGTTTTGCCAATAGTAATCTTATGTAAGAAGAAACATATAATATATAATCAGTTTAGATTCATTTTAACTCTGAATCTACCAAGTGTGGATAGATTTCAAATATTTTGAAATGAGAACCTCTTTTACACTAAAAAAGATTTGATCCCTTTCAGTACTTGATAGATCCAAAATTGAAATGAACCTAAGTTGGTTTTCATTTCTTAAAATGAATCTAACCTTGTTATTGTCCATTTTTTTTTTTTTGGCCCCATTCAATGTTTGACCCTTAGTTGTAGACCTAGCCACTTTTTCTAACTCATGTTTATCTCTATTCTTGCATGTATCCTACTCCCCTGGTGTTTGATAATTATGAGCTCCCGACCCCATCAGCGAATACGCAACCGTCAAGGTGAACCTTAGTTGTAGACCTAGCCCCTTTTTCTAACTCTATGTTTGTCTCTCTTTGTTAATTTTCTTGCATGTATCCTACTCCCCTAGTGTTTGATAATTATGAGCTCTCGACCCCATTAGCTAATGCGCAACCGTCAAGGTGGTTCGGGGGGGGGGGCGTTGAGGTGTGGGCGGCCACGTAGGCGAGGGTGACAGAGCTCCTCAAACTCAAACCCATTCCCAAACTCGGGCCCATGAAGTGACAAATATTTACTTTGTTGCTATTCCTCCGGAAATCTGTGCAGAGATTCGGCGTCTGGAACCTATGCATGTTGATGAACGCCTTGTTTATTTTGACTTTGAGATTATTGAAGATATCTCTCAATATGTTCCTGACCCTAATCATACCATCGGAAGATAGAATTAGTATCTCAAATCAATCACTTTCCACTAGCAACTAGAATTTTGAAAGAAAAACAAGAGGAAAAATATAACATATTTGTTACTCTGAGTGAAGAGACAGGTGCTCAAGATCCCAATGTTTTTGTCTAGAGATCATAGAAGCGCAGATAGCTCACCTAGGGAGGCACTTACAGTGTAAACTTCAACCTTTAGCGCCCTCTAGTTCCCGCACAAAAGATCCAACACCTATGACCTCCTCGGATACTTGAAGTTTCATGCTCTTTAGAAATATTTTCTCATGTAGTTCATAGTTGATAGACAAGTTGTTTATTGGTTATTTTTGTACTGGTATGACTTTTTCTTAGAAGCTGGTCACATTTGGTTTCCCTCATGGCAGATTGAGACCGCCTTTGTAAGTCTTGGAAAACCATAGACAAATAGTAAATATATGATGAAGCTATGAATTTTCGAGATAATACCCCCCCACACATATATATATATAATAAAAATAAAAAGAATTTGAATAATAATAAATATATATATGAAGCTAGAAAAAATATAAATAATTAAAAAACATTAAACAATATAAAATTTATATTTTATTATCCTCAAAAAATATAAATTTATATTTACAAAATTATTTTATTTTAATAATAATTATTATAAAAATTAATTTAGATTTTAAAATAATAAAAAATTAAACATATATATAAATAGATTGTGTTTGAATACTTTTTATCTCCACAAGTGGTTTCCACTTTCAAACTCTTCCATGAAATTTCAAGGAGGCCTCAAACTCTCTCATTAAATTTCAACAAATAATCAATCAATACTCAAAACTTTACCTTCAAACTCTTTCATGAAATTTCAACAAGTGCTCAAACCCTCTCATGAAATTTCAACAAATAATCAACCAATACTCAAAACTTTCCATGAAATTTTAGCTTCTTATTTCCAAAAAATGGTTTCTATTCTCAAACATTTCCATGAAATTTCAACCAATACTCAAACCCTCCCATAAAATTTCGATGAATAATCGATCAATACTCAAACCCTCTCATAAAATTTTAAATTTTAACCAATAATCTGATGTGTTAAAAGCCCATTCAAACCAACTAATATATTTTATAAGTAAACCTATAATCTAATAAGACTAAATCCACTCAAACCAACTAACCTTAAGTTTAAATAAACAATAATTCATTACACAACCATGAATAATGAATAACATCCTTTATATGCATCAATAAGCTTATCTTGCTGCACTAAAAGGATTTTATAAGTTGATGCCCATTCGCATGCATTATGCCACCAACTTTAGGAGATGAGGAAATCCCCTTTGTTTGGTAAGTTCAACCATTTCAAAGTTAAAAATTGGCATTCCAGTCCTACAAGATTGCTCTTCAGCCTGAGTTGCATGAATATTCAAGTTTGCACCTACATTAACATTAACGAGAAAATATTGACATGCTGTTAAAACCAACATGTGCTCTTGCATTAATATAGTTTGTATCCTTTGTATCCATGTTTCATAGTAATATGATAAGGTAGGGGTGGCACGAGGGGAGGGGTATTTTATATTTTAAGGAGGACAAAGTATTCAGGGATTTTGGTCATATGATAAATAATCACGCAAAAATATATGAGCTTTATCAGGGACTTTCGTTATCCAAATAACAACAAGTGGACATGCTTACAGTTTGGGAGATTCTCTCACAATCTTGCATCATCTCATCAGGTTCCTTCCTAAAGGAGAAATCTATAGAAAACTTCATGAAAATAATTAGAAGAATTGCAGAAGATATTCCATCTAAAGCATATTTCTATGTTCTAAGAAACTTCAACAGAGAAGCATAAAAGTATGCTAATGAGGGGTATTCCATCCAAAGCATATTTCCATGTTCTAAGAAACTTCAACAGAGAAGCAGACAAGTATCGAATAAGGGGCATAAGTTGAAGATAGGTGAATTAAAGATTAATGACCAAATAAGACCTGCTATAATTCCCTAATAAAAGTCCACGACAACAGCAGGTTCGTAGTCATGAAAGATTTCATAATCAATTAGTAGCATTATATTTTGTAAATTTTGTGTTTTGCTGAGGTAGTTTTGTAAGTCATTCACCAAAAAAACCCCTCTTTTAGTTATTCAGATTTATTCTCCTATTTCTATTGTAAAAAAGAAAACACTTAAAATTATTTTATAAATTAACTTTGTAATGTATGATGTATTTGCTGTGAATCAAACACAAAATTATATGATACAAATATTATTTTCGATTAAAAAATACAAAATTATATAATACAAATACTCTTTCCAATTATAACACACAGTAAATAGCAAGTAAGGAAAGTGTATACAATGAGTAATGAGTACTGAGTAGTTTGATCTTTGAAGTATGATGTGTCTATGATGTTCTGTTTGTTTCCATCGCAGAAATTAGGAATTCATCTCGCCATGCTCACTGGGGATACGGCTGCCTCAGCTGCTCTGATCGAAACAGAGGTAAAATCACAACAAACTCTCACCGATTAGACTATTTGTACAAATGATTTAAGGTTATTAGCTTTCCGAGCATTCATTGACAATGTATCCAAATTCAGGTGGGGCAGATTCAAGTTTATTCTCAACTACTCCCACGAGATAAGGTCAGAATTATTGGAGATTTGAAGCAGGTGGGCAAGACGGCCATGATAGGCGATGGAATCAACGATGCCCCAGCTCTAGCTGCAGCTGACATCGGCATAGCTATGGGTGTAGCGGGCTCCGCTGTGGCCATGGAGACTTCAGACATAGCTCTCATGTCTAATGATATCAGGAAAATCGCAGGAGCAGTGAAGATTGGCCGAAGGACATTGAGGAAAATATATATAAACGTCGCCATCTCCATTGTCACGAAGGTTGTTATCTTTGTCCTCACTGCTGTGGGTTTTGTGTACCTCTGGATAGCAGTTCTGGCGGACGTGGGGACTGCTATGCTTGTCACGTTCAATAGTATGCTTCTCCTGAGAGGAGCAAAACGCTCTCACCGTGTCGTTTGCATTCGCCAAGATCGTGATTTCGGGGGTCAATTGCATAAGGATAATGACGGTGGTAATTACTATGTTCATGGTGATAGAAACAGGCACCACGCAGCCAGGAATCTTGAGACATCAGCAGATTCCACTCAGACAGTACAGAAGGCCAATACTTGTGACGCTGTGAAATGCGGTGCATGCAATTTACCCCCTCCAATTTATAGCGGCTGCGCCAAGCCAAGCACTAATGGCTGCTGTCAAAATTCGTCTTCTCCTCCAGTTGCCGTCTGTGCCTCCAAGAATTGTAGAAATGGCAAAGGGCAGCTTGGAAGCAGTCAAATCAGCGATTCAAGATTCGAGCAGCGCTGCAATTCTTCTAATAACTGTTGTAAATCTAATAATATCGGAGACAGTCAAATCAGCGATTCAAGATTCGAGCGAAGCTGCAATTCCTCCAATAACTGTTGCCAATCAAGTGATCATCAGCCACATGAGATTGTTGTTCAAGTTGAACAAGATAGCCTTGCAGCCTCCAACAACTGTTGTCAATCAAGTGATCATCAGCCACATGAGATTGTTGTTCTAGTTGAACAAGATAAATAGCCTTGCAGCCTCCAACAACTGTTGTCAATCAAGTGATCATCAGCCACATGAGATTGTTGTTCAAGTTGAACAAGATAAATAGCCTTGCTTGCAGTTGAGGTTGAAAGTAACTGTCCATTATTTCATCAGTTCGACTACCTATCGATTTTTGTGATCTGACCTAGATTACCTTTAGGTTTTTGTATTCTCATGTGTTAAGGTTTTTGGTTCATTGTGTTGTGTTACTTTATATGGTTCTTACCCATAGGATAGCATGTATCATGCAGCTTTTATTTAGTACAATGTGCTTACGTATAAAACATAAAAGAAAATGTTGATCGCGATAAAGCACATTTGACTTCTAACAGTATAAACGATTGTAGATATGTTTTAATGGACTTAATGGATTCATGAATCATAACAGAATAACAAGGGAAAGCTCAATAGCATCTAGTCCCTGGTATAAAAACTCTTCAAGGATTCATGAATCATAACAGAATAACAAGGGAAAGCTCAATAGCATCTCGTCCCTGCTAAAGGTTCAAGTAGGCTGCATGGGATGCAATGTTCTCATCTAATTGAGAACAATTTTAAATGTTTGCTCAAAGTGTGACATGCAAAATAACCATGGAAGCAATTGGGTGAATTGGTATTAATTTATACTCCATAGCCAATTATGCAAAATTTCTATTAGCTGCATAGCTTTAAAAACTACTCGGGTTGAACCGCGACTCGGCCAAACCGGCCAGTCAGATGCCCGAGCTTGCTAACTATAGTAATAAACCCAATTCATGGCCGGTTAGGATTGGTTAGGACCTAACCGATCCTAACCTGCCGAGTCTATAAAAAAAAAACGGCACTTCGAATAAGCATGTACTAGTTCTGCAATTTGGAAGCAAAAGACTTCTTGCTGGTGAGAGGGATAGCAAGTCTAAATTGTCCACTCATACCACTGTGTCAGGAATCGTGCTTCTTAGATATTCCCAAAGTGTTATCTTGATGTTCTTTGATGCTCTCTAGATGCTTCCTAATGGTAATGTTAGATTTTTAAAGTAAAAGTGGATGTTAAATTCTTAAAGTAAAAGTGGCATTCTCCTTTATTTTTCATTTTCATCGTTTCACTTAAATTTTTAACATTACCATGAAATGACTCAGGATGTTTGAGAGTTGGTTCCGTCGTCATCAAATTCCGTATGCAGAAAATATAATTCCATATCCCATTCAAAATTCAATAGACTTAACACTTTTTAGGATTTCAGAATCAGTGGATTGTGGCTTTTCATTAGATTATATCACATATGAGGGTATGTAATTGGCATTTATCAAGAGCACCAAGCCCTATATGTACCCCAATTTTGGTGTTGTTGATTGTTCAACTCCTTTGTCATGGCCTTCGCAAAAATGTTATTATAGGAAACTCAATGAGTTCGTATCAAGCAATCAAGTTAACGTGGAAGCATAAGTTCGATTTGTAGTACTCTAGTGATGTACAGTAGTTTGAGTTGTAGCATTGTTTTTGGACTCTAAAGACCATTTAGAACCTCATTGCTTATGTATTTTGTTGATGATATGTAGTGCACTCGGTGCCATTTTTATATATTCATTCTTACATGATATATAGATGCACAAACTTTGCATATTTTGTCTCTCTAATGGTTTGGAGTCATGGTTTATAATCTTAAAAATATTTTTTTCGCATTTTTTCAATTCCAGTTTATTGAATCCAGTTTGATCTGGTTTCCCTTCAAATCATGGTAAAATAAGTGGTCAATTCGAAACCCGGTTTTGGGTTTTAAAACTATGATTAGTTGCACTCTAATAAAGCAAAATGTCTCTTTGAAGCATTTGAGATTTATTTATATTCATTACTTTTTTGATACAATTTAAGTGAAAATTGTTCAGTGTCATGATCTTCACCCGCTCGATGCCATCCCCAATCTGAAATAGAGGGAGCTTCGATCCATCAGCCCTCGATGCCATCCCCAATCTGAAATAGAGGGAGCTTCGATCCATCAGCGATAGAATGAGTTTTCGCTTCCCATCCATACAGTGTATCCGCTTCTTAAATGGTAGATCTTTGATTCACATTGTCTGTGATTATATACTGACGAGTTCCTATTGGATAAGCTACCAATATAGTATGTCTAAGCCTGGCTTGAAAATGAGGGGCACCGCTTAAAGAGTTAGGTTGAATTGGATATGTGAGGTATCCGAGCAATCCAACAGAAGTTGCCACTACCACCCCTAGGAGGGACATTTTTTAAGGCATATACCTATAAATTTGTACACATCCAATCAAAAAAGGGTATGTTCCACACAACAATCTTCCATATCTTCAAGTCATTGTTTTCAAGAGGAACAGAGATATTGATTAGCGATCGACTAGGGAAGCAATAATACCATACATACTCCCTTACACTGGTTGTCCACCCGGCTTCCTGCCCTCGAGAAGTTGTATGACAATTATTAAAAGCTCAAAGTCATCACTCTTCCCTTAATTAATAGTAGTGTTGTGTAAATTAACACTACTACTTCCCAAGCCCCGAGGGTTAGTTCAATTGGCAAGGATTCATTGTTAAAGCACCTTATTGTTTGGGGTTCACGGGGTCAATTCTTCTTGACACTCTCAGGTTAAGCTTTGATTAGTTTGGCCAGTAAGATGTGATCATTTTTTGAGTGGATCTGCTCAGATTTTCCTAAAAAAAAAACACAACTATTTCCCAAAAATCGAAGATCGAACCTAGCGGCCATGTGATAACAAGGAAAAACTCTCGAGGCATGGGAGGGAGCTACACAGATTCCACTTGAAACTAAGCAACAGGCAAGCCCAATGACATAGGGCATAAAACCTAGCTCCCACGGATAATAACTCTCTTTCTAAGGACTTGCATCTATGCCCATTTATCGATGTGTCCTATCAACTCAATGTTGACAAAATATCCACTTACATGTGACTAACATGCCCCACCTACATGGGCATCATGCAAAATTGTTGGGACGTGTAGGATCGAGAAGTGATAACATGGAGGTGTTTCTTAAATGAGGTAACCGGTCTGAATAACGAGTATCTAAACGATGAATTGATGTCATGCCAGAGACAAAGGAGTAATAGGAATAGGAATCAGAAATACTCTTGGGCACCACCGACAAACCCACTATAGAGATAAGTTCTTTCCTTTGTCATCACCCCATAAGCAAAATACAAAACAAAACAAAACAAACATTTGGGCACAAGAAGCGAGTCAGTTTCCTGTGAGAGTCCTTGAGGAGCATTTGTTAAGTTAAGGGAATGCCCCGGGGTCACTTCAGGAGCATCCTGAGAGCACTGCTCTCTTGTTAAGTTAAGGGAATGCCCCGGGGGCACTTCAGGAGCATCCTGAGAGCACTGCTCTCAAAGTGCTTCGCACAAAGGCAAGGAGCACTTCAAAACCCTTGGGAGTGTACTCCCCGAAAACACTCTCAGCCAAGACCAACTCAGAAGTGCGCTTCTGAAGGCATTTCAGGGGTACTCGCATGAGGAGGATACTTCAAGAACAAAGCTGGGGGGTGCTCCTATGCAGTGTAGCTTCAGCCAGTTTTGGAACAGACTTTAGACATGATGGGGAGTTTCCGCAAATCAGTTTTAATAATGTTCATAGAGAACACAATATGCAATATCAATTTAATCATGTTTATAGAGAACACATTATGCAAGAGAATGGACTTCCAAGCAAGCACTTCAATGCTGGTTGGTATGCTGGTCTTAGTGGAGCATAGTGTGGGTGAGGACCATCCTATAGCACCCAGACACATCCTCACATAAATCTGGCTTTCTATTTTAGAAGTGTAGCTTCTTGTTGTAAGACGTTAATGGGAGGTCTCACAGAACTATAAGCGTATCCTGCAGATAAGATGTAGCTGTCATATATTCATGTCTGTGCTCGATTTCATGGTGGATCAATGACAATTGTATTTTTTATCATATGTTTGGATGTAATAGTTTCCTATAAGGCTTGTTGTTTTAGATGCTTATATATGGCTTGAGTGCCCATGTCCAGAGACACTTGCGCAATGTAATATCATCGTTTCTTCTTCGAATCAAGATATTATGATATCTTCTTTGGAAAAAAGATGACAAAAGCCAATATCTAAGACTTCTGCCAACAAAATTACAAAATAGTGGTATGATTTACACTTTTGCTTTGAGATTGTACTACCAGTGAGCATTTTAATTGCTTCTCTACAGTATACAAGTTGCTCCTTGAAGACACTTTTAAACCTATGCGAGTTATTAGCAATGTTTCTATCATTATTGATGCACACAATTTTTGTGAGAAGTCAGCGCTCGGCAACATACCTATTAGCAAATTTCGTTTATATGGAATCTGTAAATAATTACGATTAATGAAGATCTCCTAACAATAGAGAAAGTGAATCAGTCAGAGTTATTTTCATAGATTTGTCCATTTGATGTAGCTAGAGTGGTTGAGAACAAAATTGTTATCCTTCTCTGTCTATGTTCAAATTCCTATGTCTATGTTCAAATCCCACTTTCTAACATGCTTGTTCTCTTCGTAGATTGATTGTTGACTCTTGACTTGGCCTTGAGCCATGAAAAATCATGTTCATTGTTTTCCCTAGCACCATCCTTTGTTAATTTCCCCACGAAATACATTACGCAAAAAGGAGGGGAAAAAGTAGTTTTTATAAAGACTAGTATTGCCTTTAATCTTATTGGCTATATTTTCCTTGAAAAAATTAATTTGATGTTGTTCTTTTCTTAAAATTATGTTTTTCTATAAGATTTATATGTATGAAATAACAAAAAAATCTTATAAAATAACAAAAGAGATGCTGCACACTATATAGTATTTGAGTACCACCTTGTGGTTATTGAGGTGATTTTAATGCGTATAACAACATGCTTCTTCTATGTTTCGACAAGTTTGATGGAGCCTTCCTACATTTAGTAGGATAGAAATTCCATTGCTAAATAGTAAAAGCCCATAATGTTTCCTCTAGTCCTAAATCATATTATGATCTTGCATCTATTAAATTTTGCATACTAGCAACTATTTGGCACAACCTTACTGCCTCCCTGAGAGGAGCGAACTCACATTAAAAACTTTTAGGACCTTACATAAACATAGGTCAGTTTATATAATAGTCAAGCCTGAGTATTGGTTTAATTACTTGAGAGAGTTTCCCACTAGAGCTTGTATAGATTCTTACATACGTACAAGAAAATAAGACTGCTCTAGTATAGATTCTTACATACGTACAAGAAAATAAGACTCATAAATAGAAAACGTTTCCATTAATGTGAAAAGGACAAATAAAATATGCTGCCTAACATTAGACTCAATTTGCTCATCCCATCTTTTTGAGTTGTATATTAAGGTGAGGAAGAAATTTTCAACCTTCCAGCGAAATATAACTTCTCCCTTTCAAGATTTGCTGAAACCTATGATGCCTGGAAACGTGGGGACGGGGACGGATACGTCATTTTTTGAGACAGAGTGCGTGGGTTTGTCGGGGTATATATATATATATATGTGTGAATTTGAATAACTAAAATATTTATGATTTGAACTTTAAAGATTTAAACGTACACATCATTGACCATTCAACATTTATATTGAAATTTCAAAATTTCTAGTTTGATATCAAGTAAAAATTGGAATTTACACAAACTTGTAAATTTGGCCCCAAACCAATTTCGCCCAAAACTCGAGTAGGGAAAGAGAAGGCCAAAAGTTACATTCTTGGCAAAAAAATGTAAAAACAAAACACAGTTAAAAGAGTGATTAGAAAAGCAAGTGATGTCGGTTGGCCATGAGAGATTACAGTAGAAAAACAAGAGTTTGGAATCACAGTATATGGTAGTAGACTGTTTATTGTGTTTTCTTCAAGATTCTAATATTCGTCATGAGGAAGCTTTCCCATCCATGGGTCGATTTACTATTTAAAATTAATTTTAATTTACTAATTTTGTTATGCAAACAATGAAGTTTGAACACATAAATTAGAATTAATTCATGCTGCACGGTGAATCATCAAGAGCTACCTGTGAGTCTTCAAGCATGGATTGCATCTATGTGGATTGCATCTCCGTGGGAACCACCAATCACTGGCACACACACCAACAAATGTCCCAAACACACCAAGGAATGCTCGTCGTCTCAATAGTCAAACTGAATGGTTGTCGTCTCAAATGGAATATCGCCGTCGAAGAATGAAGTGATTTTAAGTTTTATGGGCTATGTATTCACCTTTTGAATTTCCACGATTTTTTTTATATTTAAATTTCTATTTCAAAAATCATTCAACAAAGAACCCTAAAGAACCCAATTTTGAGGTTCCAAGTACCCATTGTCGGGGTTCCAAGTACCCTAAACGCCAAAAGCACACAATTTTTTTTAACGAAAAACCTGGTTCTTATGGATTTGTTTCAAAAGAACCTGTACCCGAATCCGATTCTTGGATTCGAGAACCCCACCCATGGGTTCGGGAACCCGTGCAACATAGGTTGAAACATCTTTCATTTGCTAATGTTACTAAGCCACGGGTGAAAACATGATTCTATTATTTATTAACGCCATTAGTTAGTCTCTTTAATATTCGAGACATTCCAATCAAAAATAACTTTCCTAAAATGTTGAAGGTCTGCTTAATTTTCCTAAAATGTTGAAGGTCTGCACTCTATTCAATAAATTTATCTACTTAGTGCAACCATTGGTTAGACTATGTAATGGTTTAAATGTTTTCTAAAATCTTTCTCCCACCTAGTCAATCATAGGTCTGTTAACACTGAAGTTAGAAATTTCCACTCGATTTATGAGAGAAAATTGAAAGAATATTAGAGGATACATAGAGATAATCAATTTCCATTAAAACAAAATAATTCATATGAATCAACCATCCAATATCCAAGATCATATACCTCTAGTTAGCAATCCAGGAAGACTGCAAACGTAACAAACCAGTTGCAAATCAGTATGTTCAAGATAACACTATCCCACCAACATTCATTAAAATTAGGCAGCATATTTTTGAAAGTAACCTGTAAACACAGTAATCAAAAGTCCACTGTTTGAATGATATGATATAATGCCATGTTCTTAATCTTTTTGTAATGTAGCACTCCCGAGTCCTAACAGAAATTCTGATTAACTAATATGTTTCTAGAGCTTGCAACTTTTTGTAGTTTTGTGAATTAGCATTCATGTTGTCATTTGTGATGTTGGACAATAAGAACCCTAATAATCTGAGAAGACTACACATTTTAATAAATAAATTATTTGTTTACATACCTCCATCATCTCAAAGCCAATAAAGAGTAACCACAGAAATGTAGAAATTAAATGCCCTGCACCCTTAATCCAGTGTACAATTTTGCATGTGTTCGATTAGGCCCAATCCACATGTTTTGACATGCTGATATAAATTTCAGAATGCATTTAGTGCAAACATAAAGAGTGCTTTTACTCTTTCAAGTTCCTAACAGGATAATTAAAGCAAAAATTACTGCAAGCATTCAACACATAAGAGACACTAGTTTTTTGTCACGCTGACCTTGGAAAAAACCCACAATGTCTTGGGAAAAACCGGTCTTTAAAGGAGGATTTTAATGCTTGAGAAATTATGAATAAGTACATAAAAACACAGTACTTATCTCCCGGAAAAAACCCACAACCTCTTGGGGAAAACTGGTCTTCAAAGGAGGATTTTATTGTTTGAGAAATTATGAATAAGTACATAAAAACACAGTACTTATCTCCCTTTTTGCTGTAGCATTAAATATATAAATTCTGGAAATTTGTGTCCACTGACAAATCAGATTTTCACATATTTTTGTGCCCAGAATTTCTACATTTTTCTTCTGCTCAGCTCCTTGGAATTTGTGCCCAGAATCTGCCTCAAAATCTGTGCAAAAAAGGTTGACTGTACCTCCTCAAAAATCGTGCCAAACAGCATCTGAAACCTGCCTCGAAAATTGTGCTACATGTGACTGGCAGTCCCAAAATTTGCGCCTCAAATTTCGGGCCAGACCAGGGTTGTTCCTCAAATTTTGTGCAGGTATGCTCCTCGATTTATGTTCCTCCTGCCGCATTTCTGTGCTGAAATCCTCCTCAAAAATCATGCAGCCTCTCCTTGATTTTCGTGCCTCTGCTCCTTGAAAATCGTACTGCTATTACAGCTCTCCTCTTAGGAATTCGAGCCCTCTTTTCTCTGCTGCAATTTCTCCTCCTTGAAGTTTCTCTTCTCCTCATGCTTTCTCTCAAGTGTGAAGTGAAGAATGATTTCCCTTTTCCTCTTTTGTCTCTTTGGAAAGATTGAATCCCTAAACCTAGGTAGGATCCAATGGTTGAGATTTCATCCTCAAATCTCAAACCTCAAGATGTGTGGTTGAGATTATTTCTCCCAACTGACCCCCTCATACATTGGCCCTATCATTTAAAAGTCTCCTAGTACCATTTTCAAGTTGCCTACCTTTTCTATTTTTTCTCCTAAAGTGATTTTTCGCCTCACTTTAATATTAGAAAAATACACTTAGTACTTTTCACATAAAGTCATATTATAAAGTACAAGTGACTTTAATATTAGAAAAAATGATTTTTCATATTAGAAAAATACACTTAGTACTTTTCACATAAAGTCATATTATAAAGTACAATTGATTTTAATATTAAAAAAAGTACATGGTACAAGACTTCTAAGTACCTTTTCTAGCTATGACATTAATATAACACATAAATGTCATTGAGACAAAAATCATTAATGTGCTCACTAGGCTAAAAAGGATAAAAGCCTAGTAACACTTCTCCTTGGTACTATTTTCAACAAGAAATGCCTAATTACAGATCATTATGGATTTCCGCACCATCCAAGAACATGAGGTAAAACAAATTCATCAAAGAAAGTTTCTTGATTGCCAAGAAATGTTAAGTACTTAGCCTACCAGAGGTTCCCATTGGATGGTAAAGTGGTGTACATTAAAATATGCACCAAAAAAATTAACTTGGGAGGTGAAAGAAGACGTCATACATAAACATTATTAAACGTGCTCTTCGATTCTGGAGCATAAATGTCACAGTCTGCACCATATGATCTCTGAGGGAGTTCTAAATAGAATGGTAACAAAATAATTAGTTTGTCTGCATTCCACACTTTCAAGGAGTGAAGCAAAACAAGAGACTTTTTTGTTAACAAATGCTGGTGGTAAAGGACAAAATTTTTAGTTCTGTGGATGAATCGATCAATCCTTAAAAATTGAAAATAAGTAATCTCATACAAGGTTAAGCAATGTATCAACACCGAAATTAGGATGGACATACTTCATAAATTGTCAAGAATCGTCATGCTTCTGTTAAGTTAACAAAGATCAATTTTATTATTAACAACAGTGACAGAAGTAGATGAATTAAAGAACTAATTTCAAGATTTTTAACCTATATATAACTTGTATTTTAGAACTTGTGACCTGTGTGTCCAGGTTAGAAGACATTTGAAGCATCAAATTTTAATATGACCATAGGAACCTAATTCACCTCAGACATGGTACTATAAATAAGCATTCAATTCACCGAGATAAGCAAAAAAGAAACAAATATTTTCATGTATAATAGAAAAAAGGGCATACTGACTAACTGGGAATTCAATTCATTTCCACAACTTATCTCCTATCAATGTTCTACGGACATACCTAGGAAGTTGCAATATTAACAAATTCATTTTGCAAAGTTTATTTTCAGTCATTCAATAAAGATCTATATAATGATAAATGAATAGTAATTCACTATTCTTGGTGGCACTGTCTGTCAAGCTAGCTTTCAAATTGACCATATTGACTTTAATCAACAACTTAAGATGGCTATCACACTTACAGATTAAACAATAACGGTTGATGCTTTCTCCATTCTCCTCTTGATGGTGAGTTAAAAACGTATTTGCATGATGCCCTCATTCACTTGCGCCAAAATTGCTCTTATCTTCCCTAATGCTTATCCATCTCAACATGAGATTCCAGGTCATTTTGTAGTTATCGAGGATAGATCAGTGCCTTTCTATTTTGAATGAGTCGGTTAGACTGAGGATTGAAACATAAATCAGACCTTCTAGCGTGACTCGGAAGATGTGCATTGGTGGCTTAAACCCTTGTGTTAAGCTCAAGCTGACCGGGTCACAATGATTTCCAGAAATCATACACAAACTCTACCTTAAAAAACCATTGGGTGCACCTTTATTAGAACACCATGAACCAACATGTTGAAATAATACTTTCAACATATTGACCCATGTTTGTTGTTAATTCCACTTTGTCTTTTTAGCACATTAGATCAATACTCTGTTGGGATCACGAGAGAACAAGGGGATCAATGGAAACAAACAGACTACACCAAAACCCCAAAAAGTAAAGCAGAACACAGAATTGAACGGATGCATTCGAGTTTTCCAAAAGACATGCTAAAGAGAAAAAAACACAGCCATAGAACAAGAGAGAATCGTCAAAATATCCCGTAAGAAATCCTTGCCCTGCACCATTCTTGTTTTCTGGGCCATTGGCAAGCTGATTCAATGTATCATTGAATACCTGCTTCGATGTTTACAAAGAAATAAACCCATCAGTAAAATGTAGTTTTCATAGTTCTCCATTGATTCTGTGTTTGAATCTAATGGAGAAAGCTTAAATAATTTTATTTTTTTAAAACACACGTTTCCATCAAAAACCTATAAAATGATGAACACGATGTGAAAAATGCAAGCGTTAATGAATATGGCATAGAACTGCCCACATTGGAAGAGCTCACCCATTTCCTGCAGAAACAGATTGTCTGCATCGAGCATAACAACGCACTCATACTCAACGAGATTCCATGTATATAGTTTGTTGAGTGTTAGAGCAAAGTGCTTGTCGAAATTGGGATGATATTTGTATGGAGAAGTGGTGATATTTGTATGGATTCTCTATGTTGCCTATTATGACTACCTTGGATCCGTCCCCATGTCTGCAAAATGGGGAAAGCCAATTTTAAAATATCAAGAGGAATGATAAAGATGAAGATTACAATCAATGATATAAAATAGAATGATGTAAATAGGATATCTTTTTAACATATAACTGCTCATGATGGCATGCATCGACTATCCCAGTGACTAGTTTGAGGTGGTACTTCAGGCAGCCACACGACTAGATAAAATTTTACACACTTCACTTAACGGAAGGGTTGATATATAATTGTCATTAAAAAAAAATTATAAATATATTATTATTTTAATCAAATAATAATATAAAATGTTTTTCAGATTAATCACATTATTAAAATTTGATTAAAATTTAATTGATTTAATCACATCATTAGAGTTGATTTGATTAATTTGATAGACTAATTTGATCGACTTTTCGAACCATTAAAACTATCTAATGTGATTCATCTTAAAAGTCGAACAATAATGAAAAGTCATAGAATGAAGAGAGAAATGTCCCAATTCTTGTCGACAAATCTGCAATGCTTGTTGGACAGGGATGTCATCTGTGTTTTTGATAATAATTAAAAGTCGAGAGTAATGTCCCAATTCTTATCGATGAGTCTGCAATGCTTGTTGGACAGGATGTTCATCTGTGTTTTTGATAAGTGACTTGTCTGGAGGGATATTTGGTTTAAAAGACTTACTTCGTGTAGGCTGCACGTGTCAATCACATGCAAATCCTTTGGACGATGTGGGAGGATTGTGTGTTAATCATTGAGATAACAGAGAGCCACCCCTAAATGGTCTCTGTAAAATTTAAATGGGGCAAGTACCTTTACTTTTATTTACCTGCTATTGTCTCTCCTGTCTCTCTTCCATTTACACCTTCAAGAAGGAATTTGCCCTACCCCGCCCCCATTTCTTTAGTCTTTGCTCCCGATCCAGATTAGCCAATGCTTCTATGCTCATTGAAACAATCTTAAAAGAGGTATCATAGTTTCAAAGAAGATTTTGAATTCCTGTGTGAACAGGTTGGTTCCATTAAATGCTTGTTAAATGAGATCAAAGGACTCCCATTGACTTGGATACAAGGATACACTTTACTACATATCACTGGACACGTAGAATTAAAACTTGACAGTGAACAAAACAACTATTAAAGCATTTTACTGATTCATAAACTATTTTCAGAGATATTGAGTTTTTATGAATTCGCATTTTTTATATCTATCCTTCCAAATTTCTGAATGTATGTATGTAAATATAAAACAGGATAATTTTTTTTTCTGCTAGGCATCCATCACAATTATATCCATAGCATGGTAACAGATAAATAGCGTCAGATACTTACGTTACAAGAGGCTTACCTCTTCGTGTCTCGCGGAAAACTTTACGAGCCAACGCATTCATGACAGGGGGCAGATTTCAACAACGCACCGCCACAGCACTCTGAGGAATGCTGCCAACATCAATGCACTACAGCAGTCTGAAGCACCTTGAAGAATGCTGTCTACATCAATGTACTACAACTCGTTGGCTCTTGGTTCAGTCACTACCCACTGTGAAGCACTTTGAAAAATGCTGTCAACATCAATGCACTTGTTATCTCTTGGTTCACTCTCTGTCCTGAAGGTAGGGACTTGCTGCTTTGCAGCTTCTCTTGTCTAACCTGCAAAGTATGCCTTTAACACTACCAATCAGTCGAGTACTCTGATGACGTACCATGAAGGGATATGCAGCTTGAAGAGCCTGCCCAGTAAACAGACTTCAACATGGGAGTAAATAAGATATGGCAATTATGAATGGTGAATCTTTGTATTATATTTATGTTTTCATGTTCTCTCCCTTGAATTCCATTTCATATATATGTTCTCACAATTAATATGTAGACTAGTATGAGCTTCAAACAGTATCAATCCCGATATCAAGCTTCGGTTCACTCCGGAATTATGGGCGTTATAATTGCTTCACCGTGCTCTTTGCTCTTGCTCTGCTTGAATTATGACAACAAGCTCTTATGTCATCTGTCAAACGCTACTTCTACAAGCCAGGAAGAGTTTATACCGAGGCACGCATTTAGTATTCCATTGGAGAGACCATCCGAGAGCCATTCGCTTACCGGATGGTTCAATATTTTCACTAATATTCTCATTACCAAGGTCTGTCACTAGATCTTTATTGCACCTCTTGAATATGAATGGATAACTCCATTTACAAACTCTTCATGCATTCTTTCTCTGAATACCTGATTTTCTTGAACAAACGGCTCATTTCCAAGCCCTTGGACTAAATCTTTGCCGAAATCCCTACGATTTAGAGGCTTTGCATCGTCACTTTTCTGTATTCCGAGAAATCTTCCGTAGTTAGTTGCACTTGCTTTCTTGTGACTTGAGGTAAAGGACCTGGACTGTTTGCTAAATTTAGCCACCCTTTTCCTCTAATAACCTCACTCTGGGGCCTGAATGCCCTTAGCTTCTCTGAAAACCTTCATGGAAGTACATGTTGCTGGTATTGACCTTCTGCGAGGATGAAATGGTGGCGTTCAATTGTTGAAAGGGACTCCTCTCTTCTGCTTTATAATCTCAGAAATAAAGACCTATTGAAAGCCCTGCCGATGCTGCTTGCTTCCTGTTTCTGGAGCACATGGGTCACGCTTGTACTCCCCTCCTACATAGCTGGGAAATGACACTGTAAGTTCTGTCAGTGCTGTTCCAGTTTCTTGCTTGGTGTAAATCGTTGTAGTCTTTTGTAATTGATAGCAAGCTGTTTTTATTATCATGGGAGAGTCGTGCTGAGTAGGGCGTATGATGCGAAAGACAAACCCACTCTCAAACGAAAGACAAGCCCACTCTGCCCTAAACCCATACTATGGCTAATCTCCAAGTGCACAGTCGAGTTAATAGTAGCCCACCCTTACAAGAATGTTGGGATGTCATCTCTTCCAAGAAGGGCAGACCCATTAACAGATGGTTACCATAGATCAATCTACTGCAGATCCACCCTTCAACAAGCAAATCAAAGCGGGGAAGGGCTGAATGAAGAATGGCCGTTAAAAGAATGCAAGCTTTGAGGCTACCTTAACTCCGATCTCTGCAAGAACCAATGGCCTGACTTTCCAACCCAGCGTACCTAATCTTTCGCCTTTGGTCACTGCGCCCAGTGCTCTCTATCTGACCTTGCACTACCCCTGCGCCCCCATCTGCCCCTCTCTCCCGTCTGAGTAACCGTGTTGGCCTAGCTACTGATCCCAAACCAATGCCACTAGCGAGCTAATAATGTGTCTACCGACTGGCGACGACAACCTGCCCCGCATATCAATCTGTTATTCAGTCCAATTCAATTCCCTGGCCGTCATCACATTTACTTCTCTCATGGACACGTCCAACAAGTTCCACACCCTTGTCAAGCCAAACAAAAAGAGATGTCTACCTGTCAAAAAGCAAAGCAGGCAAAGCAATGGCACAGAGAAGAAAAATAAAAAATAAAGTATTTTTATGGTGTATGGGACAGATTTTCATTTTTCTCTTGTATTTGGTCATTTTCTTGACTTTTACAATAAATACTTTGAGTTTCTTCACAAATTTTTCCTTGAATAGATTATCCCAAGGGTTAGTTGCCAGAATACCTGCTTAATTTTCTTTATTGTCTTTGAAGGCCTCGCATTCTAAAATGAACTGTTTCTTTGTTTCCACTTTTCTAGAAGAACAAAAAATACAACCTATTTCGTCTCACATTTCTTTTGGTCTTTTCCAACGTCATGTTTCACAACGGAGTTGATGAGAATTAGTCATTAATTGAGCAATAAGAATTTTAGATTTCTAATAAATATTGGCCCCTATATACCCTTTTTGTTGATGATTATGAGTGGGATTAAACTCTTCAATGTAGTCCTTATTCTTTCTTCCTAGCTCTTTCTCCCAAGTACTTTGTGGAAGTTATCCATAACAAAAGTTTTTATCTCTTCACTTTTTGTAGGACACATGCTCAAGCGAATACCCCATTTACTAAACCATTTGTTATTTTGCCGCATCCAATTCTTATTTCTTTTGCACAATCTGTTTTTAACTACAACCTTAGGCCATCTACCCTCTTCCATTTGCTCATTTTTTTTTCAAATATCTTATGGCTCACACCATAACAATTGCTTCAATAGGGACATCCCTTATTTCACATCACAAGATAGCATAAAGAACTGCACTTTTAATTTTGAATTTATTTGTAATCAAATGCTTCTGATTTTTTTCAATTTATTTCCACTGCATCTCGGTTGTGTTGTTGGCCCACATTTCACAACCATGGAAAATCACCGGAATCACTAAAATCCCAAAAAGAGTTAGAGTAGTTTTCCAGTCCCACAACTCTACCTCTCTACACCTGTTTTGAAGAGCATAAAATGCTTTCCAACCCCCCAAAGTTCTTTTCTTTCTACAACCATCCCAACCTAAATTTTTGTTGAAGTCAATTTCGAGATACTTGTAGTCTGCAACTTCTTCCAGAATATTGCCTTCAAAGTAGAACTTATGTTGGTTATACTTTCTTTTGTTAGAGAAAACCACTACTTTCGTTTTGCTAATATTGACTTGCATCCCCACCCTTCTACAAAAATGTTGAAGGGAATGTAAGTGTTTTTGCAAACCAAGAGCCGATTTAGCAATCAGTATAAAGTCATTTGCATACAAAAGAAGCTTTATAACGAACTTGCCCAAATGGATATCGTCACCCCCTTGCGAATTTAGCCACTCTTCAAGCTTATCAATATATAAACCAAAAAGGGTAGGAGACAATGGGCAACCTTGCTTGACGCCGATATCGCTTCTAAAACTTTAAGAAAATCTTTTTGAAGTTCTAATTTTGACTTTCATCTCTTCATACAGCCTATGCACAGCTGCTCTCAAATGCCTGGAAACCCCGAGTTCCTCCATTCTACACCAAATCTTATCCCTAGGAACCGTGCCAAAGGCTTTTCTGAAATCAACAAAGCAACAAAAAACTTCTTCCTTTTTTTCCCAAACTTTTTCAATGATGTGCCTTGAAGTTATACAATGATCAACTGTGGAATGTTTAAGTATAAAACATGTTTTCCCTTTAGCACATTTATCTCTTTCTTCTGCCCACTTGTTGATTTTCTTTTCTAACATGCCTCCAAATAACTTTGCAAACAAGGGATTTATCATTATGGTTCTATAATTGGAGGGATTATTGATGTCACCACTCTTGAAAAGAGGTATTGACATACTATTTGTCTAATCTGTGGGGAACCCCTGCTACATGATGTTGTTAAAATTTTTGTGATGTGAGGTGAAAGAATTTTTAAGCCCCACTTTAGATACTGTACTTATAGTTCAGTTAAGTCTTTTGCTTTTCCAACACCCAACTTCTTGATACATGTCTCTACCTCTTGCATCGTGAAGAGTTTTGTGTCTATGTTGACCAAGAGAGGTGTTGAGATTCAACAAGATGACGAGCTTAGTGAAAATCAGTCACCTTCACTAAGTGGGCCCGCTGGCTATTTTTAGGTGTAAGTGTATTTTTAGACATGGTGATCATATTTCAGAAGTTGTAGGATGCTATTTGTGGATGGTTGGTCAAGTTGGAAAAATAGATAAAATTCTATATTTAGAATATTGGGCGAAGTCTATTTATAGATCATCAATCTAAAAATAGAAGTGTCGATTATTATTAACCCTTAATAATAATCAGACTCTAAATATCAACTTATTCTCTTTGAACACTTTATTTCAGTATACAGATTTGGCAAATCAGTGGGCTAAAGGAATTACGCAATTCCTAGGGTTTACTAGTGGTTCATGCATGGAGGACTCAGTCAGAACTGAAGTGGAAAAGTTATGACAGAGTTGGGAGAGTAGTTCATGGAATTATTATTCAATTTAACTCAGTTAATGGAGTTAAACTCAGTTGAACTAGTTGTATCTAGTCTAATTAAATGATACATTAGTGAGAGTGGAGTGAATTAATTAGTTAATTAATTCACAAATAATAACTCACTAATCAACTGAACAAATACAACAGTTAACTACAGTGCGTGTCAGTTTCAATGGAGACCCAATGGAGAGATAGGTGAAAGGGTGAGATGGACTATCTGTTGTGACTATAGTGATGCATCGTTTGCATCACATACACATTGGAGTTTCCAATGAGGATTGTGCAGTCAAGGCAAGGCCAATTCGAATTCATTCAAGGGTCTTCTTCATCAAGGATTGCGTAGTGGAGGCAGGCTATCAAGTGGCAAGAAATCAGTGCATGGATTTGCAGATTTTTTCATGTTAGTGTGTGATGATTGATTGTACTGAGAGCTTGATGTACTAAGCTTTGTATGAGATTATTACATGATCTCCATGATACATAATATATGATAGTTGGGGTTTTCAGCTTCATGATTTCCCGTTAAACAACTGTGTTATGTGCGATTGTTTTTATTGCTTCATGTGTTTGCAATTGAGTTTAAATCTCCGCAAAAGATTAACAGTGGAAGGATTATGTATTTAACAATAAGATAAATATTGTTAAATCAGGAGAATATGGATATATACATGCATATGTTATATAATTTCTACATGGTATCGGAGCAGTGTTAATTCTTGAAGATTGTGATTGTGAAGAATTGTTGAGTTTGTGCTGGTGGACAATTCGAATTTGCTGCAGAAAATTCTTGGTGCGACAATTAAGTATACATTGAAATGTCTTTCAATGGGTTGTGATTGGAGTATGCCCTTGATGGCAGCTCGAATTACATAGCTTGGAAGGATAGGATGGAGGCGGTGCTGGAAGATAATGGACTGAAGGAGTTCATCGATAGCGATGTTCCTAAGCCAGGATCTAGCGATGTTGCATTAGTTGACGCATGGCAAAAGAAGGTAGCAAAAACAAGAAGAATTATGTTGGAAGGTGTGTAGGACCATATTGTGTCAAACCTTCACAGGAAAGCGACTCAATTTTCAATGTGGAAGGCTTTAACAGATTTGTTCCAAAGCAGCAGCGACCAGAGGAAGTTGGCGTTGAAAGATAAGCTCAGAAAAATAAAAATGGAGAAGGGCGACAGTATTCCAAAATATCTCACGAAGTTTGTCCACTGTAGGGATGAACTGGGAAGTGTGGGGATTATTGTTGATGATGAAGAGCTGGTGAGCTTGGCTCTCCTTGGGCTTCCGAAGAGTTGGCATAGCTACGAAGACTTTGTCAATGGACGGGAGAAACTACCGAGATGGGAGCGACTTTGGTCAGATCTTGTGCAGGAAGAGATAAGGCGAAGTACCAGGGATGGTTCTTCATCGAAGAATGATGATGAAGAGAATTGTGCTTTGGCTACCAAAGCAAGGAAAGGGAAGGGGAATAAATTCCCTCCAAAATCCGAAGCTAAAGACAAGAAGCAGGATTTTTCCAAGGTGAAGTGTTTTCACTGTCATGAACATGGGCATTTCACCACTAACTGCCCACAGAAAAAGAAGAACAAGAAGGTTGTTGGAGCTGCAGCTGGAGAGGCCTTAGCCTCGCAATTTGATCTTGATTTCTCTTTGATCTCATGCTTGGTTTCAAGCTCAATGGGATCGGTTTGGTATCTTGATAGTGGTGCGTCTTTCCATATGACGAGAGACAAGGAGTTGTTTAGTGACTTGGAGGAGAAGGACCTTCAAATGCATATAGATATGGGCGATGATGGTCGATACAGTGCCACTGGTATTGGGACCATTACCTTTGAGAGGGAGTCAGGTAATCCATTTCTGTTGAAAGATGTTATGCATGTTCCAGGTCTGAAGAAGAACTTGGTCTCGGTCGCAATGTTGGAAGACAGAGGTTATGACGTTGTTTTTAGCGAAGGAAAAGCTTTCCTGCGACATAAAACAACGGGTCAAACCAAGAGGATAGGGATTCGACTTAAGAATCTCTAGAAGCTGGAGGTAGATGGTTGTGTTGCAATGATGGGAAAAGCAGAAGAAGTGGTGAGCCGGGATGCGGGCGAATTATGGCACAGGAGATTGGACCATCTTCACCATGGTGCTTTGAAAATTTTGCAGCAAATTTCTACTGGACTTCCCAAGGGTACTCTTGCACAGTCATATCAGTGCAAGGGATGTACTATGAGTAAGTTTGTGAAGACCACCTTTCATGAGAAGGAGAACTGTGCTTCGGTGATCCTGGAGAGAATTCACACAGACGTGTGTGGACCTTTCTCGGTTGCTTCAATAGAAAAACACAGGTATTATGTTATATTTGTTGATGACTATTCTCGTAGATGCTGGATCTTCTTCATGCAAAAGAAGAGTGAAACATTCTCAAAATTTTGTGAGTTTAAAGCATTGGTGGAGAAGGAGTCGGGGAAGCAAGTGAAAGCTCTACGGAGCGATAATGGTGGTGAATATATCTCTAACAAATTCAAAGACTTCTGTAGCAAAGAAGGAATTCGAAGAGAACTCATAGCACCTCATAACCCACAGCAGAATGGGGTCGTGGAGAGGAAGAACAGAACAATCATGGGTGTTCACAAGCAATGTTGCATGACCAAGGCCTACCAATGCACTCGTGGGCAGAAGCATGCAACACTACGGTTTATGTGCAAAACCGTTGTCCTCATAGAGTACTTGGCATGAGTACACCTGAAGAAGCTTTTACTGGTAAGAAGCCTAATATTTCTCATTTGAAGATTTTTGGCTCATATGTTTACGTTCATGTGACAAAGGACGTCAAGAAGAAGCTGGCGCCAACTGCAGAAGTTGGGATATTTGTGGGGTACACATAAACACCCCATAATTATCGCGTGTATTTTCCAAACAGTCGAATGACTGTGGTGTGACGAGATATAAAATTCAATGAGGTAAAAGCCATGAAGTTGTCTCTTGAGAGGGAGCTACACTTGCATGTAGAGGAGGAACTTCTTGTTCCCAAAGATGAGCCTCTAGATGTGGATCAGCCATAGGAGGAGATTCATGGAGTGGAGGAGTCCACTCATGTAGAACCAAACATCAGACAAGGCAGGAAGCGTACCACAGAAGCTGAGAGACTGAAGCTTGATGCGGCACAGAATGTAGGAGTCCCTAAATCACAGCGCAGACATAAACAGTCACCTGGCCGTTTTACTGGATACATGGCTCTTATGAGCAAGTGTATCGTAACAGAGCCATCTTCTTTTGAAGAAGCAGTGCAGGAGCCCACATGGGTAGATGCCATGGTGGAGGAGTATGACTCCATTGTCAAAAACAATGCTTGGGAGATTGTTCCAAGGCTGGTGGGTAAATCAGTTGTAGGATCAAGATGGATCTACAAGGTAAAGCAAGCTACTGATGGTAGCGTCGAGAAGTATAAGGCAAGATTTGTTGCCCGGGGCTTCTCACAGATCGAGGGGATTGATTATGAAGAAACCTTTGCACCTGTCGCACAGTATTCTTCCATAAGGACCATCCTTTCTCTCTCAGCGCAGATGGGTTGGCACATTCATCAGATGGATGTGAAGACTGCATTCCTTAATGGGATCATTGAGGAAGAGGTGTACATTGAGCAGCTTGAATAATTTGAGATCTTCAGCAGTGAGTCGCATGTGTGCAGGCTCAAAATAGCGTTGTATGGGTTGAAGCAAGCACCACGTGCTTGGTACACACGGATCGACAGCTATTTCACTGGACTTGGCTTCACCATAAGTGAGGCGGATGCAAACCTGTACCAAATTGTGGTGGAGGGTAAGCTTTTAATCATTGTTCTTTATGTTGATGATTTAATACTAACGGGTGATGAGCAGTTGATACACTCATGCAAGGCAGATCTTGCAAAGGAGTTTGAGATAAAGGATTTGGGCCTCCTTCATTATTTCCTTGGATTGGGAATATGGCAGCGGGAAGGTGAACTGTTTGTGTCTCAAGGCAAGTATGCTTGGGAGATACTTGAGAAGTTTCACATGCAAGGCTGCAAGCCTATTGATACTCCTCTTCCAGGAAATTGGAGGAAAGAGGATGCTACATCGACAGAGGTAGTGGATGCCACTGTGTATTGACAGTTGGTGGGTTCGCTCATGTATTTAGTTAATACAAGACCAGACATATGCTATGCAGTGAACCAGCTTTCACAAGCGATGGCTAAGCCTACCAAGCTCTTTTGGAAGGCAGGCAAGCATGTCCTGAGGTATCTCAGGGGCACATCTGAGTATGGCTTATGATACAGACAGATGGATGAGGTGAAGTTGCATGGCTTCACGGATGCAGATTGGGCAGGCAACCCAACAGACAGAAAGAGCACATCAGGAGGGGTTTTCAGTATCGGATCTACAACAGTTGCTTGGTATAGCAGGAAACAAAGATCCGTGGCACTCAGTTTAGCGGAAGCAGAATACATGGCAGCAAGTCAAGCTGCATGTGAGGCCATCTGGATGAGGAAGATCCTGGTCGATTTGTTCGGTTCACATTTAGATCCTACAGTGATACATTGTGATAATTAGAGTTGCATTAAACTCTCGATTAATCTTGTGTTTCATGATAGATCTAAACATATTGATATCTGGTATCATGATATCAGAGATTGTGTGTAGAGGAAGATCATGTTGCTTCAGTGCATTCCTACGGAAGATCAGGATGTAGATATTCTAACGAAGGCGCTCACGAGGAGCAAATTCGAATACCATAGAAGCAGGATCGGGATGAAGGATAATCCCCATATTGTTGAGAGGGAGCGTTGACATTCAACAAGATGATGAGCTTAGTGAAAATCAATCACCTTCACTAAGTGGGCCGGCATGCTATTTTTGGGTGTAAGTCTATTTTTAGACATGGTGATCATCTTTCAGAAGTTGCAGGATGTTATTTGTGGATGGTTGGTCAAGTTGGAAAAATAGATGAAATTTTATTTTTAGAATATTGGGCGAAGTCTATTTATAGATCGTCAATCTAAAATAGAAGTGTCGATTATTATTAGCCCTTAATAATAATCGGACTCTAAATATCAACTTATTCTCTTGGAGCACTTTATTTCAGTATACAGATTTGGAAAATCAGTGGGCTGAAGGAATTACGCAATTCCTAGAGTTTACTGGTGGTTCATGCATGGAGGACTTAGTTAGAACTGAAGTGGCAAAGTTATGACAGAATTGGAAGAGTAGTTCATGGAGTTGTTATTCAGTTTAACTCAGTTAATGGAGTTAAACTCAATTGAGCTAGTTGTATCTAGTCTAACTGAATGATACACTAGTGAGAGTGGAGTGAATTAATTAGTTAATTAATTCACAAATAATAACTTACTAATCAACTAAACAAATACAACAGTTAACTACAGTGCATGTCAGTTCCAGTGGAGACCCAGTGGCGAGATAGGTGAAAGGGTGAGATGGACTATCTGTTGTGACTATAGTGATGCATTGATTGCATCACACACACATTGGAGTTTCCAATGAGGATAGCGCAGTCAAGGCAAGGCCAATTCGAATTCATTCAAGGGTCTTCTTTAGCAGGGATTGCGCAATGGAGGTAGGCTATCAGGTGGCAAGAAATCAGTGCATGGATTTGCAGATTTCTTCATGTTAGTGTGTGACAATTGATTGTACTGAGAGCTTGATGTACTAAGCTTTGTATGAGATTTTTACATGATCTCCATGATACATAATATATGATAGTTAGGGTTTTTAGCTTCAAGATTTCCCGTTAAACAACTGTGTTATGTGTGGTTGTTTTTATTGCTTCATGTGTTTGCAATTGAGTTTAAATTTCCGCAAAAGATTAACAGTGAAAGGATTCTGTATTTAGCAAGAAGATAAATATTGTTAGATCTGGAGAATCTGGATATATACATGCATATGTTATATAATTTCTACAGGAGGAGGGTCAACCTTAGGATCCTGGTCATAAAGTTGTCTTGCATAGTTGAACCATTTAGAAGTTGTAATGTTGTTTTCAGTTTGCACCTTTTTCAGTTGGAGCTTCTTCCAAAATAATTTGGGGTTATTTTTCTCGAAGAAGATTATTTATTCTCTACTCGAAACCATGAAATCAGCCTTTTTCTTTCTTAATATTTGCTTGTAAGCTTTGAGCTTTATGTTATCTTTGTCTGATTCCTTCCACATTCTCCTTGCCTTTTTGCATTCCTCGTCAAACCAAGCATTAACCGGAAAGCAATTTGTTTCAGACTTCTTAATTTTTGCTCTTTTGCACTCAACAAGTGCGCTTTGAATTAAATGTGTTAATTTGTGACTACGAATGCCATTAAATGAGATTTCCTTCTTCTTGAAGAGCCTCTCTCGGTATACTATCAGTGACAACCTATGCTTTGCACTCTCAAAATATTAAAAAAAAAAACTTTTCCATACAATAAAAACATGAGATAAAATTTAAAAGGAAAATGAATAAATAAATTTAATAATTTTTTAAATTTATTTTTAATAATCCTCTATAATACTACTTATTATTCCATGGGTAACATAAATTAAATGTTTTAAAAATTGAAAGACATTAATCCACTATAAGCATCAAGACACTTATTTCATAATACATCTTATCTCAATGCTAAAATTATTTAAATTATTGTCAATTATAAAAATAATTTATATATAAATTAAACATATTAATAAAAATAAATTTGTAACAAGATTCTAACCATACAGATTCACTTTCAATTTACCATGTAGATTCTTTATCTTAAATAGGTTTTGTTAGAATACCATGGGCCAATACCATATCTGATCAATATGACATGCCTAAAAAGTCATAAGAGATTTCATATGACACCCGTTAATATGAAATTTTCTTTAACTAGCAATTGCACCACATGTTGCAAAAGAAACGCCGTAAGGAAATTACAAAGGAAAAAGTAGTTTAGAAGAAAGAAAACGTTGCAGAGAATGAGCTATCATGAAGGAACCATATCATGGATGTTTCAAATATATTGATGATAAGAGTGATCAACAGGAAGACACTCCAAAAATGTTCGGAAGATGCATAGAAAAGGCAATTCCAAGAGATTAACTCTCTTGTATCACCAAATTGTCATAAATACACATATATGCAACCCAACATAATATGTCCACATATATATATAAAAATCGTTACAAATATTGAAATAGTAAATTGGGGGTTAGGAGTGGTCTGGAGGGTTCCAGATGTAATCTTGATCAACACAGATCGAAATCTTAGGAAAAACCTTACCTTGAAGACAGACCCTTACGTTGTGCTTCAGGCTTCTTTCTGGCAAATATGTAAAGATGCAAACATTATACCCATCTAAAACATAGACAACGACTAGGGTAGTATTCTGAAAGAGATCATTTACACATTTACATAATCCAAAGGATGATGTTGGTTTTCATTTGTACCTTGCAAAATATACTTAGGTACAAATGTTGACATAAAAAATCGGTGGTAGAAGCTGGTGGAATTACATAGATAGCAGGAATGTGGCCTTTGTTGGAAGATTTTATAAATAGATATGTCTAGTGATATGGATGTTAAAATCCATAGACAGATATTCTGATATTAAAGACAAGGATAATATCCCTGAAATGTGCTGCATGTTGGTACCTCACTAATGTAGATAGGAGGGATAAGACGACTACTTTTATTTTGAAAAATCCTCTAGAAGAAAAGAAGGGAGGAAAATATAATAAGTCATTGAGGAGGATTGGAAAGCAACACATTAATAGGGGGAAGCTTTAGATGAAGAAAAGAAGAAAAGAAGAAATCTTTATACCAACCTTTGTCAAAGAATAATTTAACCCTTGATAAAATATTAATAAATTTGTACTATCTATGTTCCTTTACATGTTAAACGAGCATTAGGCAAGCTTGTGTTTCCTTGAATGCTGAAGATGCGAAGAACAAGGCCTATTCCCTTTTCTTAAGCTTGCCTTCTTCTAGGTTCTATCATCAATGGAAACTTTGAACTGATGGTTACATATAGATAATATCAATTTTCAACTTTGGATTCTCTTTGTAAGCCACAATCATTCTTTACTTTGCATTTTTGTCCCATATTGCATGATTGAATGGATCTTTTGGAATATACAATTATGATAGAGGAATTTTATTGTAAACAAGTCATAAAATAAGTGTGTCTTACTATTTTTTTCAATATCATATGATTGAGTCTTTAGGAACAACTAATAATTTTACAGTGGCTTAGTTATAATTTATGAGTTATAAACCAAAGTAAGTATGTATAACTTTTACACCTTTCAAATGAAGTAGAAGCAAGTGCCATGGTGTAACTGAGCCTTCATGGATAAATTCTATGGTGGAACTGAACCTTTGGTATTTATGGAGAGAGAGTCGAGGAGACTATTTCACTTCTAAGTTGGACTCCAACTACAATTGGATTCGAATAATGAAAATACACTTCCAAGATGGAATGCTAAGTCATCATAACACATCAAACATAAAGGTGTGTGAAAGGAATACAATTGCATAAGCCTAACAAAAATAGTTACGACGACAGCTACAACAACGATTGTCAGGACAGGTGGAATGCAATGAAGCAATAAGATTCGACATGTGAGTTATGTTGGCTTTCAATGGAAACGATGGATCAAAAAGTCTAATTATTTCTCTAATAGAGAGGTATGCAGTAATTTTCAATTCGACATTATGTATATATTTTTAATAGGTGTGGATTAATTAAGATAATTTTTTCTAATAGCATTTAAATAAATTTCGTATGGTCCCGCTTAGAAATTTTTCTTTGAAAATTTATTAATACAAATCTACACTAATCTACATTGTTTCGGAGAAACGGTGCATAGAATGTTGTTCCAACTTAAATTCTTATGTGATGTGAAAAACGATTTATTCGAACTCTGTTTCGGTAGGTATATATTCGCTTGAGTCTATTGTATATTTCCATAGCGGAAAAGGGTGAACATACAAAATAAAATATGTAGCAAACCAGAATTTTATTGATTTTTACAAGACTTTGTTTTGGGAGAAAGTTTGAGAAAAGAAAATTTGGCTAGATCTTTGCACCTGACAGAAAAATTTAATTATTTTCATTCGAGGGAAAATTAGTTTGAGAAGTTAGATGAAATGGGTAAAAGTAAATTTTAAAAGTGATATGAAAACAGTTTCAAAAGAAAACCATCATGAAAACATTTGCTGATGGGAGATCTGAGATATGGTATAGAGCATTAATTTTCTCAGGCGAGAAAACCCCCAACCAATTCACAACAATTTAGAAATCGCAGATAAACTTTGATATTGTGGGTTCAAAACTTAACTGCACCACTTGGTATCTAAGATTTTCATGGCATGCGCAGTAACATGAGAAGAGGAGGAATTGTCGGCAGGAAATCCTCTAATATACATTTATAAGTTATTTTAATTTGGATGTTTTTATCATTTATTTGACCTATCTACCGACCTAGAGAGAGAATAACCACCTTACACTTCATGTAATCCCATGTTTATGGATCACCAACTCAAAAAGGGGTAAATCTTGTCATCTGCCATGACATAATCAACTCTGAATTTCCCACTCGACAACGTGCATGTAAGGAATAAAATCTACCTTAACTCTTATTTGGTCGTAGTGTATGAGATGGAGAAGTGGTCATAGTGGAAGGCATGGAGAAGTGGTGCGGTATTTCAAGGTCAATATCGTAGGTTATTTCTTATGACCAGTGAATACTGTGACACCAAATCTATCGAGTATTTAAAGGAATGTTTCTGATCAGATGTATGAAAAAACACGAGAAATTACAACTACATAACCTTATCTTGCAGGAAAAATGAATCACTTCACCCATAAAACTTTATTATGAATACCATCTTCATGTGATCTCCAGATGTGGGTAAAAGTGAATTATATAAGAAAATAAAAATGTTCATGAACTACCCATGAAAGTGAGTGCATCAATCAATTTTACGTTTTTTTTTCTATGTTGGTCTCTCTATTGTAGAGTTGTGGTGTAGTTGCATCACGTGACCAAATTATCTTTAATAAATACTCTTGCACTTACCCTGACCTTTAAGGAGTAGTGGATTTTTATATGTTCGGTAGTATGGACAGTGATCTCCTAATTGTGAACTAAGCTCAATGACACATCTTGATTCTAGAAGTATGGAGTGATTAGCATAAATAATGCATTACCAGATTATATGACTCTGCAATGATGTGATATACTATGGTGGTTCAAGAGAGAGGGTGCCTCATTGATGTCGCTCCTTGGAATCTTATAAAGCTAGCTATTCATGCGAGGATAAAATGCCTACAAGGTTCAAGTTCCATTTTTGTTTCCCAATTGAAAAATTGGTTCCGTAATGGCCATGATAGAAGAGGAAACAGTAGTTACCCCTACTGTCGAATTATTAATCGGTCTACGTTGAAAGATAATTTTCAACTCAATGTGATCTTTGAATAAGACTATTTGATACTCCGCAACTCAATGTGATCTTTGAAACTAAGATTTTTATATCTATGAACTGTAATAGAATGTTTGAAAGTACATTTGAAATTCTCGAGCCCCATTTCAATGCCTTTGTTACTACAAATTTTAATCTAGCTAAAGGAATTATTGACTCCATTAAAACTTTCCGCACTCCCCAGTATCAAAGGTAACTTACTTGATGCGCTATTACTAAACTTGATTTATGTGAACGAGGCTAACTTCAATTAAATTATATTCAATTAAATAATATCAGAAATACGAAACAAGAAAGTCGCACATTGTTTAATAAAATATGCACAACACAACTTACCCTTGAAAGCTCGATCCAAAGTAAGTTGGCTGAAAACTCAATCCAACGTAAGTCTACACCATAGAGCTTCTCATCATCTGAGAAATGATAATACAAAAAGAAATATCGATAAACACAATATAAATGGTGGCGATACAAACCCGAACCTCTAATCATAGATTTGAACTAAAAGAAAATATAATCACAAAAATCGTTGCAATAGAGTTAGCAACACTAAATATCATAGAGGTCGTGCCATCAACAGTGACTACCTCTCCCTAAAACCCATAAAAATATTCATCGAACCCTAATGCAGATCTTT
Organism: Pinus albicaulis; assembly: GCA_034641835.2. Taxonomy (NCBI): domain Eukaryota; kingdom Viridiplantae; phylum Streptophyta; class Pinopsida; order Pinales; family Pinaceae; genus Pinus; species Pinus albicaulis. The sequence continues at coordinate 1,592,569,314 of CM076584.1, read as the reverse complement.
TTTAAGAAATTGCAGCTTGGATTTGAAAAATGCTTCACAAAATACTCGCATTAAGTTTCTACATATCGAATAAAATCATTTTGCAGAAAAAAGGATTTGATTTATAGAATTTTGGCTTCTGTTATCCATCGTAAAATTATGAAGAATTTTTCGGTAATAACCACATTAAAATGAACATTTTCGACGCGTTTCGAACCAACCAGTGTGATTATTACCGAAAAATTCTTCATAAAAAGGATTTGAGTCAAAATACCACAAAGAAAATATTGAGAACATTAGAGCTCAGTGATAGCATTTTTGGATCGATGTGAATAGAAGGAACAGACCCAAGAAGGATGTAGTTAGGTAGTTAACCGAGCAAATGAAGGAGGCAATGGATATAATGGCTTAAAATATTTCACTCGTCTAAAATTTAATCGAATAGTGCAAACAAAGACACAAAGGCAGTTGGGAGAGTTGTTTTCAAAGGGATGAAGTTTATTAAATTTGGTGTATAAGATGTTGGATCATAGCTTAAAAAAATCTATTGCTCGTTGATTCTGCCATTGCCATAGTTCTGATATCAATTCGACTGGCGCCTAGATCCAATGAGAGTAGACACCCTACAAGTTCAATCAGTGGCAGTAAAGGTTTACAGGTCTTGGACAAAACGATGAGTTATGTACCAGTTGTGAGGATAATATTCAGAAGACACCACAGGAAGAAACATAAAATCAAATGCGAGAATAAAATTCCACCCAACCTTGATATGTTGGATGAAAAATGCTGCTAGGTTGTGATCCTGGATCAGGATGGTTGTGGCAATTATACGACTGTGTAGACTGTTGTAGATGGAGTGTCGGACCATAGTTCCAACTGCACATGTATAGTCATTAGTGCTGGTGGAAACAAGTAGTAGCTTTTAAATCCATTAACCAGTGCAAATGGGTTATTAGGGATTATACACTATTTTGAATCTGCAAAGTGAATTGTTAAATATGTGGTAAATTTCATTATTGTTTTCAATCATGAATTTGGGAGTATAATTATAATTGTTTTGTAAATATGCTAAATCTTAACTCCCAATTTAATTTATGATAAATTTATTTAATTTAAATATATTGAATTTTGTTTTTGAATGTATTTGAATTTTTGAGAAAGAATTTGGGAGTATAATTATAATTGTTGTGTAAATATGATAAATCTCAACTCCCAATTTAATTTATGATAAATTTATTTGATTTAAATATACTGAATTTTATTTTTGAATGTGTTTGAATTTTTAAGAAAAAAAATAGGTGGTTTATAGTGATAGGATTTAAAATTTAAATTATTATTTGAAATTTTGAGAAAAAGAATGAGTGATTTATAGTGACGGGATTTAAAATTTAAATTATTTATTTATACAATAAATTAATAAGTTAAAATATATTATTTTAAGTATTACATCTTTAATTTTTTTATTTTTTTTTTAAAACATTTTTCATATTAAAAAATTAAAAATATAATAAATTTTTTTTATTAAAAACTAAAATTTTGAATTACTCTAAAAAAAATATTTAAATAATAATAATATAACTAATAAATAAATAAATTAATAATAATAATAATAATATAGAATCATAAAAATGTAATAAGTAAAAATGAAAAGTCGTAGCAATTTATAATTTTACAAAATGTCGATTAAAATTGATCCCTAAATATAAAGCAGTTGAAAATTAGTTTATCTCTAAGTGCAAAGAGGCTTAAGTATTTTTCGAAACTATCAAGATCAAGATCATTTACGATTTACACATAAAATTATATTAAAAAAAATAATAGAAAGAAAATGCTATACCTACACTATATATAGGTATATATATAAATGCTTAAAAAAGATCATTATCTAAATTTTTTTATTATTTTAGTAATTCACAAAAATAGCCAAAAAGTTTGAAGAGGCAAGTCAAACATATACATATAAAGGGTTTTATTTTCAGAGAATTAAAAACGCAAACGTCTATATAACTGCAACTGAAATGGAAGAATCCGTGGTGCATTGCTCTCAAACTTGGATTGATTTATTTGTTATCTTGAGTAATAGTATTTTATGACTCTGGTTGTTATCAGAAGTTGAGCTAGCTGTATTTCCCAGAGAAATAGTATTTTATGACTCTGGTTGTTATCAAACGTTGAGGTAGCTGCATTTCCCTTGGGAAATAGACTGGAAAACACATAAATTACTCCATCTTTAATACATTAATTGATTGTTTCTACTTACAAAAATTTTAATAAAACAAATTTTATTGATAACTCATTTGATTGTTTAATTTATTATGGTTTTCTTAGGTTTTTGCAGCTACAGTAAAATATAAGGTTGGTAAAATGCAAAAGCATTTGTAACTCAACTATTTCAAAAACTACAGTAACAACCATGGCTTCTGCTTAAGAGGAAAAGCGAAGGATACTTCGTTTGGGTTTAGTTTTTAAAAGTTATGTTCATTTAATATCATAGGACAAGGATTGATATTTTATCAGAGTATTAGAGATTTAATAATAAGAAAAAATATATTTCTTTTTATCGTGTACAATTGCTTTGAAAACAAAAATACTTGAAGGATTGTTTCCTTCTCATAGTTTTACATATTTGATAGAAACTAGCAACATCACAACCATGATTCGTTTATCCCTAGGTGCAGCTATTTTGATCTCTCTTGGAGAAGGTTAAACTTGTGAATAAGAGCGTAGCAGTTTGTAAAACTTGTGAATAAAACAAGTTGCTCTTAAGTACATAAATTAATGGAAACTCTGGTTTGAAAAATCGGTTCGGAGCTATGATTTAGACCCCGTGCAATTTGGCTGATACATACAGCTAGGCAAGTTCCTGCCGTATTCACCAAGACGAAAGTGCCAACATCTCTGCGGTGAGAGTTGTTTTATTGGCTTATCCCTTAGACACTGAATTAGCCCCTCCGCCGCCTCTAGAATAGTAAGTTTTCTGCAACGCTTTCACCATTCCCGCCCCGCAGATTGCACCCAAACACTGTGCCACCATGTAAAAGACAGCTCAATTCAGAGTCACCTTCCGAGCAACCAACAACCCAAACGTGACTATGGGGTTTAGATGCCCACCTTCACCAACATTATACGGTTTTATCAAATCAAATATCAACGAATTCAGGGAAGAAAAAAATCAGTAATTAATATAATAAGATGACCACCTGAAACTCCAGTGGTGCAATACACGAGGACAAAGATCATTCCGCGGAAGGACCAGGCGATACCCAGGGTGCCCACGCCTCCACAACGACTCTTATCGTTATTATTCCCGATGAATGTGGCAATTGTAACATACAGAAACAAAAGCGTGGCCACGAACTCGGCTATGATGGCTCTGTAGAACGACCAGAGATAGAGGCTTATAAAGAAAATGATGTTACAGTTATAAAACCGATCATCTCTCTGTCAAGTAACACGGTAATCGTTATAAAACTGAACACCTTCGTAAAACCGATCATCTTTCTGTCAAGTAACACGGTAATCGTTATAAAACTGAACACCTTCGTTTGTTATGATCATCCAACGGCTGAACAACTTTCTATCGTCTAACATATAATCCAAAGGCCAAGAATGATGACACAAAGGCAACGAGGTAAGTTGTTTTCAAATATAACGCCTTACGGCGTAATTAATCAATTTAATTAAAAAACAAAAAAGGCATAACAATTTTGGAGATAAATATCAACATTTTATTTATGTATATTACCAAGAATACTTTAGAATATTTTGTGGAGATTAAATTCTTACTTTCCACTTAATAATTATTGATAATTAAATTAAAATTCTAGAAGCCCCATTCCAAAATAGAAACACCTCTCCATGTAATTAAGTCTTAAAGTCATAATCTCGATAGGTGTCTTGATATCTTCTCTATGAAATCTCTCATCCATGGTATGTGTGATGGAAATTTGCAATTATTGCATCATTTTATCCATGTTTTGATTTATGGAATTTATCCTTTGATCCATCATTTTTTTCATTTTATTTTCAAGGTATTTCCAACAATGTGATAAATCCACTTGTTTCAACACACTAACACACATTTAACCTTAACCCTGCTCAACCATCGACATCTCCATTGTCTTTGCATCTCCTACCAACCATAGTTGGCATTATAGGAGGCAGTAGATGTTGTAGGGGATAAACACCCCAACCAATCATTGAACCCCAACCCTCATTTTGTTGGAAAAGAACCAGCTCCAGACCAACAGAAATGTTCCTTAGCAAATGCTTCTACTACTCAGAGACCTCTAAGAAGTTGTCTTCCAAAAGCAGCCACAAATCCAAAGTTTGAAGTGCATTCTAATTGAATTGGTGAGTATATCCAATATATGAGGGATCATGCCTTAATAGGCAAATTCCTTGGCATCTGGCCTTCAGAAAAATCATTCCTATTGCATTAAGTAAAAGTGGAAGCCAAAGGGCCATATCAAATTGAAGTTGGGAGCGAAGGGCATTTTCACCATTATTTTTCCTAGTATGGAATATCGCATGAGAGTTTTCGAAAATGACCCATGTTTCTTTAACTTTATTGAATTATATCTCTGGTTGTGGATAGAGAGATTTGTTCCAAACAAAGAGGATTTCATAGCAGCCCTAATTTGGATATGAATGTACTCCTTGCGTAGAGAGTTTTGAGATGAAGAAATATTAGCTGGCATCGACAATACTTTAGGCCACTTCATCAAAGTTCTGAAAGCCACAAAACAAGTTAGGTACATGTCCTACACCTGTATATGTGTATACATGAATATCTCAAAACCCCTTCCCAAGTCGATTGATAGTTATTATCAAGACGAGATATAGTAGCAAACATTGGATTATGAACACCTTCCATTTCATTATCGGAGATGCCAAGAATATAGGCATCTTTACAAAAATTGTCCCATGCTTATACCTAAGACGCTCTAGATCAAACCTAAGCCACAGATGAGGATGGCTTCTCAATGCCAATGAACCACCACCACAGACCCAAGCCTCTTATGTCATAGCAACACCTTGAAAAAACCCCTGTCACCAACAACTACTTCGAGACGCTTGCAGAAATGGATTTGGACATCAAATAGTCGCAAATGAAAATCCGTAGGCACCTGTAAGGTATGTAAAATATTGCATGTTTCTTCTGGAAAATCAGAGTGTAGTGTTAGGAATTGTTTGTAACTCTTAATAGCATCTTCAACATAACCATTGCAAGAAACAAATGCAATTTGAGCAAACTGTATGTATAGCTACACCTTCATTCACAAATAAATTAATAATAGATCACCTCGTAGTATCAAAAATACATACATATACCTATCTTTGTAAGCCAAGTCAAGGTTTGTATGGCCTCCAACCATGGTAGGTCTAATTGTGACAACTCGGATATAGTCCTAAATTGCTTCGACAACATGACCAATCTCTTTGAGAGTGTTTCCTCTATTTACAATACCATTAAATGTGATTAGATCTATCTGAAGAACTTCATTATAACAAGCAATGACTTCTACATAATTCCTTGCCAATATCAAATTTTAAAGTTATAAAACAAATCTTAGATGCACCTTTAACTTCCATCTTGTCTTAAGAAGAGGACTTCATTAACACTGGGGCAAGAACTATAATGCTTCAATATAAACAAACCACAATAAATCTTTCTCACTTGTTGTTTGTGGATTATTGCTAATTTACTATAAGGGATAGACAAACATGCTCTTAAAGCTAGGGTTACCTTATAAAGATGGGTAGTTGCACTAACCATATTCCTGCATTAAGTTGGCATCAAGAAAATTATGATAATTATATTATGTTAATGTGAAAAATCATAAGCAATTATGAATAGTGAAAGAAAGCTTAAATGCATTAATAAACATTTAATATTGACATAGTTACAAGTACCTCACCATTACACAACCTTTTATAAGGTATAAGAATACACATAGAAAATAAATGACAAATACAACATTTATGGGAAATCTTACAACATAAAATCAAAACCATAAATAGGCAATCCAATATAACATAATCCCTGAAAGCTAAAGAAAACCATGTTCCATATGAAAAACCACATCTTGAAACAACATATTAGGAAGAATATGAAACATGTTTATACATTATTCAAGAAATAAAAAGAGATGCACAAACCGGTAACAAGAAATTATTTCATCCACTTATCCAGCATTTTTCAAAGAATTTCCATTTCAAAGCATAGTAAAGTGATTGTCCGCATTTAATGCAATGTGGCACATAACCATGTCTCCAACTCCAATTAGTTTTTGCACAAGTCCCCTATTCAATAATCAATTTACAAGTCTAGTATCCAAAGAATAATGAAATTAGACTACAAAGAACTCACTAAATTGTCATAAGCCTCCATAAATGTTGAATCCAACACTATAACTTGTTTGCAATGCATTATCACCAAATCCACTTGGCCTTGTTCATAGTACACACTAGTTAAATTCCCTACACACAATCATGATGTATCCACCAACTCCTTGTCGTTAAAGTCTACCTAACCATAAGTCAAACAACTCCATATTAAGGAAGTATTGTTATTCTAACACAAGAATCAAGTGTGTTATGGTTGTAAACACCACCTCAATTTATTGAAACACAATAAAAAAAAGCAAAAATACCTATATATCAACATTATGTTAATAATACGTATGTGAATAAACAATTACAGTGGGTAGTGCAACTAAAGTAGGGGAACTATGCAAAATAAATTCTTAGTAGATTATGTATATGGTTGTAGTGAACAAAAAATCATGCCAAATTAGTAGAAAAACAAATTCTGTTGGTAAAATTCATCAACACTCCCATGTAGCTCTAGGAATGTTATTAATTTTTCTTAGGGCCATATTTTTCTTTGCTTTAGATAATTTCATTTTACCATTTACACATTTAATTCACCCCACAACATTATAACATCATTACATCATATGCAATTATGTAGAAAGAACATTATCATCAACAATGCAGCGGAACATAACGGAACAATAGAAGAAAAGCATTCACACATAGAGACATAAAGATTGGGTAGAGACCAGGGAAAAAACCCACAAGGGGGGGAACCCTTTAAAATGTCTCTTCTTATTAGATTGTCATAAAATATTCAACAAAGAGAGATTACAATAATCAATTTATGCATTCACAAGGCTATCCAACAGGGATAACCAAACCATATCCCAAAGACGAGCCCAACAATAATACTAGACAAAATCATGATTCAGAAGCTTGCGCTCAATTGTCAACATATGTGGTCAACTAATGAAGTGAACCCTAGGTCCCAACTGTGTGGAGGAATATTCATGTGTACAGTTGGAGCTTTCTGGCGACATAGATAGGTTTGTATGAATTCGGTTGCAGCCGAAAAATTCCTGTGTCACCCTACGGATGGAAACCAAAAACCCAAATTCACATGTGTGAGCTTAGACCCTACAATTTCGGACTTGTGTAGACAAATTTCCCACTAACCAACTTCAAACATGTGCAAGCCAAACCAAAGAAAGATGAATGATTGATGATCTCCAAATGAGGGTCACTTGACTTATATTTATATCCATCTAAGGGTGTCCAATTTTTCTTTTGGGTCAACCTGCATTTTTTTGCACATGTTGGTTTCCATATTAAAATATATTTTTCCTTAACCAAATTAAATTCTTCTAAGGGCAAGAGGGGGTCTTCATTGATGAGGAAGATTGTCCAATGGAGGGAATTTTTCCCTAAGCTACCAAATTAACACTCCCTCTCAACTAGGGAGAAATTACCAACTGCAACACATGTTCTATCACAAGTGTCTTGACATCATCAAATGTCGGCTTTCATCATCTCTTCTCATCCCTGCTTATATATTTTCTCATCCTTGATTATATCTACTTATATTTGCTCGTCTTTTGCTCATATGTTGAACACTCTCGAATCTAAAACAAGAATAATTTGACATAGGAGGGGAGCTTAAGCCACCATACTCAATTCACATCAACAACATCGGAGAGCTTATCTTAATCCAGAACGACATCAGGGAGTCCTGGTCAACATGGAACCACATCGGGGAGCTCATCTCAACCCAAATTCCATTGACAATGAGGAATGTCTTATGGGACACTCTTGCCTCATGTCTATTGTAGTGGGGAAGCTCATGTGGGATACTCTGACCCCAAGGCATCTCATAGGGGAACATACATCTTCCACCCTATGTCGAGCAATATGCGAGATACAATATATTGTCAATCCTATTTCCTATTGATCTTCCCAACTGTTGAAAATGCAGCAAGATGATGGAGCTTAGTGAAATGAAGTCGCCTTCACTAAGTGGGCCCGCAGGCAAATTCTGGCGCAAAATCTATTTTTAGACTATGTCTATTTGTAGACATATGGAGCATGGTTCGGGGATTCCAGTTTGAGATTCTTGAAGTATGTGTCATGTTGGTAAAAATAGATGAGACTCTATTTTTGAGGTCAAAGAGGTCGAAGTCTATTTTTAGACCGCCTCTCCTTAAAACAGGGAAGTCAAATATTATTTACCCTTAATAATATTTAGACTATAAACAACAGTTTACTCTCTTGGAGCACTTCAGTTCGAGCTACAGAAGTGGCTCATGCATCTGACATAGGAATCACGTGGTTCCCAAGGGTTTGATGGCATCATGCATGGTTGACTTCAGTTGGACTTCAGTGGCAGAAGTTTGGAGGAGTTAATGAGACAGATAGTGGAGTTGTGTTCTGCTTATTTTAGTTGAACTAGTTGAGATTAGTTTAACTAGCTAATCAATTAGTTATGAGTGGAGTGAATTAAATATTATTTAATTCATTAATTAGTAACTCATTATTCAACTCAAGAAAACATCAGTTCACTACAGTGTATGATCAGTTCAGTGGAGACCAGTGAAAGAGGTAGATGAAAGGGTGGAGTTAGCTATCAGTTGTGACTATACTGTTGCTATTTGCAACACACAGATAGGAGGAGTAAGCCCATGAGGATTGCGCAGTTCAGGCTGGTGGTTTATCTATATAAAGAGGCCATCCCATAGCATTGAAACACACAATAGAGGCAAGGCAATTGGCGGTGAGTTTTGAACCAGTAACCTGTTCAAAACTGAGCTAGATTGTGAGTAACTTTATGAGAAAGTACTGAGTACTTGTGAGGAGTATTGTACTGAGTTAGTTACTTGATTTCTCCATTATAATATACACAATAGCTGCGGGGTTTTTAGCTATAAGCTTTCCCCATACATACTATGTTAATGTGTATGATGATTTGATGTGTTATCGCTTGATTTTATTTCCGCATGTTTGATGATCTGAGTTGAGTTGAGTGGAAGAGATTATGTGTTGTGTATGAAGTTCAAATAGTATGTGACCAGGATAGTCTCGGTGGATAATTAATCATTATTCAGCAAATTTCTACATGGTATCGGAGCTATTGAAGCAGAGATTGATCATCACAATGATTACAAACTTATTTCGGTAGACAGAGTCTGCATGCGGGCCAGGTAGCCTCCGGATTCATCTTTCTTCGGAAAGTGAAAGGTCTGGTAAATGCCCCTTGCAGTCAATATCTGTGCTAGAAATAATTTGTTGTCACAGATCTAGAGCGGTTGAGCTTTGAGGTGGAATTCGAAATTTTGCAGCAGTTTTGTTTTCTTGGTGCCAGTGTTGAAAATGTCTTTCAACGGTTTGGGACTCGAATATGCTCTTGAAGGCAGTTCGAATTATGTTGCATGGAAGGATCGCATGGAGGCAATATTAGAAGATAATGGTCTGAAGGAGTTCGTAGATACGGATGTCCAAAAGCCCACTGATCCTGCTGAAGTCGAAGCATGGCAAAAGAAGATGGCTAAGTGTCGAAGGATCCTGTTGGAGGGCGTCAAGGATCATATTGTATCCAGCCTGCATGGAAAGGCTACTCCATATTTAATGTGGAAAGCTTTGACGGATCTATTCCAGAGTAAGAGCGACCAAAGGAAGCTGGCGCTCAAAGATAAGCTCAAGAACATCAAGATGGAGAAAGGCGACAGTATCGCCAAATACCTCACGAAGTTCACTCAATGCAGAGATGAGCTGGGAAGTGTGGGGATGACTGTCGAAGACGAGGACATGGTCGACCTGGCTCTCCTTGGTCTTCCGAAGGCTTGGCACTCATATCAAGATAGTGTCAATGGTCAGGAGAAGCTGCTGGGATGGGAGCGCCTTTGGGCGGATCTCATGCAGGAGGAGATAAGGAGGACTACTTGAGATGGATCTTCATCAAAGGGAGCTGATGAAGAAAACTACGCTTTGGTGGCCAAAGCAAAGAAGGGGAAGGGTAAGAAAACCTCTCATTCTGGTGCAAAGGGCAAGAAGCAGGATATGGCGAAAGTGAAGTGTTTTCACTGCCATGATCACGGACATTATGCTACCAATTATCCAAAGAAGAAGAAGAACAAGCAAGCGGGAAGATCTGCAGATGGAGAAGCTTTGGCTTCACAGTTCGAGCTTGACTTTTCACTGATCGCATGCTTGGTTTCAAGTGTGTTGGGATCAGTGTGGTTCTTGGACAGCGGTGCATCATTTCATATGACGGGAGATCGGGATTTGTTCTCAGATCTGGAGGACAAAGATTTGGGTGTGCACATCGAGATGGGCGATGATGGTAGATACAGTGCGACTGGTATCGGTACCATATCCTTTCAGAGGGAGTCTGGTAAACCCTTTGTATTGAAGGATTTCATGCATGTACCTGGATTGAAGAAGAACTTGATATCTGTGGCGATGTTGAAAGATAAGGGGTATGATGTGGTCTTCAGCGAAGGAAAAGCATTCCTGCGCAGTAAGACTACTGGAGAGACCCGGAAGATAGGGGTTCGGACCAAGAACCTTTATCAGTTGCAGGTAGATGGCTGCGCAGCTATGGCATGCAAGGCGAGAGAAGTGGTGAGCCGGGATGATGAGGGCGAACTATGGCACAGGAGATTGGGCCACCTTCACCATGGAGCTTTGAAGATTCTGCAGCAGATTTCTACTGGACTTCCTAAGGGCACTCTTGCGCAGTCAGATCAGTGCAAGGGGTGTACTTTAGGGAAGTATATGAAAGCCACCTTTCACGAGAAGGATAGTCGCGCCACGACGATCCTTGAGAGAGTTCACACAGACGTGTGTGGTCCTTTCTCAGTTGCTTCGACAGCAAAGCACAAGTATTATGTGATCTTTGTTGATGATTTCTCTCGAAGGTGCTGGATCTTCTTCATGCAGAAGAAGAGCGATACATTCGCGAAGTTCTGTGAGTTTAAAGCACTGGTCGAGAAGGAGTCGGGGAAGAAGGTGATTTCTCTAAGGAGTGATAACGGTGGTGAATTCATCTCGGCTGAATTCAAGGAGTTCTGCAGCGCAGAAGGGATTCGTAGAGAGCTCATCGCACCCCATAACCCACAGCAGAACGGGGTGGCTGAGCGGAAGAACAGAACGATCGTGGGTGCTGCACGGGCGATGTTGCATGATCAGGGCCTACCCCTTCACTTGTGGGCTGAGGCATGAAATACAGCAGTGTATGTGCAGAACCGTTGTCCTCACAAGGTTCTTGGCATGAGTACACCGAAGGAGGCTTATTCTAGCAAGAGGCCTGATATTTCCCATTTGCGGATTTTTGGTTCTCCTGTCTACATGCATGTGACAAAGGATGCGAGAAGGAAGCTGCATCCAACCGCTGAGGTTGGAATATTTGTGGGGTACACCGATACACCTCACAACTACCGGGTGTATTTGTTAGACAGTCGCAAGACTGTTGTGCGACGGGATATAAAATTTCAGGAGGAGAAAGCCATGCAGTGTTCGCTTGAGAGGGAGCTACACTTGCATGCAGATGAGGAGCTGTTAGTTCCTAAGGAGGAGCTTCCGGATGTGGATCAGCCACAAGAGGAAGTTCAGGAGGTAGAAGAAACCACCCATGCAGCGCCAACCATCAGAGGGCGCATGCGCACTACAGAAGCTGAGCGACTGGCTCGGGATGCAGAGAAGGTTGTAGGACCACCTACAACACAGCGCAGACAGAGGCAGTCACCGGATCGGTACACTGGATACATGGCTCTTGTGAGTCAATGTGTTGTGACGGAGCCATCCTCTTTTGAGGAAGCTGTGGAGGAACCCGCATTGGTTGATGCCATGATCGAAGAATATGATTCGATCGTCAGGAACAGTGCATGGGAGATTGTCCCAAGACCGGTGGGGAAATCAGTGGTGGGTTCGCGATGGATCTACAAAGTGAAGCAGGCAGCTGACGGGAGTGTGGAGAAGTACAAGGCGAGATTTGTCGCCCGTGGCTTTTCACAGATCGAGGGGATCGACTATGAGGAGACCTTTGCACCTGTCGCAAGGTACTCTTCCATACGGACGATCCTTGCTCTCTCAGCGCAGATGGGGTGGCACATTCATCAGATGGATGTGAAGACTGCGTTCCTCAATGGAGTTATCGAGGAAGAGGTGTACATAGAGCAGCCTGAAGGTTTTGAGATCTTCAGCAGTGAGTCGCATGTGTGCCGACTCAAGAGAGCACTGTATGGGCTGAAGCAAGCACCTCGTGCTTGGTACACTCGGATAGACAGCTACTTCACCGAGCTTGGATTCTCCAAGAGTGAGGCGGATCCAAACCTGTACCAGATTGTGGTGGAGGGGAAGCTGTTGATCATCGTACTGTATGTAGATGATCTGATTTTGACTGGCGATGAGCAGCTGATACTTTCATGCAAGGAGGATCTTGCACAAGAGTTTGAGATGAAGGACTTGGGCATCCTTCATTATTTCCTGGGATTGGAGATTTGGCAGCGCAGTGGAGGACTGTTTGTTTCTCAGGGCAAGTATGCCCGGGAGATTCTGGAGAGGTTCAACATGCAAGGCTGCAAGCTTGTTGACACTCCTCTTCCTGGTGGTTGGAGGAAGGAGGATGCTACTTCAGCGGAGGTAGTGGATGCCACTGTCTATCGACAGTTGGTGGGGTCGCTTATGTATCTGGTCAACACACGACCCGATATATGCTATGCTGTTAACCAGCTTTCGCAAGCTATGGTTAAGCCTACCAAGCTCTTCTGGAAGGCAGGCAAGCATGTATTGCGTTATCTTAGTGGCACATTGGGATATGGTCTATGGTACAGACAGGAGGATGGAGCGAAGCTTTCTGGCTTCACTGATGCAGATTGGGCAGGGAGCCCAACGGACCGGAAGAGCACATCTGGAGGAGTTTTCAGCATTGGGTCGATAGCAGTTTCCTGGTACAGCAGGAAGCAGAGATCCGTGGCACTCATTTCAGCAGAGGCCGAGTACATGGCAGCTAGCTTGGCTGCATGCGAGGCTATTTGGATGAGGAAGATCCTCACAGGTTTGTTCAGGTTGCATTTGGAGCCTACAGTGATCTACTGTGATAACCAGAGTTGCATTAAAATCTCGGCTAATCCAGTATTTCATGATAGGTCCAAACACATCGACATCAGGTACCATCATATCAAAGATTGTGTTCAGCAGAGAATCATGATGCTTTCATATGTTCCCACGGAGGATCAGGATGCCGACATCCTGACGAAGGCGCTCACCAGGAGCAAGTTCGAATTCCACAGAGGCAGGATAGGGTTGCAGATAATCCATATCTTGCTGAGAGGGAGTGTTGAAAATGCAGCAAGATGATGGAGCTTAGTGAAATGAAGTCGCCTTCACTAAGTGGGCCCGCAGGCAAATTCTGGCGCAAAATCTATTTTTAGACTATGTCTATTTTTAGACATATGGAGCATGGTTCGGGGATTCCAGTTTAAGATTCTTGAAGTATGTGTCATGTTGTTAAAAATATATGAGACTCTATTTTTGAGGTCAAAGAGGTCGAATTCTATTTTTAGACTGCCTCTCCTTAAAACAGGGAAGTCAAATATTATTTACCCTTAATAATATTTAGACTATAAACAGCAGTTTACTCTCTTGGAGCACTTCAGTTCGAGCTACAGAAGTGGCTCATGCATCTGACAGAGGAATCACGTGGTTCCCAAGGGTTTGATGGCATTATGCATGGTTGACTTCAGTTGGACTTCAGTGGCAGAAGTTTGGAGGAGTTAATGAGACAAATAGTGGAGTTGTGTTCTGTTTATTTTAGTTGAACTAGTTGAGATTAGTTTAACTAGCTAATCAATTAGTTATGAGTGGAGTGAATTAAATATTATTTAATTCATTAATTGGTAACTCATTATTCAACTCAAGAACACATCAGTTCACTACAGTGTATGATCAGTTCAGTGGAGACCAGTGAAAGAGGTAGATGAAAGGGTGGAGTTAGCTATCAGTTGTGACTATACTGTTGCTATTTGCAACACACAGATAGGTGGAGTAAGCCCATGAGGATTGCGCAGTTCAGGATGGTGGTTTATCTATATAAATAGGCCATCCCATAGCATTGAAACACGCAATAGAGGCAAGGAAATTGGCGGTGAGTTTTGAACCAGTAACCTGTTCAAAACTGAGCTAGATTGTGAGTAATTGTATGAGAAAGTACTGAGTACTTGTGAGGAGTATTGTACTGAGTTTGTTACTTGATTTCTCCATTATAATATACACAATAGCTGCGGGGTTTTCATCTATAAGCTTTCCCCATACATACCGTGTTAATGTGTATGATGATTTGATGTGTTATCGCTTGATTTTATTTCCGCATGTGTGATGATCTGAGTTGGTTGAGTGGAAGAGATTATGTGTTGTGTATGAAGTTCAAATAGTATGTGACCAGGATAGTCTCGGTGGATAATTAATCATTATTCAGCAAATTTCTACACCAACAATAATCCTGAAGAGTCATGTGGCAGAACACATGCATCGTAATCGAGCTAGGGTGATATACCCGACTTACCAAAGGTAAGTATCACATACCCCCAAGGTTTCTCTACTCGTTGGCCAGACGGAGAGCTATACGCCCAATAAGCCCAACTTGTGGGTATGATGCCAACTGGCGTATACTCTACCAGACCAAGATAGTGGAGCTACATCTTCCACCATATGGGTAACATAAAGGGATGATACCCTATTGTCCATAAATCCCTCAACCCTAGAAGATCTTTGTCTGAATTCCTCACCTTGGGAGCTCAGACAGGGGGAAGAGCTATCTCAGTGTCCTCAATCAACCCAAACCTTTACTTAGGAGGGTCTCATTCATCAATCCATGTTGCTCTATGTAAATCGTATCAACATGCTCATATCTAGTACTAGCTTGAATGACTTTCTGAAAAGTTCAATTATACTGCTTTATGTAGTTTTTTCGAGCAGTAGTCCTCTATTTTCTTGTTCATACAAAACATTAAATCAAATATTATGTTAGATAAAATACATGTCATACAAGAATGACTTATTCATCTTTCCTCTCATGGAGGCAACAACCACAAGCCCAATCTTGTCTCACACATCAGTATTGTCTAACTGCATGAAGATATCTTAGTCCGAACAATATACAATATTTTTTGTCAATTCGATTCCACTCTACAATGTATCATTGTCATGTTCAAAATTTCCTCAAACAACTCTCCAAAAAGTTTTCTCAACCAAATTGTCCCATAGCTATCCATGCTAGCAGCAGTGTACTTAACCTCAGTGATACTTAAAGCTACAAACTTCTATCTCATCCAAAATATCATGGCAGATCCCAAGATAGAACAACACTGAGATGTGTTCTTCTTGTCAATAATGCTTTCCAGCCCAATCAATGTTAGTGTATCCATGCATTCATACATCTATGGAAGTATCTCTCAAACCAAGATTGATTGTCCCATGCAAATGTGCTTGGTGGCAACACCATGTGTCTAAAGTGGCTCAATCATGAATTGAATCAGGTTTTTCTCTGCAAAACATATATCTAAATGGGTGTTCACAAGGAACATCAATGCTTCAATCAGTTGTCGGTTGCCAAATTAGGTTCAACAATATCTCTGCATAACTTATTGAAATTCAATTCCATAGAAGTGTCCAAGGATTTGCATTCCATCATGCCAAATAAATTTAGACATCTTTTCCTTTTCCAAACTTTTAATCCCAAAAAGTAATGCATCATGCTAATATCCTTCATCTCAAACTCCAAGGATAAATCCATCTTACTTTGATCATCAGTCCCATTATCTGTTAAGAATAGATCATCAACATATAAAACCAAAATCAAAGGCATATGTTGGACCATTTTGAAGTATAGGTTTGGATCATCATGGCTTCCATGTTTCACCACATAGTTGTCAATGTGGACATACCAGACATGGGGAGCTTACTTCAAGCCATACAATGCTTTTTGCAAACATAAAACTGACCAAACCATTATACCAAACTTCAAACAAATTAGTACTTGTGCAATAAAATGAACCAAGTCTTCTCATCAAAGCCATGAAATTTTCTTCCAACAACACTGTTAAAATTTTCAATCCAAGTTTATTTATCGAGCCTTAAATGTCAAACCATTAATATCAAATCCACATAAAATATCATTGTCAAACTCTTAAATGTATATTTCACACTCAAGTACCATGTTACAACCTGATTGTAATATTCCCAATTAGAAATAGCTAATTAGAAATATTAATTTTTGGCCAATTTACTTTTATAACGTTAAGTCAGTTAATAAAGTGGGTGAGAAGACACTTAGCCTACACTTAGGAGATAAACATTCCCTAAAGTCACTTGAGCACATTATTATTTGACAGCGTGGGGCCCAAGGGTCGAAGTGGCAGCATGAGGGAAGTGGCAGTGTGGGAAGCGTGGGCCCATGACAGCGCAGAGAGAGAGGGACAGTGTGGCCAAGGATAGCGCAGTTTTGGTGGGGCCTAGGTGAGAGCAAGGGTATCCAAGCATAAAGAAAGGAAGAGGCTCCTCGTTCAGGGATTCAATTATGCATCTATGTTTTGTCTCTTGACATTGAGCACACTTTTGCTGTTGAGCGAAGTCTGTAAGTGTTGTTCAGCACACCGGGTGTCTCAAAGTGGAGATCCCAACCTCAGCCCTAGGGAACTTCGAGTGCTTTCTCAGTTTAGGAGTTCTACCCATTTATTTTGAGGTGGGAGCCATAACATCTTCAGCATGGATTACGCACTTGCTAGGACAACGCAGTCTTGAGGGAGAGACCACATAGTTCTTGGAGGAGGTACTGTCGGGAGTGGAGATTTATCAAGAGATTAAGCCCGGAATAGTGAGAAGGGATCAACCCTTAGCTATTCATTCATTTTGGTAGAGCAGGAGGCCGCCATTTGCAAAGATACATTCAGGGCTAGCGTATCCCATTGGGATAGCGTTATTCCTCCAGGGAGGCGAATTTTTCTGAGCAATGGGACAACCCAAAAGAGCCATCCTATTCCATAAGTAGCAGTAGCAGCAGCAGCTTGGAGATAACGCAGTCACTGATAGAGCAACCATTCCGGTTGTATTTCTGAGAGTATTTCTAGCTTACCTTGTGCAGGCCAAGGTGCCATCATTATGATCACCCTTGTACTCATTGTATCTTTCAGTTATATAATAAAATGGCTCAGCGTTCTCCATATTTTGCATTATGTATGTGATGTCTCTCTATTTGTTGTAGTTTCATGTTTATGCTGCTTTATATTGTTGTTTATTTGTACTCGGAATATTATAGTGGTATCAGAGCTCATAGACTTGGCTCAGCCTATGGAGAAGGTTGTTTATGACACCAACAGGAAAACCATATATCACTTCCCGAGGAAGGAAGTACAAGGACCAAGAGCGTAGGCTTGAGACCACTTTTGGAGAGGGAGACTACATTATGGTTGTGGACGCAGAGGAGGAAGGACTGATGGCCAGTGAGAAAGATGAAGGAAGGGAGTTTAGGGAACTCCTCCTAAAATATATGCAGGAGTTATCGAGGAAAATAAAAGAGATGGGGAGAATTTTACCGCAAACCAGAGACAGAGTGAAACCCCAAGGGGTTTTCGCATCAGATAAGGGTCCGACACTTCCCACCAATTGCAGGAGCAACTCACAACTACTCCCCCATGTTCCACGATGCCCACATTTCTAGCTAGAGGCACGAGAGCAGGAGCATCTCAGGACCCAGAGCTAGTTCATATGGGGGATTATTTTTCCGAGTATCAGTCCTATGGGCAAGAGTTTGGTGAGGCTCTCTCTTTCCATGATTTTGTTCAGCTCAAGAAAGACAACAGGCCCCGTAACCAGAACAGAGGGGGCAGATACACACAGGACGGGGATGTACAACGTAGAGTGGGAAGATTTTTCCTGCCAACATTTGACGGATCCTCCAAATTTTCGGCAAATTCTTGGGTGGAGAAGCCGGATATCTATTTCCAGCTTAATCAAATAGCAGAAGGAGAGACCATCAAGGTGGCGGCGCTGCACCTAGAGGGAGAGGCCCATGATTGGTAGTTCCATGGGATGGCCACACTGGTTCACTTAGCGGTGACGACATATGCAGATTTTACACGGAGGTTGGTAGAGCAGTTTGATCGAAGGGATCCAGAGGAGCACTTTGTTGAGCTGACCAAGGTCAAACAGACAGAGAGCCCAGACACCTACATTGCCGAGTTTTTGAGACTCTTCGTGATGGTACTCGAATTTTCTTCGGCCAGGATGATATACATGTTCATTGATGGGTTGGCAGAACCTCTGTGGGTGTTATTTAGATCTACGAGGTCCGCTACACTTCACGATGCAGTTGGGAGGACCAAGGATTTGTAGGATGCCCTGCCCAGGACCAAAACTCCTTTTCTTGAGAGACCGGCATTTCAGCCGAAGGGGAAGGACACGAGGGTTCCACCTCTGAGGTTACCAAGGTTGGGGGCCTTTGGACAATGAAACCCGGAGAGATCTGAGATGGAAGAAGCTATGCTTCACATGCCAGGGGCCGTGGGCACCAGGACATCGTTGTGCCGCTGGGAAGGCACAGTACATAGAGGTCTTCTCCGATAGTGACAGGGAAGAGGATGCATATGAGAAGATGGAGGCAGGAGGCAGCGGTATAATATAGAGAGGGGATCATTCACCACCTCCACCACCAGGAGCAGGAGGGGCAGCGTTTGCACCTACTGGGGGAGTCCTTGCTTCTTTGCGAGGGGTTCCCAAATTCTTGACACTGTGTGTCTGGGGTACTGTGTAGGGAAAACATGTTTCAGTATTAGTGGACAGTGGGGCTACCCACAATTTTATTGATGCACATTTGGTAGAGCGTAGGAGCATACCGATAGAGAGCTTTGATGGGTTTTCAGTACTGGTACTAGGTGCCAGAACCATGCAGTGTGCCAGGTATGTGCCAGCCTTGGCAGTGACTATGGTGACTTACACTCTAACGAATCATTTCTTTGTTGTGGACATTCTGGACACCAATGTGATACTGGGAGTGCAGTGGCTGATCACGCAGGGGAAGGTGACTATCGAGACCTTGGAGATGGAGTGGACAAACAAGAAGACCAGGAAGCATGAGATGATTTGGGGCATGCACAATTACCCGCCACAGACAGTTTCAGCACATCGGATGGAGGCTGACTTCCGGAAGGGAGATATAGAGTGGGCAGTAGAGTTTCATGTTTCGGAGGCAGGGTCTATAGGGCAGGTCGTACAACCATATGTGTGGTCAATTTTGGATAGATATGCCACAATTTTCGGGGATATACTACCAAGGCAGCCACCGGATCAAGGGTTTGAGCACACCATCGAGCTGGAGCAGGGAATCCAGGCTGTGATTACTACACCATATAAGCATCCTAAAGCCTACAAGGATGAGATTGAGAGAGCTACCCATGAGCTCTTCTTATTGGGACACATTCAACCTAGCACTAGCATGTTTGCTTCTTCTATTGTATTGGTGAAGAATAAGGATGGCACAATGAGGATGCGCATCGACTATCGGGCTCTCAACAAAAAGACCATGGAGAAACGATACCTCATCCCATATATTGGTGATTTGATGGATGAGTTGAGGGGATCAAAGTTCTTCTCGAAGATTGATCTAAGATCGGGTTACCATCAGATCCGCGTGAGGGGCCAGGATGTTCCCAAGACCAATTTCAGATGTCACTATGACCACTTCAAGTTTTTGGTGATGCCCTCTGGGCTAAACAATGCACCAGCCACTTTCCAGTCCTACATGAACCACATCTTCCATGGTCAACTGAGGAAGTTTGTGCTAGTATTTTTCGATGACATCTTGATATACAGTCGGACATGGGAGGAGCATTTGCAACACATTGAGGTTGTGTTGTGCATACTGGAGGAGCATCATTTCTATGCTAAGCTCTCCAAGTGAAAATTTGGATTGACGGAAATGCTCTATTTGGGGCATATCATTGGTGTGGACGGAGTGAGAGTCCACGAGGAGAAGATCAGGGCCATCCGAGATTGGCCCGAGCTGAAGAACGTGACTGAACTTCGGGATTTGTAGGCATCTACACCTACTACCGGAAGTTTGTCAAAGGATTTTCCCAACTTGCTACACCCCTCACAGATCTTACCAAGAAGGGGGCATTCAGCTGGACAGACACAACGTAGAGGGATTTTGACAGGCTCAAGGAGGTGATGAACAGATGTCCAGTTTTAGTGTTGTCGAATTTCACGTAGCCTTTTGTCCTTAAGTGTGATGCATTTGGAGAGGGGGTAGGCATTGTCTTGATGCAGGGGGACCACCCAATAGCTTTCAAGAGCAAGAAGCTATTGCCGCATGAGAATTTGTATCCCATATAAGACAAGGAAATGTTGGCTATCATGCATGCACTGGCCAAGTTTCAGCAGCACTTTGTGGGGAACAGAATCAGGGTGAGGACTGACCACAATAGCCTTTGATTCTTTTTAGAGCAGAGGCAGTTACAGGAGAGGCAGCAGAAGTGAGTCATCAAGATCCAGGCATATGATTTTGACATCGAGTATGTCAAGGGGAAGAACAACATGGTGTCCGATGCTCTTTCACGCAGACTGAGAGCGTTGTATCTGATGAGTTTGGACACGGATTGGAGGGCTCATTTGTTGGTGGAGTACTCCAAAGACCATTTTTCCTACGAGATCTTGGATGGACAGGTCACGAATGACAGATACAGGGTGATGGATGAGGTGATATATTTCAGGGATTAGATCTTCTTGACTGGGAGTTCTCATCTCAAGGAGAAGGTGCTACGTTCCTCACATCACTCACCATTATCAGGCCACCAGGGGTTCACCAAAACCTACAGGGCCATCAAGGAGAGGTTCTCTTAGAAGGGCCTCAAGGAGGACGTACACCGGCGTGTCAGGGAGTGCGAAGTATGTCAGCGGAACAAGGGGGAGATGAACCATCCAGCATGATTACTACAACCACTTCCCATTCCATAGGGTAAATGGGAGAGCATTTCGATGGATGTCATCCCAGGGTTGCCCACGATGCAGGGAAATGATTGTATTTTTGTAGTCGTTGATCGACTAACAAAGTATGCACACTTCTTCCCTATATCAGCACGGTACACAGTAGCACAGGTGGCAGAATGTTTTTTCAAGGATGTTTTCAGGTTGCATGGTCTCCTAAAGACCATTGTTAGTGATCTGGATAAGCGTTTCATAGGCATATTTTGGCAGGAGCTCTTTCGTTTGGTGGGTATAGAGTTGACTCTAAGCACCAGTTATCACCCTCAAACGTATGGGCAGACAGAGATAGTGAACAAGTGGCGGGAAGGCTACTTGCGAAACTATGTTACAGGGCAGCAAAATGCATGGTTACGTTGGTTGCACTTGGGAGATTACTGCTACAACACTACTTTCCATATGTCCATTGGTATGTCTTCGTTTTACGCTTTATATGGATATCATGCTTTGTCTTTTGCTGACGTGATGTTTGGTGCTAGTAAGGCCCCCAGGCCCAAGGAATGTGTTGTGGACAATTTTGTCACCCCCTAGAGACAGTCTAGAGTTTCCATAGACCAGTGCCTAGGACATCTTAATATAGCAAGGAGCTCTTCATATAGTTTGGATTGTCAGTCCAAGAGTTCACTTACTATCTCTTGTTTGAACAAGGAAATTAGTTTCGAATGGGACCAATCTCTCTCAGAAGTTGTTACAAAGATAAGAACAGTGTAGGGACATCATGTGTGGACTCCAATACAAAGGCATCAGACAGTTAAGAGACAGCTTACTGTAAAGAGGGCTAGTTCAAATAATATATCACAGAAATCAAATATCAGGAAGTGAGTGCAGTGAGGAAACATAAAGAGGATATTAGTTAACATGAGACTGATACCCAGATACACGACAGAATCACATAAGGGCATACCAATTTATGAATCCTTATATGACAATGGCGTTTTAAAAGCACCCTCCTCATGCAACTAATATAGCAGAACATATGGAAGAGATGAACATGGAACAGTATATCATGACTAGGCCTATTTAAAGCGCTTGACTAATTCTAGAAAGGGCACCAACCAGGATGAATCTTTACTGCAAACTAGTGATCCACTCGCATTCTAGAACATGATACAAGAAGATAAATAGCTTGGAAAGAGATATTGTATTAACACATAAGAGAAATTACATACTGTGAGATACCAAAGACCAGAATCCTCAATACAGTTATAACTCCTCCTCACTGAGACCCTACGGGCTCTGAACCTTCATACATAAGTATTACAAAATGTATACAAAAGCCGTTTCACTGCACAGTTTGCTGATAGAAATCTGGAACCCTTACAATGTCTTTCCTTCTAGCTTTTATAGAGGAGATAGAGAATTCTAGAGGAGGAGGTAGATGGAAAACATTTAATGACTTATTTTGAATCAGATGGCGAAAAACATTCGCGCCCACACTATGAATGACTGAACATAAATGACTGTACTTTACAACTTATTTCCAGAAATGAGTGCTGAGAACGAAAATCTCCTTATAAACAGGACATAAATAATAAAATATGCAAATATTCGTCTCTTTGGTCGAGGAGGAAGATCTCGGCGGCACTAAACTCGAGGCGCCTCGCTTCGTACGTGGTACTTCGATCTACAAAGTTTTGAATTTAAATTTGAAACCTTTTTCCCCGCCATTAATCGAATTCATATCGCTCCTTCATTAATAACTGCCATCGCATTAATGTTTTCATCCGCCCAAATGTGCCTTTTTGATTTTCTCCGTGAGGGTTCTATAGATTCAAATCCTCGCCTTTCTTTTAATGGTGGTCATATTTCATACTGCTCGGGATCTTCTTGTCCTTCCTCACCAATTTTCCTCCTGGAACACAGTCCCGCAATGCATCCTCGGCCTTTGTAATGGAAATGATGAATCATGGTAATTATTGGCCGTAATAAACCTGCAAAAACCAAAACCTGTTAAAGAAAACCCAGCACAGAGACGACGAACATGGTGGAGCCGATGGAAATGGTGAAGATGAAGGCATGGATGAGTAGACGAAGGCGCAGATATAAAACAAACACACTGAAATGTGACACCTAAGCGAAATATGTGGATGGTGGAGGGAGAAGCGAATAACACGTAGGCAGATGAAGAAGAGTGGCGGAAAAATGCTAACAATTTAAAGACCCAAAGGTTAACTTTTGGAGATATTACAAAGGAAAACATGACAAAACAATGGAGTGAGAACTTTGGAAGTGGGACCCGGAGCACACATCGCAAATTCTCAAGTGGAGAAAATGCGATGGAGGGAACGATGGAATAACAAGAATCTACGCTATGCGCCATGAGATGGGCGTAACTGGTCGAGCGCAGATCGCAAAAACGAAAAGTGTGATGGCGCAGAATGACATGAACGGAAAACTGCGCTTTTGTGATGGGGTGGATCTGCGATGGCGATCGCATCGCAAATATTTGCGATGGATCATCCCACCACAAACAACAAAAATGCGATATGTGATAAGTGCGATCTGCGATGGAAAAGCGGTGGGGGTTATATAATATAAGACCTTATAATAAGGTTTATGTTGTATGGCGGAAATGAAAGGGGAAGGGGTTATATAAAGGGGGCGGGACTTATAATAAATGGTAGCATTGTTTATTATGAAGTCCTAAAGGGCATGGTTGGGGAAGTGGTTAAGGGGCTAGGCCTGTGAGGTTTTCGACTTAACAGTCTGCAGCTTCTCTTTTATAATGTAATAGAAGGCGGAGGGAGGTGGCAGCGATAGGCATTAAAATGGGTTTACAGGGCAAAGGGGAAGGATCCAGATTGTTTAAGCATATTTCCCATGAAAATTAGATAGAGATAATATTGTGAACAACATTGGCTCCACTTGGGGACGGCATGTTCGTCCTCGGGCATGTCGAGAACACGCAGACCACTGAGTATTTCATTCTTTCCTTCAATTCCCCTGCGCTTCTTCTTCAAGTAAATGCCAGCATCCTTCTCTTTATGAAAATAAAAATTAAAACAACTTATATACAATATAATACAATCATGGTACCCCAACCTGGATCAGAATTGAAAGTATGGTTTGAGGAATTGGCCATTCACAGGGGCATCGAGCAGATTACCCTGTAGGTTTTCTAACATAAAAGTATTATTTCACCCTCGACTCACGATTTTGAATGGACCAAACCATAGCGGATCAAACTTAGCATGCTTGCCTTTTTCTGCTCTGCGAACATCCCACCTGAGAACCAGGTCTCCAACTTGAAAGTTCCTGTCTTTCGCATGCCGATCAAATATATTTTTCATTTTCTCTTGATATTCTATCAATCTCTGATTCACCTGGTTCTGCGTCTCTTCCAATTCTACCAGCTGGTTAATCCTTCTGACCATATCATCTGATTCTTCTTGGTTTTCTTGCATGAAACGTGCCACTGGCAACGCCAATTGCACAGGAAAAACAGCTGCTCTCCCATACACCAGCTCATAGGGTGATTTGCCCATTGCTCTCTTACTAGTTATCCTATTTTCCCATAGAGAAAACTTTAATTGAGAGTCCCAGTTCTTCTGATTTTCACTGATTGTTTTCTTCAAGGCCCTCACGAGGGTTTTATTAGAAGATTCTGCTAAACCATTTCCCTGCGGATAGTATGTTGTGGAGTGTGTCAGGATGATGTTATGCCTCTGGCAGAAATTCACAAATCTGGCAGATTTAAAAGCTTGTGCATTATCAGTTACAATTCTGGCAGGACAGCCAAACCTAGATATGATATTGTCCTCCATAAACTTCATTATCACAGCATCTGTAGCATTTCTTGTAGGTATGGCTTCCACCCATTTTGTAAATTAATCTGTGGTTGTTAGTATCCATTTGTGTTGGCCACTTGATGGGGGATGTATTTCTCCTATGAAATCTAATCCCCATTTCTGAAATGGTGCATTTACATGTACTGGAATTAGGGGCAAAGCGGCTAATTTCTGTCTTTCTGCAAATCTTTGACACTTATCGCATGCTCTGACCCAGGCAAAAACATCTGAGAATAATTTTGGCCAGTATAAACCAGCCTTGAGAATTTTATGAGCTGCAGCCATCCAGCTGTAATTTCCTCCACAGATTCCTTCATGAAATTCTGTCATTATATTCTCCACTTCATTTTCTGTAGGGCACAGTAATAGTATGCCTGAAGGATCTTTCCAATATAATTGACTATTGGCAACTATATACTTCTGTGATTTCATTCTTACAGTTCTGTATTTTATCTTATCACAACTCGGAGGACAACTAAGTGTTAAAAGATATTCAACAATTTCTTTGTACCAAGGACTAGTTAGATATTTCATATGTATCTTTTGAGTGGCCATCTCTAGTCCTTGCTGCTCTTCTCCTTTCTCAGATTCTTCTTTTGCTATGATGGATAAATTAATGCCCAAGGCTTGATGATTTGATTCAGATAACATCTTAGCAAGTCCCTGTCCTTTAATCAACTTAGTAGGCCTTATGTCCAAATCATACTCCTGTATTTTTGCAATCCATCTTCCTCTTCTACCTTCGCTATCTCCCTGAACAAGAATGTCTTTGACAACTGCTGTGGGAACATATACAGTAATGTGAGATTGCAAAACGTATACTCTAAAAGCTTTAAGGGACTTTACCAGGGCATATGCCTGCTTCTCCAATATATTATATTTCAATTCAGCATCATAAAGCACTTGACTGAAGAAAGCTATAGGCTGTTCATATCCCTCTTCATTTTTCTGCAATAATACTCCAGCAATTGTATGAGGTGAAGCAAATGAAAAGATCATAAATGGCTTGTTGTAATCTGGTCCAGCTAGCACAGGAGCTTCAGCAAATGCTTGTTTTATCCTTGTGAATGCATCTCTAGACTCCTGGGACCATTTTACTTCATTCTCCTTTTTCAACATATCAGTTATATGCCTAGCTATCTCAGCATAGTTAGGAATAAACCTTCTCAAAAAATTGATTCGGCCTAAAAACACCTGTACTTCCTTCTTATTCCTCGGTAGAGGAATATTGTTTATTACTTCAACTCTCTTAGGGTCTATTCTCACACCATCTTTAGTTACAATGTGCCCTAAGAGTTTTCCCTCATCTAATGCAAACAAGGATTTTTGAGGATTGAGAGAAAGTCCATACCTTCTGCATTTTTCAAAAGTTCTTCTTAAATGTTCAATATGCTCATCATCATTCTTTGAAAACACTGTGATATCATCAAGATATACCACCAAAAACTTGTCCTGTTCTCCAACAAAGGCTATGTCCATTGCCCTCTGAAAAGTAGCTCCTGCATTAATTAATCCAAATGGCATTCTGGCATACATAAAGGTTCCCCATGGTGTTGTAAATGCAGTTTTCTTCTGGTCTTCTGGAAATACAGCTACCTGATTATAACCAGAAAATCCATCCATCATTGACATTCTGGATGCTCCCACCACTTTCTGCAGGATGTGGTCCATCTTAGGCAGTGGATAATTATCTTTCAATGATGCACTATTTAAATTCCTGAAATCCACACAGAGCCTTATTTCTCCGTTTTTCTTTCGAACAGGAACAAGGTTTGCTACCCACTCAGAGTATCTCAAAGGCACAATTATTTTAGCTTTCAATAGCTTTTTGACTTCTTTTTCGATAGAGGGAAGCAGCAGAGGATTTATCTGTCTTAGCTTCTACTTATAAGGCTTTGCACCTTCCCTCAATGGAATCTTATGTTGCATTATACTAACATCAAAAGTTTTTAGGTCCTGATAGGACCAAGCAAATACATCTTTGTAAGATTGAAACAACTTCAAATATTTTTCTTTGTATTCTTCTGGGACTCTTTTAGATAATTTGAAAATTTTGGGATCAGCATAAGTACCCAGATTCAAATCTCCCACTTGATCTTCTTCTGTCACTTTGTTTGGCTGCAATGGAATATCATCCTTGTTGAATAATATTTCTAGAGGCACCAACCCTCTAGGTATAACATTTCCTTTTAGCTGCAGCACTCTGTTCCCTGCTATTCTTTCTTCCCATTTGTTTTCTGCTGTATTTTCAACTTCTTCCTCCTCATTATCATCAATCTCCATACTGGAGAATTCTCCCACTGTCTCCATGAATCTCTTCATCTGTTCATCATCTTCAAATACCTGCCAATGCTTTATATTATCTGGAATAGATGGTCTGTACCGTACCTCCACTTCGTATCTTAAAAGTGGATTCTGAGGAGGACGGAAAGTACTGGCAGCTACAGCAAGAGAATCTGCTATTCTATTTTTCTCCCGGGGCATGAACTGTATATTAAATGCTGAGAAGAAATTTTCTATCATGTCCCACACTTCGTTTCTATATGCTCTCAGCCGAGGGTGCTTGGTTTGGCATTGATTTTTGATCTGTCTTACCACCAGCTCAGAGTCTCCCAAGACCTTTAAACATTGGATGCCCATGTTTCTTGCTGTCTGTAGTCCTAATAATAGTGCCTCATATTCAGCTACATTGTTTGTAGCCTCATACTCCAATTTAAAGGACAGTGGCACCCATTTTCCTGTAGGAGAAATTAATAACACCCCAGCTCCATTACCTTCTCTTGAATTTTCTCCATCAAAATGCAAAGTCCAAATTTCTGATTCCTGATCTCCTTTAGGCTGCTCAGCTTGAAAATGACCAAAGAGGGGCTCATGAACATAATTATGATTTTATTCTAACATCAAACATGAGAAGTCTCCCTCTTTGTTATAAACTGGGGAATTCTCTGAGCAGTCAGCCTTGGTTACCATTTTAACAAATCTAGTCTCCCTATATAACCTCCTTTCTTGTCTTCCAAAGATTGGGACAATAGCATATGTTAAATCCAGTTTGATTGATCCCCCAATATTAGTACCCCAGGACCTTGACAGTAGCATGCCAAAGCGGGCTGGGATATCAGCAACCACAATGTCCATGACCACACTCTTTGCTGGAATTTGGGCCAAATTGACCACTAAATCTTTAATCATTCCCAATCATTTAACTCTTTTGGAATAAAATGAATATAGGTCTTTGTATGGTCTTGTAATTTGCAGTCCTAGTTGTTCCATGACAGACAGAGGCATAAGATTGTGGGAAGCCCCAGAATCTAACATACAATTGTGCAACAGCAGGTCATGTATAACTAGAGACACGTAAAAAGGAGGAGTAGAAGGGTCTATCTCCTCGACATGTGGGCCAAAGACTACCATGGGTCTTTCTTCTTGAAGGTTTAAACTATCAGGTGAAATTGGTAATTCAGGAGGAAGCATAAAGGAAGTGACTTGAGACTGGTATACAGGTTGTTTTAATAATTCAGTCAAGGGGACAGGAATCTTAATTTTCTCAAGTTCTTTTTGCAGATTGAAAGCAGATGGGGGCTTTTCTATCACTACTTCTTTTGACTCTTTATTTTCAACTGAAGATTTGACTTCTTTTGACACTGGCTCAGCATTAGGAGGACTGACTATTTTTGAAGAAGAAGGAATCTGATCATTAGGCTGCAAGGGAGTATTTAGAAGATTCTTACCTTTTTCTATGTTTCTGTTTGTTGCTGATTCCTTCTGAGCAAATGCTTCTTTCTGAGGTGGCTCCTCTTCTTGATCTTGATTTCTGGTCCTCTTCCTTGAAGATCTAAGATCATATTTGACATTGAATTGTGCTTGCATGAAATCAAAAAATTGCTTACAATAATGATCAATCTTTGCTTCTTCGTCTTCGTCTTGCAATGGGCAATCCATATCATCATTATTTGAAAAAGCTAGATTTGAATCTTCTAATCCATAAGCTGCATCTCCAGTGGAGTCATCTGCTGGTCCTTCCAGGTACAAGGGATGAGGTACCTGGTCCTGTTGTTCCTTTGCTTCTCTCGGCAATATCTGCAATGGTGGTCTTCTATACTGAGGATTGTATCCTCTGTTTGGAGCATTGTAATAGTTCTTGGGAGCTGCATTTTTAGCTTCCAGTTCAAGCTTGACCATATTCTTTATCATTTTTCTTATTTCATCCATTTTATCTGAATATTTTTCCTGATTAGAGGTGGAAACCTCTTCTTTGCCTCTCCTCCTAGTATCCTGTTCAATTTTTCCCTTCAGTTTCCCAGTGGAGGCAAAGTTTGCTTCCAATTCCAGAGCGTCTGACTGTGCATCATCTAAAGTGGCAGGTTTTCTTTCTCTCAACGAGAATCCAAAGTCAAAATCAAAGGCTACTATAAAAATTATCTTGGCAGCAGCTTCATGGGGCTTCATTTCAGGAGGCAGGCTCAGATATAACTTATTGAATCTTTTAATGAACTCTGATACCCCTTCATTCTGTTTCTTCTTCATAGTATTAAACTCAGTAAGACATTGACCATGATCTTTCTTTTCTCCCCACTTCCTAAGAAAAGTATTCTCCATAATATCCCAGGTGGTTATTGAACGGTTTCCCAATGACTTGAACCATTTTCTGGCTTCCCCTTCCAAAGACTGCACAAAAAATCTCAAGACCACATCCAAATGTTCAACATTTAAGTTCTCTGCAAAAGAGCAGAAGGTCTCAAGATGTTTCTGAGCATAAATTTCATTTTCACCATTAAATCTTGGCAGAATCTTTAGATAATCCTGTGGCATATCATTTAGCACTTGGGGCAAGGCCAGTGGCGCGTATTTGTTCAACAGAAAAGCAGGAACATTAGCCATTGGGGGAGGTGGGGGTTGTACAACAGTCTGAGATACAAATGAAGGGAGAGGAGTAGGAGGAAGTGGAGTATGAATAACAATGGGAATATATTGCACAGAAGCCTGAGGTGTGGATGGGAATAGTTCACGGTTAACAGTAGCTACTTCTGTGACCTCTTTGATTTCCTCAGCCTCGGGAGTAGGGTGAGAATATTCTTCAATCCAGGTACTTCCTCTACATGGAGTTTCTAAGTAAAACTCGGGATTTTCCATTCTAATCTATTGAGAAGAAGAGGGCAGATAATCTTCAACAGAATATTCAGGATTTTCAGCACGAACTGACTTCCTCTCCTTCCAAACTCTTTTATGAATGATCTTCTCTGGGTCAGACACGTAAGGTGTTTTTGATTGAGATGTATCTGACCTCAAATGTGGCTTGCGAGGAGCCAGGACTACCAATAAATTTATCAAATAAAAGCAGTGGAGTCGCCAAGGTGAGAGATACGCAACTCTTCAACTCTCTGTGCTCACCTGATTAGAGAGTGAAAACAATTTGTCGAGGCCCAGGGAAACTGATATTCTTGAATTCGATCCCCGACAACGGCGCCAGAAAGATGTTGTGGACAATTTTTTCACCCCCTAGAGACAGTCTAGAGTTGCCATAGACCAGTGCCTAGGACATCTTAATATAGCAAGGAGCTCTTTGTATAATTTGGATTGTCAGTCCAAGAGCTCACTTACTATCTCTTGTTTGAACAAGGAAATTAGTTTTGAATGGGACCAATCTCTCTCAGAAGCTGATACAAAGATAATAATAGTGTAGGGACATTATGCAAAACTCCAATATAAAGGCATCAGACAGTTAAGAGACAGCTTACTGTAAAGAGGGCCAGCTCAAATAATATATCACAGAAATCAAATATCAGGAAGTGAGTGCAGTGAGGAAACATAGAGAAGATATTAGTTAACATGAGACTGATACCCAGATACACAACAGAACCACATAAGGGCATATTAATTTATGAATCCTTATATGACAATGGCGTTTTAAAAGCACCCTCCTCAAGTAACTAATATAGCAAAAAATATGGAAGAGATGAGCATGGAACAGTATATCATGACTAGGCCTATTTAAAGCGCTTGACTAATTCCAGAAAAGGCATCAACAAGGATGAATCCTTAATGCAAACTAGTGAGCCACTCGCATTCTAGAACTTGATACAAGAAGATAAATAGCATGAAATAAGATATTGTATTAACACATAAGAGAAATTACATACTATGAGATACCAAAGACCAGAATCCTCATTACAGTTATAACTCCTCCTCATTGAGACCCTACGGGCTCTGAACCTTCATACAAAAATATTACAAAATGTATACAAAATCCTTTTCACTTCACAGTTTGCTGATAGAAATCTGGAACCCTTACAATGTCTTTCTTTTCAGCTTTTATAGAAGGGATAGAGAATTCTAGAGAAGGAGGTAGATCGAAAACATTTAATGACTTATTTTGAATCAGATGGCGGAAAACATTCGCGCCCACACTATGAATGGCTGAACATAAATGACTGTACTTTACGATTTATTTCCGGGAATGAATGCTGGGAATGAAAATTTGCTTACAAACAAGATATAAATAATAAAATAAGTAGATATTCGTCTCTTTGCTGGAGGAGGAAGATCTGCGGCAATTAAACCTTGAGGCGCCTGCTTCTGTACGTGGTACTTTTGATCTACAAGTTTTGAATTTTAAATTTGAAACCTTTTTCCTGCCGGACACTAAATTCATCACTCCTTCATTAATAGTCTGCTGCTGCATTAAAGTTTTCATCCGCCCAAATGTGCCTTTTTTGATTTTCTCTGGAGGGTTCTACAGATTCAAATCCTCACCTTCTTTAATGGTGGTCATATCATAGCTGCTTCCAGATCTTTCCTCACCTGGAACATAGTCCCGCAATGCATCCTCGGCCTTTGTAATGGAAATGATGAATCATGGTAATTATTGGCCGTAATAAACCTGCAAAAACTGAAACCTGTTAAATAAAACCTAGCACAGAGATGGCAAACATGGTGGAGCCGATGGAAATGGTGAAGATGAAGGCATGGATGAGTAGACGAAGGTGCAGATATAAAATAAACACACTGAAATGTGACACCTAAGCGGAATATGTGGATGGTGGAGGGGGAAGCGGATAGCACGTGGGCAAATGAAGAAGAGTGGCGGAAAAACGCTAACAATTTAAAGACCCAAAGGTTAACTTTTGGAGATATTACAAAGGAAAACATGACAAAACAATGGAGTGACAACTTTGGAAGTGGGACCCGGAGCGCACATCGCAAATTCGCAAGTGGAGAAAATGCGATGGAGGGAACGATGGAATAACAAGAATCTGCGCTATGCGCTATGAGATGGGCGTAACCGGTCGAGTGCAGATCGCAAAAACGAAAAGTGCGATGGCGCAGAATGACATGAACGGAAAACTGCGCTTTTGCGATGGGGCGGATCCGCGATGGCGATCGCATCGCAAATATTTGCGATGGATCATCCGACCACAAACAACAAAAATGTGATATGTGATAAGTGCGATCTGCGATGGAAAAGCGGCGGGGGTTATATAATATAAGACCTTATAATAAGGTTTATGTTGTATGGCGGAAATGAAAGGGGAAGGGGTTATATAAAGGGGGCGGGACTTATAATAAATGGTAGCATTGTTTATTATGAAGTCCTAAAGGGCATGGTTGGTGAAGTGGTTAAGGGGCTAGGCCTGTGAGGTTTTCGACTTAACGGTCTGCAGCTTCTCTTTTATAATGTAATAGAAGGCGGAGGGAGGTGGCAGCGATAGGCATTAAAATGGGTTTACAGGGCAAAGGGGAAGGATATGGATTGTTTAAGCATATTGCCCATGAAAATTAGATAGAGATAATATTGTGAACAACATTGGCTCCACCTGGGGACGACATGTTCGTCCTTGCGCATGTCGAGAACACGCAGACCACTAAGTATTTCATTCTGTCCTTCAATTCCCCTGCGCTTCTTCTTCAAGTAAATGCCAGCATCCTTCTCTTTATGAAAATAAAAATTAAAACAACTTATATACAATATAATACAATCATGGTACCCCAACCTGGATCAGAATTGAAAGTATGGTTTGAGGAATTGGCCATTCACAGGGGCATCGAGCAGATTACCCTGTAGGTTTTCTAACATAAAAGTATTATTTCACCCTCAACTCACGATTTTGAATGGACCAAACCATAGCGGATCAAACTTAGCATGCTTGCCTTTTTCTGCTCTACGAACATCCCACCTGAGAACCAATCTTTGATTCACCTGGTTCTGCGTCTCTTCCAATTCTACCAGCTGGTTAATCCTTCTGACCATATCATCTGATTCTTCTTGGTTTTCTTGCATGAAACGTGCCACTGGCAACGCCAATTGCACAGGAAAAACAGCTACTCTCCCATACACCAGCTCATAAAGTGATTTTCCCGTTGCTCTCTTACTGGTTATCCTATTTGCCCATAGAGCAAACTTTAATTGAGAGTCCCAGTTCTTCTGATTTTCACTGATTGTTTTCTTCAAGGCCCTCACCAGGGTTTTATTAGAAGATTCTGCTAAACCATTTCCCCGCGGATAGTATGTTGTGGAGTGTGTCAGGATGATGTTATGCCTTTGGCAGAAATTCACAAATCTGGCAGATTTAAAAGCTTGTGCATTATCAGTTACAATTCTGGCAGGACATCCAAACCTAGATATGATATTGTCCTCCATAAACTTCATTATCACAGCATCTGTAGCATTTCTTGTAGGTATGGCTTCCACCCATTTTGTAAAGTAATCTGTGGCTGTTAGTATCCATTTGTGTTGGCCACTTGATGGGGGATGTATTTCTCCTATGAAATCTAATCCCCATTTCTGAAATGGTGCATTTACATGTACTGGAATTAGGGGCAGAGCGGCTAATTTCTGTCTTTCTGCAAATCTTTGACACTTATCGCATGCTCTGACCCAGGAAAAAACATCTGAGAATAATTTTGGCCAGTAGAAACCAGCCTTGAGAATTTTATGAGCTGTAGCCCTCCAGCTGTAATTTCCTCCACAGATTCCTTCATGAAATTCTGTCATTATATTCTCCACTTCATTTTATGTAGGGCACAGTAATAGTATGCCTGAAGGATCTTTCCAATATAATTGACTATTGGCAACTATATACTTCTGTGATTTCATTCTTACAGTTTTGTATTTTATCTTATCACAACTCGGAGGACAACTAAGTGTTAAAAGATATTCAACAATTTCTTTGTACCAAGGACTAGTTAGATATTTCATATGTATCTTTTGAGTGGCCATCTCTAGTCCTTGCTGCTCTTCTCCTTTCTCAGATTCTTCATTTGCTATGATGGATAAATTAATGCCCAAGGCTTGATGATTTAATTCAGATAACATCTTAGCAAGTCCCTGTCCTTTAATCAACTTAGTAGGCCTTATGTCCAAATCATACTCCTAAATTTTTGCAATCCATCTTCCTCGTCTACCTTCGCTGTCCCCCTGAACAAGAATGTCTTTGACAGCTGCTGTGGGGACATATGCAGTAATGTGAGATTGCAAAACATATACTCTAAAAGCTTTAAGGGACTTTACCAGGGCATATGCCTGCTTCTCCAATATATTATATTTCAATTCAGCATCATAAAGCACTTGACTGAAGAAAGCTATAGGCTGTTCATATCCCTCTTCATTTTTCTGTAATAATACTCCAGCAATCGTATGAGGTGAAGAAAATGAAAAGATCATAAATGGCTTGTTGTAATCTGGTCCAGCTAGCACAGGAGCTTCAGAAAATGCTTGTTTTATCCTTTTGAATGCATCTCTAGACTCCTGGGACCATTTTACTTCATTCTCCTTTTTCAACATATCAGTTATATGCCTAGCTATCTCAGCATAGTTAGGAATAAACCTTCTCAAAAAATTGATTCGGCCTAAAAACACCTGTACTTCCTTCTTATTCCTCGGTAGAGGAATATTGTTTATTACTTCAACTCTCTTAGGGTCTATTCTCACACCATCTTTAGTTACAATGTGCCCTAAGAGTTTTCCCTCATCTAATGCAAACAAGGATTTTTGAGGATTGAGAGAAAGGCCATACCTTCTGCATTTTTCAAAAGTTCTTCTTAAATGTTCAATATGCTCATCATCATTCTTTGAAAACACTGTGATATCATCAAGATATACCACCAAAAACTTGTCCTGCTCTCCAACAAAGGCTATGTCCATTGCCCTCTGAAAAGTAGCTCCTGCATTAATTAATCCAAATGGCATCCTAGCATACATAAAAGTTCCCCATGGTGTAGTAAATGTAGTTTTCTTCTGGTCTTCTAGAAATACAGCTACCTGATTATAACCAGAAAATCCATCCATCATTGACATTCTGGATGCTCCCACCACTTTCTGCAGGATGTGGTCCATTTTAGGCAGTGGATAATTATCTTTCAATGATGCTCTATTTAAATTCCTGAAATCTACACACAGCCTTATTTCTCCGTTTTTCTTTCGAACAGGAACTAGGTTTGCTACCCATTCTGAGTACCTCAATGTCACAATTATTTTGGCCTTCAATAGCTTCTTGACTTCTTTTTCAATAGAGGGAAGGAGCAGAGGATTTATCTGTCTGAGCTTCTGCTTATATGGCTTTGCATCCTCCCTCAATGGAATCTTACGTTGCATTATATTTGCATCAAAAATTTTTAGGTCCTGATAGGGCCAAGCAAATACATCTTTGTAAGATTGAAACAACTTCAAATATTTTTCTTTATATTCTTCTGGGACTCTTTTAGATAATTTTACAATTTTGGGATCAGCATAAGTACCCAGATTCAAATCTCCCACTTGATCTTCTTCTGTTACTTTGTTTGGCTGCAATGGAATATCATCCTTGTTGAATAATCTTTCTAGAGGCACCAACCCTCTAGGTATAACATTACCTTTCAGCTGCAACACTTTATTTCCTGCTATCCTCTCTTCCCATCTGTTTTCTGCAATATTTTCAACTTCTTCCTCCTCATTATCATCAATTTCCATGTTGGAGAATTCTCCCACTGTCTCCATGAATCTCTGCATCTATTCATCATCTTCAAATACCTGCCAATGCTTTATATTATCTGGAATGGATGGTCTGTAACGTACCTCCACTTCATATCTTAAAAGTGGATTCTGAGGAGGACGGAATGTACTGGCAGCTACAGCAAGAGAATCTGCTATTCTGTTTTGCTCCCGGGGCATGAACTGTATATTAAATGCTGAGAAGAAATTTTCTATCATGTCCCATACTTCGTTTCTATATGCTCTGAGCCGAGGGTGCTTGGTTTGGCATTGATTTTTGATCTGTCTTACCACCAGCTCAGAGTCTCCCAAGACTTTTAAACATTGGATGCCCATGTTTCTAGCTGTCTGCAGTCCCAATAATAGTGCCTCATATTCAGCTACATTGTTTGTAGCCTCATACTCCAATTTGAAAGACAGTGGCACCCATTTTCCTGTAGGGGAGATTAGTAGCACCCCAG
Organism: Pinus albicaulis; assembly: GCA_034641835.2. Taxonomy (NCBI): domain Eukaryota; kingdom Viridiplantae; phylum Streptophyta; class Pinopsida; order Pinales; family Pinaceae; genus Pinus; species Pinus albicaulis. The sequence goes on along the minus strand of CM076584.1, from coordinate 1,592,532,775 downwards.
CTCCATTGCCTTCTCTTGAATTTGCTCCATCAAAATGCAAAGTCCAAATTCCTGATTCCTGATCTTCTTTAGGCTGCTCAGCTTGAATTTGACCAAAAAGGGGCTCATGAGCATAATTTTGATTTTCTTCTAACATCAAACATGAGAAGTCTCCCTCTTTGTTATAAACTGGAGAGTTCTCTGAGCAGTCAGCCTTAGTTACCATTTTAACAAATCTAGTCTCCCTGTATAACCTCCTCTCCTGTCCTCCAAAGACTGGGACAGTAGCATATGTTAAATCCAATTTGATTGACCCACCAATTTTTGTACCCCAGGATCTTGACAACAACATGCCAAAGCAGGCTGGGATATCGGCAACCACAATGTCCATGACCACACTTTTTGCTGGAATTTGGGCCAAATTGACCACTAAATCCTTAATCATTCCCAAGCATTTAACTCTTTTAGAATCAAATGAATATAGGTCTTTGTATGGTCTTGTAATTTGCAGTCCTAGTTGTTCCATGACAGACAGAGGCATAAGATTATGGGAAGCCCCAGAATCTAACATACAATTGTGTAACAGCAGGTCATGAATGACTAGGGACACGTAAAAAGGAGGAGTAGAAGGGTCTATCTCCTCGACATGTGGGCCAAAGACTACCATGGGTCTTTCTTCTTGAAGATTTAGACTATCAGGTGAAATTGGTATTTCAGGAGGAAGCATAAAGGAAGTGACTTGATACTAGTATACAGGTTGTTTTAATAATTCTGTTAAGGGGACTGGAATCTTAATCTTCTCAAGTTATTTTTGCAAATTGAAAGAAGGTGAGGGCTTTTCTATCACAACTTCTTTTGACTCCTTATTTTCAACTGAAGACTTGACTTCTTTTGACACTGGCTCAGCATTAGGAGGACTGACTATTTTTGAAGAAGAAGGAATCTGATCATTGGACTGCAAAGGAGTATTCAGAGGATTCTTACCTTTTTCTACATTTCTCTTTGTTGCTGATTCCTTCTGAGCAGATACTTCTTTCTGAGGTGGATCCTATTCTTGATCTTGAGTTCTGGTCCTCTTCCTTGAAGATCTAAGATCATATTTGACATTGAATTGTGCTTGCATGAAATCAGAAAATTGCTTACAATAATGATCAATCTCTGCTTCTTCGTCTTCGTCTTGCAATGGACAATCCATATCATCGGTATTTGAAAAAGCCAGATTTGAATCTTCTAATCCATAAGCTGCATCTCCAGTGGAGTCATCTACTAGTCCTTCCAGGTATAAGGGATGAGGTACCTAGTCTTGTTGTTCTTTTTCTTCTCTCAGCAATAGCTGCAATGGGGGTCTTCTATACTGAGGATTGTATCCTCTGTTTGGAGCGTTGTAATAGTTCTTGGGAGCTGCATTTTTAGCTTCCAGTTCAAGCTTGACCATCTTCTTTATCATTTTGCTTATTTCATCCATTTTATCTGAATCTTTTTCCTGATTAGAGGTGGAAACCTCTTCTTTGCCTCTCCTCCTAGTATCTTGTTCAATTTTTCCCTTCAGTTTCCCAGTGGAGGCAAAGTTTGCTTCCAATTCCAGAGCGTCTGACTGTGCATCATCTAAAGTGGCAGGTTTTCTTTCTCTCAAGGAGAATCCAAAGTCAAAATCAAAGGCTGCTATAAAAATTATCTTGGCAGCAGCTTCATGAGGTTTCATTTCAGGAGGCAAGCTCAAATATAACTTGTTGAATCTTTTGATAAATTCTGATACCCCTTCATTCTGTTTCTTCTTCATAGTATTAAACTTAGTAAGACACTGACCATGATCTTTCTTTTCCCCCCATTTTCTGAGAAAAGTATTTTCCATAATATCCCAGGTGGTTATTGAACGGTTCCCCAATGTCTTGAACCATTTTCTGGCTTCCCCTTCCAAAGACTGCACAAACAATCTCAAGACCACATCAAGGTGTTCAACATTTAAGTTCTCTGCAAAAGAGCAGAAAGTCTCAAGATGTTTCTGAGCATCAACTTCATTTTCACCATTAAATCTTGGCAGAATCTTTAGATAATCCTGTGGCATATCATTTAGCACTTGGGGTAAGGCCAGAGGAGCATATTTGTTCAATAGAAAAGCAGGAACATTGGCCATTGGAGGAGGTGGGGGTTGTACAGAGGTCTGAGAAACAAATGAAGGGAGAGGAGTAGGAGGAAGTGGAGTATGAATAACAATGGGAATATATTGCACAGAAGCCTGAGGTGTGGATGGGAATAACTCACGGTTAACAGCAACTACTTCTGTGACCTCTTTAATTTCTTCAGCCTCGAAAGCAGAATGAGAACCTTCTTCAATCCAAGCACTTCCTCTACGTGGAGTCTCCGAGTAAAACTCGGGATTTTCTGTTCTAACTTCTTGAGAAGAAGAGGGCGGATAATCTTCAACGGAATATTCAAGGTTTTCAGCACGGGCTGACTTCCTCTCCTTCCAAACTCTTTTATGAATGATCTTCTCTAGGTCAGACACGTAAGATGCTTTCGACTGAGATGTATCTGACCTCAAATGTGGCTTACGAGGAGCCAGGACTACCAATAAAATTTATCAAATAAAGACCAGTGGAGTCGCCAAGGTGAGAGATACGCAACTCTTCAACTCTCTGTGCTCACCTGATTAGAGAGTGAAAACAATTTTTCGAGACCCGGGGAAACTGATATTCTTGAATTCGCTCCCCGGCAACGGCGCCAGAAAGATGTTGTGGACAATTTTGTCACCCCCTAGAGACAGTCTAGAGTTGCCATAGACCAGTGCCTAGGACATCTTAATATAGCAAGGAGCTCTTCATATAGTTTGGATTGTCAGTCCAAGAACTCACTTACTACCTCTTGTTTGAACAAGGAAATTAGTTTTGAATGGGACCAATCTCTCTCAGAAGCTGATACAAAGATAAGAATAGTGTAGGGACATCATGTAAAACTCCAATACAAAGGCATCAGACAGTTAAGAGACAACTTACTGTAAAGAGGGATAGTTCAAATAATATATCACAGAGACCAAATATCAGGAAGTGAGTGCAGTGAGGAAATATAAAGAAGATATTAGTTAACATGAGACTGATACCCAGATACACAACAGAACCACATAAGGGCATATCAATTTATGAATCCTTATATGACAATGGCGTTTTAAAAGCACCCTCCTCAAGTAACTAATATAGCAGAAAATATGGAAGAGATGAACATGGAACAATATATCATGACTAGGCCTATTTAAAGCGCTTGACTAATTCCAGAAAGGGCATCAACAAGGATGAATCCTTACTGCAAACTAGTGAGCCACTCGCATTCTAGAACATGATACAAGAAGATAAATATCATGAAATGAGATATTGTATTAACACATAAGAGAAATTACATACTGTGAGATACCAAAGACCAGAATCCTCATTACAGTTATAACTCCTCCTCACTGAGACCCTACGGGCTCTGAACCTTCATACAGAAATATTACAGAATGTATACAAGAGCCTTTTCACTGCACAGTTTGCTGAAAGAAATCTGGAACCCTTACAATGTCTTTCTTTCTAGCCTTTATAGAGGAGATAGAGAATTCTAGAGGAGGAGGTAGATGGAAAACATTTAATGATTTATTTTGAATCTGATGGCGGAAAACATTCGCGCCCACACTATGAATGACTGGACATAAATGACTGTACTTTACAACTTATTTCCGGAAATGAGTGCTGGGAATGAAAATCTGCTTACAAACAAGATATAAATAATAAAATATGTAGATATTCGGCTCTTTGCTGGAGGAGGAAGATCTGCGGCAATTAAACCTTGAGGCGCCTGCTTCTGTACGTGGTACTTTCGATCTACAGGTTTTGAATTTAAATTTGAAACCTTTTTCCTGCCGGACACTGAATTCATCGCTCCTTCATTAATAATCTGCTACTGCATTAATGTTTTCATCCGCCCAAATGTGCCTTTTTGATTTTCTCCGGAGGGTTCTATAGATTCAAATCCTCGCCTTCTTTAATGGTGGTCATATCATAGCTGCTTCCGGATCTTTCCTCACCAATTTTCCTCCTGGAACACAGTCCCGCAATGCATCCTCAGCCTTTGTAATGGAAATGATGAATCATGGTAATTATTGGCCGTAATAAACCTGCAAAAACCGAAACCTGTTAAAGAAAACCCAGCACAGAGATGGCGAACATGGTGGAGCCGATGGAAATGGTGAAGATGAAGGCATGGATGAGTAGACGAAGGCGCAGATATAAAACAAACACACTGAAATGTGACACCTAAGCGAAATATGTGGATGGTGGAGGGAGAAGCGAATAACACGTAGGCAGATGAAGAAGAGTGGCGGAAAAACGCTAACAATTTAAAGACCCAAAGGTTAACTTTTGGAGATATTACAAAGGAAAACATGACAAAATAATGGAGTGAGAACTTTGGAAGTGGGACCCGAAGCGCACATCGCAAATTCGCAAGTGGAGAAAATGCGATGGAGGGAACGATGGAATAACAAGAATCTGCGTTATGTGATATGCGATGGGCGTAACCGGTCGAGTGCAGATCGCAAAAACGAAAAGTGCGATGGCGCAGAATGACATGAATGGAAAACTGCGCTTTTGCGATGGGGCGGATCTGCGATGGATCATCCGACCACAAACAACAAAAATGCGATATGTGATAAGTGCGATCTGCGATGGAAAAGCGGCGGGGGTTATATAATATAAGACCTTATAATAAGGTTTATGTTGTATGGCGGAAATGAAAGGGGAAGGGGTTATATAAAGGGGGCGGGACTTATAATAAATGGTAGCATTGTTTATTATGAAGTCCTAAAGGGCATGGTTGGGGAAGTGGTTAAGGGGCTAGGCCTGTGAGGTTTTTGACTTAACGGTCTGCAGCTTCTCTTTTATAATGTAATAGAAGGCGGAGGGAGGTGGCAGCGATAGGCATTAAAATGGGTTTATAGGGCAAAGGGGAAGGATCTGGATTGTTTAAGCATATTTCCCATGAAAATTAGATAGAGATAATATTGTGAACAACAGAATGGATCCAAGAGAGTCAGGATATACTTCGGTCTCTTAAGGACAACTTAGCTACAACACAGAACCAACAAAAACTGTATGCTGACAGAGGACGGGTTGAGATTTAGTTTGAGGCAGGGGACTTGATCTACCTACTACTTCAGCCATACCGACAATCCACGCTGAAATAGAAGGGGGCTGAGAAGCTCAAGCCCCGCTTCTATGGACCATATAGGGTGATACGCAGGATTGGGGAGGTTGTATATGAGCTGGAGTTACCCACAGGTAGCAGGATCCATAACATATTCCATGTATCCTGCCTGAAAAAGGCATTAGGGCAGCAAGTGACTGCAACCGAGGAGCTTCCACCAACAGATCATGAGGGGCATTTGGTGTTACATCCAGAAGCCATCATAGGTACCAGGGAGAGGTAGTTGTGGAGCAAGATGGTCAGGGAGTATTTGGTGAGGTGGAGGAACTTGCCGGATGAGGATGCCACTTGGGAGAGTGAGAAGATTTTGCATCATCCATCATTGCAGTTGCTTGAAGACAGGAACATTTTGGTGGGGAGGACTGTAGTATTCCCAATTAGCAACAACTAATTGGCAATATTAATTTTTGGCCAGTTTACTTTTATAAAGTTAAGTCAGTTAAAAAAGTGGGTGAGAAGACACTTAGCCTACACTTAGGAGATAAACATTCTATAGAGTCACTTGAGCACATTATTATTTGACAGCGTGGGGCCCAGGGGTCGAAGTGGCAGCATGGGCAGCGTGGGCCCATGACAGCACAAAGAGAGAGGGACAGTGTGGCCAAGAGGGATAACACAGTTTTGGTGGGGCATATGTGAGAGCAAGGCTCTCCAAGCATAAAGAGAGGAAGAGCCTCCTCATTCAGGGATTTGATTATACATATATGTTTTGTCTCTTGACATTGAGCACGCTTTTGCTGTTGAGGAAATTCTACAAGTGTTTTTCAACACACCGGGTGTCTCCAACCAGAGATCCAAACCTCAGCCCTGGGGGACTTTGAGTGCCTACTCGGGTGAAGAGTTCTACCCATTGATTTTCAGGTGGGAGCCATAGCATCTTCACCAAGGAGTACGCACTTGCTAGGACAACGAAGTCTTAAGGGAGAGACCACGTAGTTCTTGGAGGAGGTAGTGCCAAGAGTGGATATTTATCAGGAGATTCAACCTAGAATAGTGAGAAGGGATCAACCCTTAGCTATTCATTCATTTTGGTAGAGAAGGAGGCCTCCATTTGCAAAGATACATTCAGGGCCAGCGTATCCCACTGGGATAGCATTATTCCTCCAGGGAGGTGTTTTTATGGGATCATCCATTCTGGAATCCCTTTCTAGGCTTTATGCGTATTAGGAGGAGAGCTCATTCCCAGAGTTGTGTATTTTTCTAAGCAAGGGGACAACCCCAAAGACCCATCATATTCCAGCAGTAGCAGCAACAGCTTGGAGATAATGTAGTCACTGATAGAGCAGCCATTCCGGGAGTATTTCTGAGAGTATTTCTAGCTTGCCTCGTGCAGGCCAAGGTGCCATCATTCTTATCACCTTTGTACTCATTGTATCTTCCAGTTATATAATAAAATGGCTCAACGTTCTCCATATTTTGCATTATGTATGTGATGTCTCTCCATTTCATGTAGTTTCATGTTTATGCAGTTTATATTGCTGTTTATTTCTACTCGGAATATTACACTGATATATTATTATGTCAAAAATTTTCCTTTATCAAGAAATATCAAGTCAGACTTCATCAAGTCATCCACATGATCATAATATGAATCATTTATGTTACTAAATGTGAATGCATACACCAGGGACAAATCATACAAGTTTTTGTCGTCCACTCATTGTGAACTCTATGTAACTACATACTGAGGAGTGATCCTTTGTTGACTTATTAGCTCTAATGATCAAATTAGGATAAATATAATACTAATATGCAGATCCCTGCAAACACAAGATGAGTTAAGACATTCACATTCTTTGCAACATAAATATCTATGCATAAGATAGTAATCATGTCAATTATGAAATTCTCCTCAAGCGATGATTTTCCAACCCTACAACATAAGTAAGAGTATATTCCGAAAGGTAGGTCACTTCACATTGTCTAAAGAGAACTTGTTATCAAACAACCTTCATTCTAATCCCTACAAAAATTCAAACATTATGTAGATCTTAGTTTTCATTTTTATGTCTGAAGAAATTTCTATCATGTGCTTCATGACTGTAGGTCTATCATACTCATGATATGCTCTTAGTTTCATGATTTCAGATTTTTGAATCCTACAGGCTCAGTCGCACCCATAGGCCTTCTTCCGTGTGGTTGGGAGACCTGTAACCACACTCTTAAGCCTTTCTCCCAGCAGCTGAGGCTTGAGCTAGGAGAAACCCTCTCTGCCTTTTCAAAACTTCTTCAACAACATTAGATGGTTATTTAAGTCTAGAAACCTTGCTTCAACAATCAATAGTCATCTACAAATAGTAATAAGTGTTGGGATATTATGGAGAGTTTATCTCTCTGTATGGGAAGCCACTTCAATCAACATTAATCAAGGCATCAACTTGTCTATCATAATACTGTCATGCATCAACAAAAATTTTAGATCGTGGAGTCAAACTATATCATGTTCTAAAACATATATTCATCATAGTCACAACAAATCATCATCAACTACTTCATTGTTACATATGGACATGCCATAAAATATTCATCAAAGGTTAGTGTCATATCATTAGGACAAATAATAAGTGTATCTTCATATTGTAATGCCTTTTCTCACATTTACTTGCTTTCATCGGTTTACCTGGGGTAAACATGAGATAAGATTCATTATGATAACACTCAACCTCCTACATGACCTTAAGGAAATGGAGTCGACAACTTACGACCTTACTGAATTCCCTCAAGTGCTACAGAACCTTTGGGAGCAACCCAACTCATCCAAGTGTCCAACCCCTGAGATAACTATATTTTTCATTGATCTAGAGCTTTAGTCGCTCCCTTGATAAGGCATGAAAGCGACTATAGCCCTCCAGTCACTCCCATAAGTTTGTATGCTAGTGAATATGGACTTTTCCAGACAATTCTATGCTAGTGACCCCAAATTATGAGCCACTTTTTCAGGGCCAGGACTCAGGCCTTTGCCCAGAACGAAGTGAAACTTTCAGAAACGATGAATGCTATAGAAACAAGGCTTATAAACAAAAAATTAAAACATGAATTGACCTAACCTCTCCCAATCGGGACAGACATTTCGTCAAACACTTGGTAAACATGACACCTATAGGTCATGAATGCATATCTGAACATAAGGATATGGAAACTTATCTAAGGTTTAACAAGAAGGATCAGTGCCTTCTTACAATAGTTGTCATAACATCGATTAGGTCATACATTCATGAATTGTAGATTCATTAATGAAAATATGATAAGATCCATACGTAGATATGTCAAATATCCATGCTTATAACCAACATATAACTAGATAAATAACAATGAGAGAAAAACCATTAAAGCCACATAATAACGAGTACATTTACTGATCAAAATAAAGAGAAACTTAGCTCTTATTAAACATATGCAAAATCCAACCAAGTCTGGGACTTCCACGTACCACCCGACCATAGATTGGGCTGAACCAAGCATTTCTTTTAGGCAATCACCCCCATGCCATATTCCAAGCTTTAATATGGGATTGCATGGGATAAACCAATCCAAAACTACCAATGGAATCCAAAGGTTAAACCACCTCCACTCCCACCATACCGTGATATCAACTAAACCAGTGGCAAGATCACAAAACCAATCCAAGCTTGGATGCCTCAAAATTCCTTTGTCATCCCTTTAGGAATTTTCCTATCGCCACCCACATGTTGAGGGCTTCCTGGACAAAACGATCTCCACCTCCAACCCTTGGGAATTTCTTGAGACCTCCTCACCCAGATCCAAAACCTTCCGGAAATCCAAAGCTCAACCGAGAAATAATCCCATCACACCATGACTATCCGGAAATTGAAAGGCAAGGATAAAATCCATTTTCAAAACCAAGCAAAGTCCATGACAATTACATCAAAATAACCAAATACCAACATGCACATACCATGCATGTCAAAACCAGCTAGGAAATCATACATGCAACATGTTACCTACAAGTATTCCTGCTGAAGTTGCTTGATCCAACCTTTCCTTACTTGATCCTTACTTTTCTTTACTTCTCTAGTCCTTCCTTTGCTTGCTTGCTTTCCTTCTCCTCTCTAAAACCAAATCCAAAACTGAGCTGACAAAAGGCTACCAATTGATGCTTTGAGGTCTTTTTATTATTGATGCCTCTAATTTCTTCATTTTCCATTATTTTCTTTCATTTTCCTCCTCACCTAAAACCAGTGACCTTTTACCTTCCTTTTCTCCTAATTTCCTTTAATTTCATAAAATAAATGCCAAAATGCCTTTTTTTCCTTTTCAAAGCCTTTGTCATTGCCTTTGCCAATTTTCCCTTATCCATAAACACAACAAATGATTTTCAATAGTATATTTTTCCCAACATTTAGCTTGGAATAAGAGTCCCTTGACCTTGGTATTATTTTGCCTTTATTAACTTTTATTACATAATATTTTAACCTGGGGCTATTACAGACCCCTCCCCCTTAGGGGAACACCATGCTCGGTGTTCTATGACACCTACTCCCAGAAAATCCACTGAAAACCAAAAGCATACTGCCTCTGGAGATTTATAACCCAACTTGTTGTAGTAGTTACATTAACATCCTCATCAAAAACAAAACCATCATGAAAACTATGGCATGTCAACCATACCGCTTAATGGAGCTTTATAACACATCTCATTGTGGTATTTACAATAGAAACCATACATAAATATGTACAAATGCCAAAACTCATTTTCCTCCACCAACAAACCATGAAGGATACATAGCCCACGTCATATCACCATCTCCCATGTGGCTTCATCGGGCCCAAAGTGCTTCCAATGCACCTTGACCTACTCGATTGCTCGGTTCCGGAGCATGAGTTATTTCCGCTACAATATGTACTGAGGTTTCGGCTGGAATTCTCCTTTTGGTTCCACCTGCAATATAGAACAATCAATAACATGATCAACATACTTTAAATATATTTTAAGTAATGAAACATGGAAAAAATCATGGAATTTCATTGTCGAAGGTAGTACAAGTATGTAGGCCACTGGTCCAATCCTCTCAAGGATATGAAAAGGCTCGCAATATCGTGGTGCAAACTTGGCACATGATATTATCCGCAAGGATATATTCTTGGGCTTAATGTGCAAATACACATGATCCCCAACTTGAAACTCCTTAAATACCTTGTGATGGTTTGCATAACTCTTCTTCCTATCATGTTTTTCCTTTAGATTCTTCTTTATAACCTGCATTTCTTGCTCCATGTCTGCCAACATGTTTGGTCCAATAATACCATGTTCATTGAATCACTCCAAATGATGGGAGTATTACAACTATGCCCATAGAGTGCCTCAAGCAGACTCATCCTTAGTGACTCCTTACAACCATTTTTCTAAACAAACTCGACCAATGGAAGGTATTCCTCCCATCTCCTCTGTTTATGCATGAAATACATCCTCAACATATCCTCCAATATCATGTTGACCTTCTTTGTTTTTCCATTTGTATGCAGATGATAAGGTGTGTTGAAGGCCAAATCTGTCCCTAAACCTGCAAACAACTCCTTCCAAAACTTGGAAGTGAACTTAGCATCCTTTTCTGACACAATATTTCTCGGAACACCATGCAATATAATTATCTCCCTGATGAATACATATGTTACCTCACTGGTTGAATAAGTAGTATTTACTGGAATGAAGTTGGCTACCTTGCTCAACCTGTCGACCACAACCATGATAGAATCATGTTACCTCGATGTATTTGGAATAAATTGTAATGAATTCCATCGAAATGACCTCACATTTCCACTCTAGAATCGGAATAGGATGAAGCAACCCACCTGGATGCTTACACTCTACTTTGACCTGCGAACAGTCCAAACACCTAGCCACAAAATATGCCACTTCCTTCTTCAAATTCGACCAATAGTATAATTTCTTCACTTCTTTCAACGTCTTATGACATATTGGGTTACCTAAATATTTATTTGCATGAAACTCCTCCAAGATAAGCTTCTTTAGCTCACTATCATCTGACAAATTAATCATGTCCCTCAATCTCACCAAGCCATCTAATGTAAGATGATAATCCACATCTTGGTCACCTGTAGCATGTTGTAACCTATGCATAAGCTCCATGTACCCTATTGTAAACTATGCATAAGCTCCATGTAGCTGTCATCTTGTTGCCCTGTCTATAAGATTTGATCATGTAAATTTGTCCCATATGAGCAAATTGTGAAACATGGCTCAACTGGACTCTCCTGCTGAGAGCATCTGCAACCATGTTCTCCTTACCTTTTATGTATCTAAGCTCGAAGTCAAACTCACTAAGGGTATCCAACCATATATATTTCTTGGCATTCAGATTCGTTTGGTCAAACAAATATCTCAACCCACTATGATCGCTCCGTAATACAAGCCTCCTGCCAAGAAGATAATGCATCCACATCTTCAAGGCATGAATAATAGTTGCCAACTCAAGATCATGAGTCCTATATTTCTACTGGTGCTCATTTAATTTCCTGGAATCATAGCATGCCACCTGTCCCTCCTGCATAAGGACTCCACCAATCCCTCTCTTGCAAGCATATATACACACCACGAATGCTTTATCTGGATCTGCAATCTTTAACACTAGAGCATTTGTCAACAACTACTTCAACTGCTAAAAAATGGTTGCACATTCCTCTGCCCATTCAAACTTCTTACCTTTTTGCTGCAATGATGTAATAGGATAGGCAATGTGCGAGAAGCTCATAATGAACATCCTGTAGTAACCTGCTAACCCCATGAATGGTTTGACTTCATCCACATTTATAAGATTTTCCCATTCCATGATAACTTCTATATTTCTTGGATATATTGTTATGGCTTCCCTGGAACCAACATGTCCCAAGTAATGTGCCTTTGTCTGAAAGAAACTGCACTTGTTAAGCTTGGCATACAATTGATGCTCTCTTAGAAATCTCAACATTACTGCTAAATGATTGACATGCTCTTCTTCATTCTTAGAATATATCAGGATGCCATCAATTAATACAATAATAAAGTTGTCCAAATAAGGACGTAACATACTATTCACCAAGCACATAAAAGTAGTTTGGGCATTATTTAAACCAAAAGGAACCACAACAAACTCATAATTCCCATACATGGTCCTGAAAGCAGTCTTGTAGATGTCCTCTTCTTTGATGTGTACACGATGGTATCTTGATCTCAAGTCAATCTTCAATAACATTGTTGCTCCCTTCAACTGATCAAACAAATCATCAATCCTCGACAATGGGTACATGTTCTTGATCGTCGCCTTATTTAGTTGCTTGTAATCAATCCATAACCTAAGAGTACCATCCTTCTTCTTCACGAACAATATTGGTGCACCACAAGATGACACACTTGTCCTAATTTATCCCTTATCAAGCATTTTCTTCAACTGCAACTTCAACTCTACTAACTATGGAGTGCTCAAGTTGTAAGGTGCCTTTGATGTTGGCACTGCCCCTGGCACCAACTCAATAGAAAATTCCACTTCTCTGTGATTAGGCAACTCTAGAATCTATGCAGAAAACATATCCTAAGATACCTCTTGAATATTTCTACATCCTCAACATCCTTACCCTTATCATTGAAATATGTATTGTAAACATTACACACCACTTCCCACAACTACGGTTATCTTGCATAACTGTGACCTTCCTCACTGATGTAGGATTTTTCTTTACCTAAAAGATTCTCTTTTCCCGATTATCATCCAAGCACTCAATATCCTTGTCATAGTAATCTACTTTGGTCTTGTGAAGACACAACTAGTCCATACCCAGAAGCATATTATATGATCCCAATGGTATTACATTCAGATGTGTTGTTGTAGTCATACCATTCAAATCAAATACACAAGCTCTTACCCAATAGTGAACTCTATTCTTCATACTTGTAGCCAACGACACCAACAAAGACTTTGCATGCACTTATTTTCTCAAGGCACACTTATCCACGAGGTCAGGATTAACATAACTATAATTAGATTCAAGATCAATCAAAATAAAAACAACTCGACCGCAAAGTTTACCTTCCATCTCAATAATGGATGCCTGATGATCTGCTTGCTTGTTGTCCACAACTACATAAATCCAAGGAATGGTTTGACCAACATCCCCAACTGTTTGTGCCTCTTCAGCACTATATATATGAGTCCTACCACCCTAGTATAATGGACAATCCTTCTTGCAATGATATTTTCCACACATCCAACATTGTAACGGTCCTTTGCCATCACCTTTAGTCTACTACTCTCCACGATGTGACCCATGTCCCTTCACAACTGCATTGAACTTATTGTAAGGAACCACATTTTATTTCTCTCTTGCATCTTGAGGTCTTCCCTTGTTTGACGAACATTTCCCTTTAACTTTCCCATCTCCCTTCAAGTCACACTTAGGCTCCACTTTATGCTTTTTTTGCTCATAATAATGCTTCAACTTTCAGATGGCCTCTTCTAACAATGTAGGCTCATCAAACTCAATCTATTCTCTATATGCTGCTGGAAATCCACTAATGAATCTTTAAATCTTAGCTTTCTCATCCTTGAGATAAGGTGCATATCTTAACAATCCCAAGAATATTCTAGTATACTCATCATTTGTCATAGAACCCATCTACATCTCATAAAACTCCTTAGCTTTATCATTATAGTACCTCCCTGAAAAGTAATTCTTCTTGAAGAGTCTTGAAATCATCCCACGTCAAGTCTTCCTCCTGAATGCCCTTGACATTCTTTACATCTTCCCACTAGATACGTGCTTTCCCTTTAAGACCGAAGGTGGTTATATTGGCTTTCATGTTCTCTGAATAGCTATGAAATCAAAATAATTTCTTCATCCCAAACAACCATGCCTCTTCATCTTTTGACTTCTTCATCTCTCCATAAAATGTAGGGGGTTTCACTTTCTTGAACTCCTCAAGAAAATACTCCCTCCTGCTATAAGGATGATGATGGTGATGATTGTGATGATGCCTCCTGGATGAAGAACTACAATGATACCCATACATACCAGTCCTCTTTTTATCTATATCCAGTGATATGCCACCTATAATTGTGTCCCTTATATCCAACCTGTAGCTGGATCAATATCTTCTACCATAGGCTCCATTAGTTTTCTCTTCCTGCTTTTGATTGATCCTCATATGTCTTTATTTCTGACAAGCTCTGAAAAATCATTGCATTGACCTTTATCTTCTTCTCTTGAGCCTTTCAAGTCTTTCCTGAGCTTCAACCAACCTATCATTTTTTTCTTTGCAACTTTTGATCTCCGCCCTCAAGCTCCTCAATGTATCTGTTATACCAAGAGAATACTCTTCTCCTTGCTACCCAACTGATCTGTAGGGATATTCACGAGAACTGTAGTCTACCATCTTGCTAGTCATATTTGGTTCTCTTCTTACTACAAGTGTATCACGTCGGATAAACCAAATAGATACCAAAATCAAATCCGTACCTCATTTATGCTCAGGGGAGGCTTATATCATCTGCAAGATCAGTCCACATTAGCATGTAGATGTATAATCATAAGCACATCCATATAATAACATAACAACATACACCATCATGCATGACGATACCAACTATATACCATGACCCCATGCATGACAACCATAACCTTAACATATCATACTTTACCCAAAGAGAGCACAACCTCCTCTGATACCACCCTATAATGCCTCCTCCCACATTTACCCGTTTTCACCAGTTTAGCAGAGGTAAACATGAGCTAAGATTCACTATGATAAGACTCAAGCTCCTACATGACCTTAAGGAAATGGAGTCGACAACTTAAGACCTTACTAACTTCCCTCAGGTGCTACAAGACCTCAAGGAGTAACCCAACCCCTCTAGGTGTCAAACCCCTGAGATAACTCTCTTTTTCACTGAAATAGAGCCTCATTCGCTCCCTTTCCAAGGCACACAAGTGATTATAGCCCTCTAGTCGCTCCCATAGGCTTGCCTGCCAGTGACTATGGACTTTTCCAAATAGTTCTATGTCAACGACCTCGAGTTCTAAGCCATTTTTTAGGGCTAAGACTGAGGCCTCTACCTAGAACTCAGTGAAACTTCCACAAATGATGAATGACATAGAAACAAGGTTTATAAACCAAAACTTGAAATAGGACTTGACCTAACTTCTTCCAACCAGGACTGACATTTTGTCAAACACTTGGTAAACATACAACCTATAGGTCATGAATGCATATCTAAACATAAGGATCTGGAAACTTATCTGAGGTTTAACAAGAAGGATCAATGCCTTCTCACAATAGTTGTCATAATACCGATTAGGTAAAACATTCATCAACTAGACATTCATTAATGAAAATGTGATTAGAGCCATACTTAGATCTATTAAAAATCCATGCTTGCAACCAACATATAACCATATAAATAACAATGAGAGAACAACCATTAAAGCCACATAATAACAAGTACATTTACTCATCAAAAGTAGGATAAACTTATCTCCTATTAAACATATGCAAAATCTAATAAGGTCTGTGACTTGCACGTCCCACCTGACCATAGATTGGGATGAACCAAAACTTTCTTTCATCTAATCACCCTTGTGTCATATTCCAAGCATGAATGTGTGATATCATGGGATAAAAGAATCCAAAAAAACCAAGGGAATCCATAGGTTAAACCACCTCCACCCTCACAATACTGTGATCTCACCTAAACTGGTGTCAAGATCACAAAACCAAACCAAGCTTGGATGACTCATAATTCCTTCACCATCCCTTGAGGAATTTTCCTGTCTCTACCCACTTGTTGAGGGCTTCCCAGAGAAAGCCATCTCCACTCCCAACCCTTGAGATTTTTCCTAAGACCTCCTCACCCAGATCCAAAAACTTCCAGAAATCCAAAGCTCAACCAAGAAAGAATCCCATCGCACCATGACTATCTAGAAATGGCAAGGTAAGGCTAAAATCCACTGTTGAAACCCGGAAAAATCCAAGCCAATGACAATAAAAGAACCAAATTCCAACACGCACATACCATGCATGTCAAAACCATCTAGGAAATCATACATGCAACCTATTACCTACAAGTATTCATGCTGAAGTTGCTTGATCTAACCTTTCTTTGCTTGATCATTGCTTTCCTTTGCTTTCCTTGCCCTTCCTTTGCTTGCTTTCTTTCCTTGTTCTCTTGGTGCTCTTCTCCTCTTTGAAACCAATTCCAAAACCGAACTGACAAAAGGCTACCAAATGATGCTCTGGGGTATTTTTATTATTTATGCCTCTATTTTCTTCGTTTTCCATTATTTTCCTTCATTTTCCTCCTCACATGCAACCTGTGACCTTTTACCTTTAGTTTCTCCTAATTTCCTTTATTTTCATAAAATAAATTCCAAAAATACCTTTTTCCCTTTTCAAAGCCTTTGTCATTTCCTTTGTCAATTTCCCCTTAGCTATAAACACAACAAGTGATGCCCACTGGAATATTTTTCCCAACATTTAGCTTGGAATAAGTGTCCCTTGACCTTGGCCTTATTTTTCCTTTATTAACTTTTATTACATGAAATTAGGCGCTCTTACACATACTACAAGAGTTATAACCACAACATCACTTCTTTATCACATTACGCAAACATCAAAAATATGCATCCAATTTTACCACATTATCAAATTTACTAAGCTTCTAAAAAAAATAACCAAAATCAACAAGAGGATCCTGAGTATCAACCTTATTGCCACACTTTTACCATCAAGGTTACCATGTTTATCAAAAGCATTAACAATAGTGTCAAGTTTCCATATATCAAAATCAATGTATCTAGCCTAATTTATGAAATCCATCATGTCTAAAATGTAAAATACTTGCCAAATATCAAGAGGACCAATATATCATATGTGCTACAAATCAAACTTACTTTCATATGCATATATGAGTCACTTATAAAGGTAATATTCTCGACATACCTTAGGGCTTAACTTGTCATCCAATCTTACAGCTAAATCAATATGCTATACATGCATTGTAATATTCATATACTCGTGCAACTTGTAACACCTATTCGTCATTCACAGTTGTAGTACTTGCATATAGTAATTTTCGGATGTTACTTTGAAAACTTTCCTCAAGTATTTCTTTCCTTTTCCAGCACCAACTCTTCTCTTTTTGTACTAGCTCTCTTTTCTAGCACCTTATATGATCCTCAAGAAGGATCTACTTAACACATATCATCTAGAGGTTAGAAGTATTCACATATTGAAATATTCATATAGGAAGTATAAGTAATAATCAAAACAATAAGTCAAAACAAGAATAGAGTCACAAAAAAATAACATAAATCTAAAAGGTACTTATGTTTAAAAAGAGGTGATCAAATCCCTCTTGAACCAACCTTCAAGAGTTATCACTGTCCATTATCCATATAACAATGTTTCCTTCAAATATTTCAACCAAATTCATCAACAATCAAGCTTAATTATCCCATCTAGGGTTATCACGATTGCTAGAAAAACTCCTCATTGATCAAGACTTAAGCCTTTATCATATTCCAGGGTTTCAAACCCCAACCTCATATAATCCATCAAGCCCTAATAACCAAATTTCCTAGGGTTTCTTTCAAAAACTAGCATTCTTTTAGGTCTCCTCCATCTTCTCTTGCTTCCATCATAGGTGTTTTCTCAGGGGTGATCTCAATGACTTTTCTTCAGCCCAAATTTGATTCCATGTTAATTTTTCTTAGGGCTATATTATTCTTTGATTTAGATCATTTCATTTTATCATTTACAAATTTAATTCACCCCACAACATTATAACATCATTACATAATATGCAATTATGTAGAAATAACAATATCATCAATAATGCAGCAGAACATAAAGGAATAATAGAATAAAAGCATTCACGCATAGAGACATTAGGATTGGTCAGAGACCAGGGCAAAACCCCACAAGTGGGAAAACCCTTTCAAATTCTTCGTCTTATTAGATTGTTATACAATGTTCAACAAAGAGAGAGTACAATAATCCATTTCTTCATGCACAATACTATCCAATAAGAATAACTAAACCATATCCTAGAGATGAGACCAACAATAATATTTGACAAAATCACAATTCATAAGCTTGCAGTCAACTATCAACATTTGCAGTCAACCGACGAAATCTACAGTCAATTGATGAAATGAAACCTTAGGTCCCAACTACACAGAGGAAGAGTCTTGTGTGCGACTAGAGATTTTTGACCGCATGGATAGGATTATATGTGTGTCGTTGCAACCGAAAAATTCTTGTGTCAACCCTGTTGGGCCTCCAAAATATATTCAAAATGTAATACACTTTCACCTTTATTCTCATTTTCATTGCCTTATTTCATCACCTTGTCATTACATTACCCTACACTTTCATTACCATGTGGGTTCATATTTGGATTTTCCGAAGTTATTAATTTCACGTTTTTAGAGTGAATTTATGATTAAAAATTATAAATATAACATTTATTTTCTTATACTTAAAAGTGGCTTGAGTTTGATAACATGTGTAGGTCATTTGGAAGCTTCCAAGGCACCCTTATGTGGCTTCCAATACACAAATTCGAATTTCAACTAAAGACGTGGACCATATACCAAGGAGAAAGATCATGGAGATCTTGAGATCTTCATGGGATTTGTATCTACTATGTAGGGATAAATTGAGACAAGTATGGATCTAGTATATATTTAAAGGATTTACATTTATCAAAAAGATATCCCTAATTCATGTATAAATAAGAGAATCATCCTTCAAAGGAAGCTAACAAGTTGTCAATTATTAATTAGCATCAGATTTATGATTGTTCATTCAACATGAGTAATATCATTTTCTCCAAATCATGAGTTATGAGTGTTGTTTGATTCTTAAGATGTGACAGTTGTTCATGCGTACTCATAGAGGAATGGGCAGATCCCCATCAACCACAATTCACATACTTCTGTAACATATTTTATTTATGTTATTTCCTTTCATGCAAGTGTGCTTTACTTTCCGCAAGTGTGTTTTGTTATGTGAAGATTTATTTCCTTTCAGTATTAGCATAGTTTTGATTCAATATTTCTTGTTTCAGTTACTTAGATGTGTTATGATTTATGAATGATTTTGGATGATTTTGGTTTAAAATCTAATTTGCGTATGAAAGGACAACCAAGGATTTAAGTTAAATTCTCTTTCTATCAAGTTATGAATCACAACAAAAAATCATCCTTTTGCATTTCTTGAATTGTTTCTTTAATTCCAGTTTATAATTTGATGTAATGGTAATGTTGTTTGAGTAGAACTGTGAGGACCTCCTAAGATAGGAGCCTCTTCTCTTGCTTTTTTCACATCACAAACTATTGCTCTTTAGTTTCTCTTCTTAAGGACAATACTGTGGGGAAGGACAACCAGGACCTCCTAAGTTAGGAGCCTCTTCCTTTGCTTAATTCATCTTGAATAAGAGAATTTTTAGTTACTTATATTTGTAATATGCATTTCGATTATTTGCATCTAAACAACTACTTCCTACACTAGTTTAATCTAAGTTTCCATGTACTTTGGTTTTCTTCTAAGTTTAATAAACCAGATTTATAAATAAATGAATGCTCTAATTCACCTCAATAAATTAGACCAACATTTTGGCGTTGTTGTTGGGGAAGCAAACTTGGATATAAGCTAGTTAGGAGGATTGTTCAGAAAGAATTTTTCATTTAGGGTTAACTGCATTTAGGCATTTTCATTCAAGTTTATTTACATTTGCATATAGAAAACATAGAAATAAGATAAAACATCCACAAATAAAAAACCCCCATTCATTAAAAAATAATAAAAATAATAAATAAAAATAAAAATTTCCAATTGTAAAAACAAGATGTGAAGAGTTTTTTGCTATGGCAGTTGAAGAAGATCAAAAACATAAATATCACATTCAAATTTGGTCTCAACTATTCATTAGGCTACAATTTTTAACATCAAATTTTCATAATCATATCCAAGAATTCACTAAGGTTTATTTTTCAAACTTGGATATGAGTTTACTCATGCTTTTGTTATGCAAATGGATGCATTGGAAATTCTCTTATACTTAAGACAATGTTTCATTTCTTTAGTAAAATAGGACTAACAAATAAAAACATGTTTTTGTGATTTTTAGGATAAATTTGCAATTTTCCGGTGCAGTAACAGCCACCTATTTATTAAGCCTTGGTAAGAATATTGCAATAAAACAAACGATTGTGAAAAAGGAGATAATTTCAAGTGAGATTGACTCTTTTCATTTTATTTTTTGAAAAAAAAAAAAAATAATATATATATATATATATATATATATATATATATATATATATATATATATATATCGATTAATAAACTCATGAGTATGCTCTCTTTTTGGGCTCCATGTGATCCGGAAGATCAGAAAAGAAAATTGAACCAAGTTAGTTTTAAACAAATTCAATCAAAATGACTAAGAGATCTAAATTTGCCATTGATTCTTTAAAAAAAAAAAAAGAGAGAGAGAAAAGAAAGAAGAAAAGAAAAAAAAAAAGAGTAAAAATTGATCTCTAATTGTCAAATATATTTGTTTTATAATTTGCGGGTGGCGAGATTGCAGATCAGATATGAACATTTTGGTGAAAATTTTGCAAAAGAAAATTTCAAATTTGAATTCTTTGCGAAAATCAGTCAAAATCAAAAAAAAAAAAAAAAAAAAAGAAGAAGAAGGAAGTCTGTATAAAAATTATTCCTCAAAGAAAATAAACCAGTCCAAAATTTGCAGAGAGAGAAGTTAGAAAATTTGCTCCATGCTTTCAATCTACAACAAAAGAAATAAAATAAAATAAAATAAATTTTGAGTTTTGGCATCAATATTTTCACAATTTTTTATAGAAAAAAATTGGTTGTGAGATCCACTTTTTTTGACAAGAGGACAAGTTCAAATAAAAATCAAATACTTTGGTGGCATAAAATTGATTGAAAAGTGCCCTAGAGAAGTTAGACACTTGAAAGTTTCTCCCAAAGTCTTGAATTTTGTTGTCACATGGCGACATTCGATTGGTCCACGTGACAACGTACCATTGGCCAATATTGCATAGTCATCACCCTGTTAAAAACCTCTCAGTTACCAGTTTTACCATTGCATTCCTACTTATTCAGTCAATAAAATCTTCATCTAATTTTCCTTCACATTCATTTTCCTACCTCACTTTCACTAACCTGTAACTCAGCAATAAAACCATTCAACTTCCCCACAAATTTTATTCATTCCATTTCCTTTTCATTTTTTTTTTCAAATAAACCTTGATCCACTGCAAACAATTTCATCCATAGTCCTTCAAAATTATTGTTTTATGCTTGCGATAGATGATAGAGGATTCATTAAGACCTCCCTTCTAACAATTCTTGGCCTATCGACATCAACACATTATCTAGATTCGAGGCTAGAGTCCTTATTAGTACCTTGAGGCTTGTATTCCTTAATGACAAGTTCTCGCTGACAATCATGGGAATACATCAATGTCCCTTGATCATTGGATATTGCAAGTGGATAACATCATCTCATTTATTCGCATTTCGCAAGATTTACTTAGGTACATTGGCACTCATTGAAATTAATGGTGAGCTTGCCTTGCATTGGTTAACGACATTCATTAATGGGTGGTAATCCAATGACTTCTCTTTGTGTTCGACATCAACACATTTTTTTGCATGACTATAATTGTACCATCGAGTTTTGTAACGATTGAAGGCTACATCTATTAAGCAGGTAAATCCTCTCTGTGGACAGATACGATCCTTTTAGCCCTAGAGTGGGTCTAGAAATAAAGAGACATGCTAGAGTGTTGATTCCTAATTACTGAATGAAAAGAGGACATGGTAGATCGACCTACCTGAAGTCCAACGTGGTCGTCGTTGTTGTAGTGGTGGTGGCCTCTTGCTCCTACCTTGGCAAGTCACAATCCTTCTGCAGTCATGCTCGGATACCTGCACATAGAACAACAAACAAGAACAACATACGACATAATAATTTCACTCATAACTACTAGCCAGTCAAAGAGGGCTAAGCATATTGCATTAAAAATCTAACATAATACAAAAATTGGAACCAAACAATAGTCATGTATATGTATTGATAGAAGGAAGAGTTACAACCAATGCTTTGACGTCGCAATCTCCTCCAACGGGGTTCAGCCGAAGCACGTCTCAGATGCTCGTCGGGGAATTTGGATGGGATGAATGCATGGACTCAAGCTCTCTCAACGTAATTCCTTCTTATTCTATCTCTTCAGTAGTTCTGCTATGGTATGTTCAATTCTCTAAGTTCAGCTAGCTTATGCAAAGAGAGATAGCTTCTTTTTATAGAGGAAAAGAGGAGGTTAGGATCCCTACAAATGTGGGAGGGAGGCCTATCCTTTAGGGAGTTCCCATAAGAGGTGGAAACCATAAACTAAAGGAGGGAGTCTGTGGTTTATTCAGTTCAACCACTCCCAATGACTCATCCTCGAAGTTGTTGGAGTGGAATCTACGCCTCTATTTTCAAAAAACATTCCATAAACAACTCGCCACGGGTGGCTAACTGGGACATAGAGCCAGCTGGCGTGGGTCCCAGTGTTAATATTCCTCTTCGGAGTGAGGGCATAACTGACTACTCGTGCCAAGGCAAAAACAAGGGTTTTGAATTCTCTGCTCAGGGAATTTTCAACAGAAGGAATATTACTCTCATGTAAAGAGATACAACGATGGTATTTGCAAGACATGACACTGCTTATTGATCACGAAAATGACCCTCCAATGGGTGAGATGGGGATTGCAGGGACAGTGAAAAAAATTTGTGTAACAGATGCCCCTTAAAGCATGAGGTCTAAGGGAGAGGG
The DNA here is from genome assembly GCA_034641835.2 of Pinus albicaulis. Taxonomy (NCBI): domain Eukaryota; kingdom Viridiplantae; phylum Streptophyta; class Pinopsida; order Pinales; family Pinaceae; genus Pinus; species Pinus albicaulis. Next base: position 1,592,509,705 of record CM076584.1, on the reverse strand, counting down.
AGGGGCGAACTGCCTTATGAGAACACGTTCGAACCAAACATCATTGTTGGAAAACCTGCAATTACAAATACAACTGATATCTCTGATACATGAACATGTGGTATGGGCGCAGCTGTCCATAATAGAGTACATAAAAACAAAGATCCGAGGTATGGATGCAGCCATCTAGCAGTAAGGATCAACAAATAGACGCAGGTATGGTCGCAGCCATCCAATCAAAAAAAGTCATGCAATAAGTCATGATAACCCACAAAAATTCGCAGCCTAGATTTTATCAGACAAAACCTAGGGTCTTGCGCTCCATCTCGACCCGAACAAGTACAAATTCAAGCATGCAAATATATGAGTTGAAGTCGAACATGCAAGAAAATCACCTGATTACCAGCCAATGATAAAAGTTGTTAACAGGCACAAGAGAAACCACCAATAATGATAATGGCTCTCAAGGTACAACTGGTACAATCCACGGAATTTGAACAGTGATCTGGCATCAAACATCCGCAGAATCACTCGATCGAAGGCCAATGATGTGGACCTTGCGTCGAATGTGAAATACCTGCCATTGAGGCATGCAGGCTCCAAGGTACCAGAAGGGAGTCTCTAGATCAAATTCCTGGATAATGAGCTGAAGTTGACAGGAAGTGACCTGATCGAAAGTGGGCCGTAATGTTTCCCACATCATCGACATGAGATAGAGAAACATGATAATAGTGAATAAGGACCAACAGGGAATCAGAGGGAGGTTGAAAACTGCAGAGGCAAACTTCTCTTGAACATATCAGCGACACGACACTGAATTTGACAGTTTTTGACATCAAAGGATCTGAGGTCATGATGACGTGGCAAAGAGCAGATGAGAGGTCAAAAGAGAATACTCAAACCCATGGAGGTAAAAGTGACGAAATGAGATGTCCCCAACCTTACACGAACGCAGACAAGTGCCATGTTCAAGAGCGACATACTGCCAACGTAACTAAAACTTGGTTCCATTTTTCCCCACCATTTATGGCGAGTACCCCAATTATTTTTTAAAACAAACTTGAAGGGGATAGCATATGCTTGTGTTGTAAGTTTTTCCTTCGGACAAATCCAACCTATTACATTTTATGAGCCCTAGGAAGGAGGAACTCAAGTAACGTCATGGTGACGAAGTTCGATGTCATCAGGTTTTAACGAGTCTGACAAACGGAGAACTCAACATGTTTTCATGTTTAAAGAGTTTGAAAATAAGGCAAAAAAGCAAACTCCATCATGGCCCTTTTCGTGAATAGTCCCTCAGATCCGAAAAGGTAGAAAACAATATCTGAAAGAACCTCTTAGTCGCGATAGGCTAAGGTATTCCTTTTTCGTAAATAGTCTATCCCAACCCGAAAAAGGGGTAAACGTATACTAGGTAGATATCGCTTCACAGCCATTTAATGAGTTCGAAACGATAAAAGTCTCGGAAATCTTTTCAATTTTAGAGAGTCAGAAAAGAGTTGAAAGATGACTCCAATAGTGACTTTTTCGTGTTTTTACTGAGTCCGAAAAAGTATAAAATTTAACTCGTTACTTCATCACTATGGCCTAAAAACATGTTGCTACACAAGAGACACGTGTAAAACCCATTTCTCAAACATAATATAATAAAATAATCGAAAACATGTCTTAAAACCTAATTAGGGTTGTGAAAAGTTATCAATGCCAAAGATGGTAAGAATAATTACTTTTCACTTTTTACCTCTTATGGAGCAATAGTTACCCATTTTACAGTGTGATCTTGTGGCGATGATAACGGACAATCCAGTAGACCAATATCAAATCCGTCAGTTCCAGGTAAGAGCCGATATCTCTCCCTTCATTTTAAGTCAATTTTTACTACCTGCAACTTCCAATTTTGATTTCTGGGGGAGGAAATGCAAATATTAGGGCACGACGGTTGCCGCGATTTTCAGGCTCGGACTCGTGCCAATCGCCCATTTTTCTGAACTAGGGCGCGCCAACCGCGCAGACCATTTTTGTGCAAAAATGCAAGTCAAATACCCAATTTTTTACAAATCCAAGCTTCAAAAATGGCTAATACTATCCATATGGACATGGTTGCAGGTAGAAAGCAGAAAAATGGTAATCGAATGGAAAGAACGGGAACACGGACTAGAGGACGAGCTTGCCATGGAAAATGAGAGATGCATGGAAGCTCTCAAAGACTGTGGACTGAAGAAGTTCTTCTTAACACCGTGTCTCCATGCTCAACCGGAGATGCTACAGTATTTGATCAGCATATGGGATGAGAACCAGGAAAAGTTCATCCTTCGAGATCAGGAACTTGAGATTGATGTTTTGTACCTCTACTTTATAACGGGATTGTCGCGGAGGGGAGCAACATTGATCCTAACCGACACCCAGCCCTGCATGGAGAGCATTTCCATGGTGATTGATAGGGTATGTCCAGGGGCACAGAAGGGAACATGAAGTGGGAAAGTCGATATCCAAACTATCCCAGACTTGGCACTAAAATTAGTGCTACATACCATCACATGAGCTGCGGGATTGCAAGCACCGCACAAAGAAAAAAAGACACAATTGCTTCTTGTTGCAGACTACTTGACACCGACCATCTACAACTCGGCAAAGGTCGTGACAATAAACATGAAACACTAGCTAACAAAATGCAAGAAGACCAAATTGAAACAATTCGGTTATGGGTCTATCCTAGTATTTTTCTTCCTGGAACGACTACCAATTTTTCAACTTCAAGAGGTCATAGTCCCAACACCACCAATGAGAGAACCACGGATGGCCCGATGGGCAGCTCTAATACCAAGGGCAGGGAGCAGTCAACAGATGTCCTAGAGACCGAAATTTTTTTATTGGCTTCGCCGATAATTGATCGTCGTGGAGGACTAGCCCTACTCTGGTACAGATTTTACTGGTGATTAGGACCTCCCACTCTCGGAAGGGGAGGATTGGGATGAAGATTTCGGTAGGACTTATTTTTAAATTTCATGAGTATTATGATTTTTTTAGCTATGTATGTCCTAACATTAAATCCGTGCATTTGCAGATGTTGGCCTAGAGAGACCCGCGGGCATGTCTCCGATAGCGAGGCAAATCCGTCGCGATTTCGACCCTCATGGCAAGGGAGGCGAGGAGGAGGAGATCGTGTGCAACCTAGAGGGGATCACACGTGGAGTCCCAGACTATGCACTATTTAACGATGTTCCTCATGCCTACCAGAGACATACCGTAGGGGTCCCAAGCCGCATTCACCGCTTACTGAGGCGGCTCATATGGGCAATGACATGCTACCATGAGCATCACGCTGATTAGACACCTTAGGATTTATATCTGCATATTTTGAGAGACGTGGTGTCTCAGGATGTAACAGAAACACACATATTTTTTGACTTTATGATGCACACTGATGCAAACATGCGATATATATATATATATATATATATATATATATATATATATATATATATATATATTCCTACATGGATCTTTTCATATGATGATGATTTTACAAATTACGCAAATGTCTATCTAATACAATGTTAGCCATTGTATCAGTTAATGCATTCATTCGTCTACGAATATGTTGATATGTGATAAAATCAAAATTTCTTTCCAACAAATGAATACGTAAATACAATCTCAAAATGTATGGGTTTCTGATTGAATAATGACCACTGAGTTGCAGAAAAAACAAGCTGTGAAGCTAGATTTACAAGCAATGCTTGTATGTCGAGGTTGATTCCCTCAGTTAATAGTTCAAGGATAGCACTATATTCAGCGACATTGTTTGTAGTCCGTCCTAGACAAATACCTTGCAGTTCTATCAACTCACCAGCAAGATCATAGATTACCCAGGCTGCTGAAGACAAATTCCTAGTACTGCGGGAAGCACCATCCGCGAAACCGACACAAGGGGTAATAGACATCTGCACAAATAAGCAAGACCCAATAAGCATAAAAATGCTCTCAAAACACACCAAATCAAAACATGTACAAAAATGAAAAAAAAGCACCTATGTACACAAATCATGCATGAATGACTCATGCATAATATTTTTTGAGATACAACCCATTTCTGGGTTGTTCTAGAGGATGACCTTCGTAATCAATGAGCTCACATGCCCCATTCTGCAACACATTTTAATAATTTAAGGCCCATGCCACATGGGTTGAAATTTGCCTTTCCCCAACTTATCATGAGCTTGGTCGTACAGGAGGACGAGATCTCCTTCAACAAAAGAACGAGGGGAAAGTGATTGGTCAAAATGAGCTTTGACCCGCTTTTTCTGTGCTTCAATAACCAAAGCAGCAAAGCGGCGGGTTTCATCCAACCTTTCTAAATAAAGGAGAGGCTCTTCTTCTGGTGAAGTGTTCGACAGTAATTCAACAACCAACATGAGTGAAGGTATTTCACACTCAATCGAAAGAGTAACTTCCAGACCATAAACCAACTGAAAAGGGGTGAATCCAGTTACATTCTTAATTGAAGTTCGGTATGCCCAAAGAGCTGAAAATAACATGAGATGCCAATTGGATTAATGGATCCCAATTGTACGTTGAAGCATGGTAACAAGAAATTTGTTCACGGCTTCAACCTGGCCATTAGCCTGAGGATAGTATGGCGTTGAGCTGTCATGATGCAGACCCAACATAGAAGTCAATTCCGCCACCATGTAATGTTGAAAATGGGAACCATGATCGGTAACGATGGTTTGAGGGACACCAAACCTAGCAATGATGTGATTGAATATGAATTGAGTAGTTGTTGTTGTGGAGGTAAATCCCCTATGCGGACAGAGGCGATCCCTACTAGCCCAGACCGGGTCTAGCAACAATCGTTCATGCTAAGGTGCAGGTTCCTAATTGCAAATAAACCAACTAGCAATGAAGGCTTACCTGGAATCCAACGATGTTGCTTGTAGAAGAGGTAGCGCTCTCGTTCCTTAGCTTTGGCAGATCACGATCCCCACGATCTCCGTGATAGGACACCTGCACACGCGAGAAAAAAAACAAACGCAAGCGTAAAATCCAGTAGATGCAACTATATGTCAGTCAGAAAGGACATAACTCATCATTATAAACAACAACAAGAGTGGAACCATAACCAATAGTCGTTTATTATTAATCGATCAAAGGAAAATTACAACCAAGTTCTGACGTTGAATTCTCCTTCGCAGGGTCGCCAGCAGAACACGTCTCGAAAAGCCTGTCAAGGATGGGACAAACCTCTCTCTTCGAATCTTGACAATAGTCTCCTTGCTTGAATTTGGCCTTAGGGGAATAATCAAGGCTCTTGCAGCATAAGGCTCTTGGGAATTTGGGAACTTGAAGACTAGCTTGCAAAGGAGATGAGCAAGCTTTTATAGATGGAGGAAGGGGGAGTTGGGATCCCTATAATCATGGGATTGGCCCTATCATCAAGGAAGCTTCCATGAGAGGTGGAAAACCACTTCCTCTCTATGGAAATCTGTAGCCAAACCTCCCAACTCAAGATAGATATCAGTTCCTGGATCAGTTAGGATGAAACTTCCACCATTTATTTTTAAAAAACACTCCTTAAATTGGCTGGCGCGAGTGCGACTCTGGGACAGAGCGCCAATTGGCGCGACCTCTTTGAAGGATTTTCCCCATTGGCGCGGGTACTGAACTGTCTGCCCGCGCCAATGCAAAAAGGGGTGTTTTTAGGGTTTTCCAAAAGGAGATGTCTTCAGGGCAATGAAAGCTCTTGTTCAGAGGGATGACATGAAAGTGATTTCAAGCCAAGTCACTGCTCACAGGTCACAGAATGAGCCCTCCAATATGCGGGACGGGGATTGGAGGGACGGTGACAAATTACTGTGTAACAGTTGTATTACCGTCAACGACAAGTGTAGGAATTTCTTCAGCCCATTTGGTGAATTAATCCACGACTACGATAATATAAGCATGCCCCCTAGCCGAGTGAGGGTTACACGTCATAAAATCGATGCCCCACTTCGTAAAGGGACCAGCGGTAATGACAGGATGAAGAGGTACACGCGGTGCACGCATCTTGCGTTGATAAATCTGGCAATCATGACATTTACGAACCGCGACATTGCAGTCTTTGAAGATAGAAGGCCAGAAATAACCAGCACGAAGAATATTTTGTGCAGTGGCCTAACCAGACATGTGACTGCCACAGGCGCCACTGTGACAATCATTTAGGGCTTTCTCAGCTTCCTCGAGAGTCAAACATCAACGGAGAATGGAATCCACTCTGACACGATAGAGTGTATCCCCAACTATACGATAAGGTTACGACTGATGACGGATGCGTCGGCGGGCATCCTTCGTCAACTCAGATCTGAAAGTAGAAGTCTGGAGATAAACGATGGTATCACAGTACCATGAATCGAGGGTGCTAATCAAGAAAAGCGTATCGTCTGGAATGTATTCCTCAGAATGACACGGAGGAGTGTCCGAATCACCAAGCCAGGGGGATTGAGAATAAATGTCAAGAGATATGCTCAAAGGAGCACGATAAGAGGATGGAGCTTCCGAAGCCGCGATGAGTTCACAATAATCAATCTCAATCGGACTCAAATGCATTGAATCTCCGAAGGAATCAATCTGTTCAGGCGAAGGAATAATCCATGGGTCATCAGACCGAGAGATCATATGGATCTGAACAGTGTTTGGTGGAGGAAGAGGGAAAATACCCATGAGGGCAGGATCATTAAAAAGACCCGGCCCTACGCTCTCGTAGGGAGTAGGAATCCGATCCACATACGGAATGTTGTTCTCAGAAGAAGAGGTGAAGAAGGATAATTGATCCACAGTAACAATCTTTCCTTCGTGTGGAAATTTCAGAACACGATAGAGAGTGGACATAACACATAACATGGCGTGAGTCCAAATGTGACCAAGGAGAAGATTATAATTAAGTTTAGCATCAATGAATTCTACGTCGACATTGACTGTCTTCCCTTTCAGAGTAATTGGTAAACTATCAAGAACACCTAAAGGTTTTGATTCTCTTCCATCAAACTCTTCAAGGGCATTTGGTGGTGAATTTAGGGTTGGAGAACCAATAGCTTTCTAGCACGAAGATGACATCACACAGGTTGATGCACCTTCGTCCACAACTGCTTGATGGATGTCGAGACCATTAATAACAACTTGAATAATGAGCGCAATTTGATGCGGAAGTCGTGGAACAAAATTCTCTAAATCAAAAGCAAGAAGGCTAGTATCGGCAGGATCAATCCCGCCAATTGTGGATAACAAAGCTCTCCGCTGAGATGGACAAATCTGAAGTACTTTTAACGCGGACATCGTGGATGGCGCCTGAGCCAAATCCTCAACAATATTGTAATGGTGGGTGGCATGGGAATTGGGATTATAAGAAGACTTGCGGAGTACACCTTTGGAAGGTGGCCGCACAACAGATTCAACATTGGGCCTTTCAATTTCAAGAGGGCTAGTAACAAGTGGAGGAGGAACATCAACGATCTCCTTCCCCGTGGCCTGACGGGATCCAATGTAATATTTCGACTGAGTAGCAATAGAAATGGCGGCAGAATTGTTCATCATAAACACCTGAGAGCCAAATGGGGTAGAGGACTGAGGTTTCTCTACCATCTAAGTCTGCTGAGATGGGAAAGGTTCTTTAAGAATGGCTGAAGTTCCCTAGGTGCCCTTGAGCAAGCGTCTCACCTCGGATCGTCTAGGACAGTCCTTGGTGAAGTGCTCATCATCACAAATCAAACAAGGGTACTTCGGTTTGCATTGAGAACCATCGCCAGCACGAGGTTTCTAAGAATCCTGTTTCGTGGTATTGGCCTTGGCCTTACCTTTACCCTTCTTTTTACCTTTAGAAGCATTATCCGTAGGATTGGCTTGAACGGCATTAACTTCTGCGGGTTTACCAGAATTCAAAGTGGATTGAGAAGCAACATTACTGGAAGAAGCGGGCTTCGGCTTCCCAGAGTTTGAAGAAGAAGACTTCTGAGAAGTCTGAGACACAGAACCAATAATACCATCGATGGATGGAGTCGCTAGTGGTTTAGAAGTTCCAGGTCGGGGAGCATCATGCAAGATATCATATAATGCGCCAGACTGAGAGTAACAAGATCAAGGTACTAGGCGTAAGCATTGGCTTGTTCCTCGGTTACACATGCCCCCATAGTTATGTCTTTGGCAATCTGATTGACAAAGGAGGTGGTGAAACAATGAGTTATAAGCTGATCAGGAATTTCAAATTTTATCATGCGACGACGACGTCGCCACTCACGAATATGATCTGAGATATGAGTAGCTCGATCCTGTTTCAATGAAGTGAGGAGGTGCATCTCGGTCTCATAGCGGACTGGTAACTGAAAATGTGTAATTAATGCCATGGTTAAAGAATTGAAGTCTTGGAAGATGCCATGAGATAGCTCAATGTACCACTTTGCAGCGGCACCAGTAAGAGTTCGCTGGAAAAGATAGAGTCGAATAGAATCGTCAACCCAAGAGTTAGAAGAACACCACAAATGGTAAGTCATAACATGCACTTGGGGGTCTTCATCAGACTTGCCCTCAAATTTAGGACAATCACCAGGAATCTTGGTTGGAACCGGAGGCCAATACAGGTTATGAAGAATGGGATCGTTTGTTAATTTTGACACATCAGGTACTTCCAACGTAGCAAGAAACGGTAATTGAGTATTGAAAGTCATCAGAGGTCTTTGATAAGGACCCGTGTATACATTCCACCCAGTCCGAGTGAGATTTTGTCCCCATACGTTCTATCTCGGAGGATTTGGATCATAGGGGTTAGAGGCAGGATAATTCGGTTGATACTGGGGTTGAGGACCAGGATACTGAGTCGGAGTAGATCACTGAGGTCCCTGCTGAGCAGCGTATGGAGTCTGTTGTGGAATGTAAGCATGGCTTTGAGGTTGAAGATATACAATTTGATTTTGAGTGTAAGAAACCTGGGGCGCACTATATGTCGGTTGATATAAACCTTGAGGGTAATAAGCGCCTTACGGTTGAGTAGGCGGACCCGGCTAAGCAGGTTGAGCAGGCTGCTGAGTGGGTAAACTTGGTTGACTATAAGCAGGTAGAACCGGCTGCTGAAATGATGGAACCGACAAAGGAGCAGGTTGAATCGGTTGTTGAGCTAGTTGAACCGAGTACCGAGGGCCACCGGGTTGGCCTTGGGGAAAAGGTTGGCCCAATGGTTGCGATGGACCAAGTTGACCCGGAGGAGAAGCATAGGGTTTTCCTTATGGCACAAAATTCTAGCCATACAAAATGTGTGGCAGCAGTTGTGTTGCCAAAGGTTGTCCCTGTAGTGGATAGTTTTTCCCCCCAGGAGCATAAGATGGTCCTGGTTGATTATGAGGCTAACCAGACAGCCCGTAGGGTTGACCATGTTGGACCAAAGGTTGACCTTGTGAAGGTTGGCCTTGTGGACCATATGGTTGTCCCTGTGGACCAGAGGCAGGGCCCTACTGAGCTAAAGGTTGTCCCAATGAGGGTTGTCCTTGCAAGCCAGAGGGTTGCACAGGCAAGGTAGGTCCAAGATGAGAAACGGTCTGATAGGGATCATAAACAACTTAATGAGGATCAATAGGAGGCAAATAACCTAGATTACCATACACATCATAATGATGCGGGAATGAATAAACATGATTACCAACAGCATCATAGTGATGGAATCGAGGATTACCAAGAGATTGGAGGGGCTGAGAACCTGTTGAAGCCTCGATAATCGATGCTTCAAACATCGGGGGATAACCACCTGGTCGGGACCTTAGGACAACTCCTTTTCCATTTGGTGTGGTGGCTCCGACTGGATTTATAGGACCAGTTTCCTAATAATGTAAATGGGTTGGTAATGGAATGATTGGATGGAGGAAAATGGGACTAAATGAATGAAATAAAACTATCTAATCTAACTTAAATATAGATTAAATAACTCTAAAACTAACCCGGGCATAAAATATGAATACAATTTTAAATTGTTTCAATTAACCAATAACCATGAAAATGTATTACAGTTTAATTGAAATGTGCAGTAACAAATAAAGATAACTTTGTTTAAGAAATTAAACAGAGTTATAATAACATATTGCATTCATCATAATATATCGCTTGCATATACTATAAAAAATAAATATTTCTAACACACTCAGAAATTATATGTATAAAGAAATATTGTGAAACAAGTACACATAAACAATAGCAATTTAAAAGAGAATATCACATAACAAAAGAAACTAACAGTGAATAGATAGAAATACCGTATCCATCTCGATATTTCTCAATGCAATCTGATATTCAAATCTAGCAACTTCAATGTAAAATCAACTCCAAGATACAGAAATGCAATTCTTAAAGATAATTTCGCAGAGAATCACCAGATGTGATCCTTTATAAAAATATAGAGTCAATGGAGTACAAAAATGTAATATCCAAGTCAAAATATTACAAATTCAGGACCACTTTATAAATGCATGAAAGGGGTTTAAATAGGTTCCTAACAAAAATAACTAAAACTATTCGTACAATCTATCTAAATTAAAAAATATATGAAACAGAAATGCGAGCTTGATGAAAACCGACTCATTGATCATCAGTTGAGGTGGATGTACGAAGGTGGCAAATTTTGAGCATCTCCTTTACTTCTTCAGGATGACTAGGCTTCGAATGCAACCGCCCTGTATATGTGGCATCGGAGAACTCGGGAATGATGCAATCAATGGCACTTGAGAGAAATTTAATTGCTATTTGTTGACTATGTGGCTTGATGAGATAAGTCCACATTGAATCCCATGATATTCCCTGTAATTGGCCAATTTGCTGATTTTTATTAATGATCTCTTGTTTCCATCTAAGATCAGTTTCCTTTACTCTAGGTAATTGGCTGGGACTACAATCTGCAATTAAATTGATTGCATATAAATTATCATTTACCATTTGTGTTACATTGTTCATTATTCCCTTAGCTCTAGACGTGGCCCTTTCTGCTTTGATCAAGCGATGTTCCCATTCTGCAAAAAAAAATTCTTTATGTCTCTCCATAATTTTGGGAAGATCTGCTTTTCTCCCTCTTTCTGATTCTTGCCATAAAAGAAAATCGGAGATCTTTTCTTCAGCTTCATCAAATTCAATCTTAAGAGTAATTCCTTCATCTATCAGGGAAGATGTTATCTCACATAGAGACTCTGCTTCTGCAATATTTTGACAAAACTCATTTAATTGTTGAGACAATAATTTGTTTGTCTCCAAAGCTTCATTTTTAAATTGATCCAGAGTGGTATAGTTCTTGAACTTGTCCAATTTAGATTGAAACATCTTTTCTTGTTCAATCTTCAGAGTCTGCTCATTTTGTAGAAGAGTTTGTAATTTTGCAATCTCCTGATTAAGCTGTTGTTTCTTTTCTAGGGTCTGCTGATCAATCTTTTCTTTTTCAACAGCTAGCTGCTCTTCTAATTGTTTAGTCTTGAGCTCTTCATCCTGTAATCGTTGTTCCAACTGAATGATCTTTTGTTGGTTTTCTGCAACTTGTTCTTCAAAAATGGCCATTTGTACATCCTTTTGTTTCATCAAATGTGTAACTTCAGAGGCTTTATCTATAGTGGCAGCACTATAAGCACCTGCATACCGAGACAATTTGGTGAGATCCTCAGATGGATCCACCTCAACATTTTTATAAAAAATATTCATAAATTCCCCCTGTGATGCATCTTGATCAGTTCTCCTTCTTTTTCTCTGTTTTCTCACCACAGCCCTATGTTTAGGATTGTAAAATATATCTAAAGGAGGAATTTCTTCTATCTTTAACATAATCTCACCAGTGGGGTTTTCAGGGATGATTTCTACATCCTGATCTTTTGAATCATCAACTTGGGAAATGTTTTGTTGTCCTATTTGTTGGGCAAATTGTTCATATTGGCTCAGCAAATGAGGAGAAACAATAAGTTCAGTAGTTTCTTTTCCTCCAAGTTGAGAACCTGCATTTATATCATATTTAGGTGCTTGTTCAGTGTTTTTACTCTCTATGCTTCCTTTCTCAATATGCACATGGGCATCAGTACCTGTGCTCTCTTTTCCTGTTTGAGCCGAAGACTGTTGTACAACAATTTTAGCAGCAGTTTTTGATTTTCCAGTGTCAGCTTTGCTGCTATCATCTTTCTTCTCCAAAACAGGATTAGCTCTTATTACTTCTTTACCAGAAGTACTTCATGTATCTTTCTATTCTGGTTCACATCCTTGTGTAGAAATCCTCAATTGATCCAGAGGAACTCTGAGTAGCCTCTGACTTCTAAATAATAAAAATTTATTCATCTCCTCAAGCTGAAATTTGGACTTGGCCAAATTAAAAATTTGAGACATATTATCTACAGAAACAAATAAATCATCGAAGATATCTGGTTCATGTTCGAACCGAGCAATTGAGACAGAGGTAGTAAAAGCATACGCCACCTTCTTGGGATCATATTTCCTTCCAGGAATTGTTGAAAGCTTAAGATTAGTTAACTTAACAACTTCTTTCTCAGCATGGACAAAATTGCTGAGAGTATAGTCACCACATTTGAAAGGAAAAGTAGGCCACATGAGCTTTTTTCTACTCTTTAAAGTCCTAGACATTCCTTCTACTGTCAGCTGATAAGAAATTTCCTGTGCTAACAGCTTTTCTGGAACATATAAAGGAAGGATATGTGGCTCTACAATACTTCCAAAAATTCTGACATAAGTGAACTTTTCCTCCCCAAACCAGTCTCCAATAGAGGACAAATCAACTCTAGCTTTATCGGAAAGTCTAGGAAGGAATCGGCCAAAAATGATTTGGTAAATCGGAATAAGGAAACCATGGCAAACTCTGTAAACATGAATTCTGAAATACCCCTTCCATAAGAACTTATGATGTATATGAATCGGGACAGGTTCTTTAGGAGTCCATTTCCATCCTAATAGGGGAAATTCTGAATTGAAACACAGGGCATCTAGGATGTAAGCACAAAAGTAAAAAGGAGTGGAATTTCCAGAGTTTTTGTCTTTCCAGTACTCAAGGATTCTATTGGCTATCTTATCAGACAAGATAACAACCCAATCCATTATCTCATAATTAAGAGCAGCATGAATCAACAAAACCATTTGAATGGAAAACCTGGCTGAATTATCATTACCAAACAACCTACACATCATTGCTGCAGCATAACAATATGGAGGCAAGAGAGACTCCACAGAGTACATACCTGATGCCTCATGCTTATGTTTTTCAGGGTTATTTCTCCATTCTTTAATCGGCTTTGACTGGTTTGGATGTTCCGCAGCAAATTCCTTAAGGAAGTCCTTGTTGTAGATCTTTTGTGGGTTTGGGAGGTGGTACATTGCTTTAATATCCTTTGCTTTGAATGACCTGAACACTGATTTAGAAACATAAACAAAAGTTCTGTTTTGAATAGTTACATTGTCAATCACCCATCTAATAACATCATAGTAGGGAAAAATGTTTTCCCAAGCAGCAACTCTGTGCAGAAATGAGTTTGCCAATGAACCAAGAGGACTTTCAAAATCCGAGTCTGAGTTAGCTTCGTCAGGAACTGTGGCCTTAGCTTCCACAACTCTAGGGTTTTCCTTTTCCAATAGATTGTAGACATTTTCCCATGACATTTTCCTAAGTCCCTGGCAGGAGGTGTCTATAACCAGCTTAAGTTTTGCTGGTTTCTCTTTAGGCGGCATTGTAATCACAGGGAATTTTGCAGCAACGGTAGCTTTAGATTTTCTGAATCGCTTCGACATTTCAGTGTCGGGCAAGTTCTCTCTGGTCCTGCGAATGAAAGGATTCGACGTTCTTTTGTTCTGCAATTGAATGAAAACCTTCAGCCGAAATAAAACATAATAATGAGAACAGCTATACAAGGATCTATTTATTAATTACTATCTAATCTCCCCATGTTTATAACATAAATGCCCTCTAAGTGGTCACATTCACGCATTCAAAACAAAATAAACCGTGATCATTTGTCTGATTTTCAATTAATGGCAACGTACAATCGAAGATCGGCACATCTTTGAAATAAATGTTAAAATTCCCTTTAAATTCCTTGTGATGCGATGAATAAAGAATATGAACGTGAAGTAATAATCGCATCGCAGATCTTCAAAGGTGCGCAAAATAACATAACATAATTCATGCTGATTTCCGATTGCGATAATCGCATCAGGGCTTTTAAAATGAAGTGAACCGTTTAATATTTTCTCTGAAAATGCGATTGCGATGAATCGCATCGCATCAGACATATATACAAAAACACAACACTTTAAACTCATCCGAAATGAGATTGCGATTGAGCGATCGCATCGGAACTTTATAAAGCAAAAACAAATCTTTTAAAGAACTCTCCGAGTTTCCGATTGCGATTACTGTTCATTTTAAATTATTATTAAGTATAAAGTCCGTATAATATGTTTGATATGTTTAAGAGAATTTATAACTCATCAGATCGGAAAGTTATTAAAGGTTGTATACTTTGTGAAAAAAATGTGATATGCATCCTTTTATCAATGAATCTTTTATTTCTATTTAGGAATAAAGATATAAAAAGGGGACCTATTTTTAATTGGGATTTATTCTATAATTTAAAAATGGGGAGGGTTGTTGTACAGTACAACAGAACCCTGAGAGCTCTGTTGCTGAACATCCTGTTGGGAAAAATACTGAGGGGGGTGAATCAGTATTTAGGACTTACTCAAAACTTTTTTACTTTTCCATTCACTAAAATGCATACGCTACTTTGCTGAAGACAACTAGCGTATACACGCAGATATCCTTCATAAAACTCGCGTATACACAGAGATCTTATTATGCATTTATTTCTTTACTTAGGTCTATGCATCATTCATTCATCAGATGTTTAGTTACCAGTAAACATGTGCATTAATAACAGAATAAACCTTCACACATAAGAAACACACATGAACACCAGGATTTTAGGCGGAAACCCAAGTCGGGAGAAAACCACCGCTGCAGTTGTCTCAGCCTTCAATATTTTATTATAGAGAAAACGTCTCACAACCATGTACTGGCACAGACTCATACCAGCACACAGGTACCCACCTGCAGATGGATACAACCTTCTCTCGTTTACCAGCCTCTCCTGGAAGGGAGCTACAACCCCCTGCTCTCGTTTACCAGCCTCTCCTGGAAGGGCTACAACCCCACACTCATTTACCGACCTCTCCTAGAAGGAGCACCCTGCTAACCCCATGACCCGACTCCTTCGCCTTGACACCTTTGTTGCCCATGTTTCATCAGTTCCTCTTTGGATCCAACCCACACAATTAAGCTCAAGGAACATTCATCGAACCAACAGCACAGCTCTAGCAGCATAATCAATATTCAAACAATACCGGATGTCGATGACGGATAGCGATGCAGCAATGAACGGATGCAACATTCATACCACATACTTCATGAAACCCCTAAATTACATACGTTTGTTCTCCATTTAATGTGGACTCACCGTGTCCGCCTTTCACAAATACCAACCCGCGTATACATTTGCACACATTTCGAGCCTTTAGTTCCATACGCGCTTTCTCACCGAATACAAGCCGCGTGCGTAACCACACGCTTTCTCCTCGACGAACACACGTATATATCTTCGAGACATTTAGACGGTGTGGCTCTCCAAAAACGAGATAAAAACTCGGATGTAGTTCCGCCCGGCGCAGTTCGCTAGATCACAGATCTAATCATTCCATAAACAGATCTAGAAAATACATATACATTTCAGATCTAGAGATCCCTCTTCATCATTTTCTTCATAGGTGCATCATGGGTCGGATCTGTCATCCAAAAGCTGTTTCCTTTTCCGTTGGGACACCGCCCGGTGAGTATACATTCAAACCCAGACTCATGCACACCCATTGCACAATGAATTTCTTCTCCTTAAATAGATCTAGCCTTTGACAATACCATGAGCCAAAACCACACAACCAGGTGGTACAGGCAGAATCAATGGACCGTCCGGCTCAATACAATTGGATGATATGTGGTAGCCTTTGGTTTTAAGAAGGCATTCTATTCTTTTAGAGCGCAATTGAGCATACGCGACTTGGCACGTACTTTTCCGCGTGCATATGCTACTTCTCTTAAACAAACTCGCGTATGCTTTGTGTCACACACTTTTCATCATTGTTCTGGCCCTTTCTGATATTTATTTCTCTGGTACTTCTGAGCTACTTGTAGAACATCAGATTTTCATCATTAATAAACTCATCAAGCATCAAGAACAACTTCATTAAGTAGTTTTCCATCATCTTCATCAAGTGGGTTGCCATCAAGGACAACACTCTGCATCATATTGCCAACAATCTCCCCCTTTGGACTTGATGGCAACCACGATGGTGTTTGATTACCACAACAGATAGATACATTAAGCATAATGATATTCTCCCCTATTCAAACACCATGTCACTCTCCCCCTTTGACATCAAGGGAAAAGGGTGGATCAAAACCAACACAAGGTTATTTTCTCCTCATGTAGATAGAAGAGCGTTGTAGATCTTATGTGTACTGAAGTTACCATGCTCCCCTTGAGTTCATGCTGAATCTTCAAAAATATTTTTCAATGAAGTACATGACTCTATGACCTTCCTATCACCAAGGACTCATACTTACATCAAAGATCCAACCAAGTGGATTTACATATGAGACTCAAATACCCAACCAAGTGGGTTTACACAATTTGACTCAACTATCCAACCAAGAGGGTTTACACATTTTGACTCGAGTACCCAACCAAGTGGGTTTACATATTTGATCAAGTCCTTACATGACTAAATATTACAATTTTACATCATAGGTCTCAACATGACCTTTTCATCAAATTATAAATATGACTTTTTATGACCAGTACCAGAAAGACCTCAAGAGAGAGAGATCTTATTTCAGAATCATCATAATGCCAACAATGCATTATGCTCAGCAAGGCTAATGCTCCCCCTGAAAATGTGCATCCAAGCATCCTTTCCATATGACCAAGGCTCCTCCTTAGCTTGTGCAACCTGAAACTCTTTCAACAGCAAGTTATCAGCAACAATCTCTGCATGATTTGTCCTTATCTCTTAATCATAAGACTTCCATCTCATCCATGTGTGAAAACAAAGAATACTCTTCAGTAAAAATCAAACAGGGCTCATCCATAATCTCATTGCAAGAAACCATGTTTCATTTCATCAGCATGAGTATAACCAGATACAATGTCAACAGTACAATCATTAGCAGTTGGATTGATGCTCCCCCTGAGCCTGTGCTCCTGATCTTCAGCTGTCATACTAATTTTCTTATCATAAATGTATACGCGACTGTCTCCACTGTAACTCGCGTGTATACGCAACTTTAGTTCACAGAACCCGCGTATGGAAAGTGAAGCATTAAAAACTTCACATTCCTTCATCTCCCCCCGAGTTTGTATCACCTGTACCTGTCTTCTTCACATCAGATGCTCTGTCAGAATAAACATAACCAGAATAACCAAAACAATCATGGGAATCACCATACATCACTCCCCCTGTGACGATACATTACTAATCCCTATAATGCATCTCACATCACTCCTGTAGTCATTAAGAGAAGTAAGATTTAGAAGCGGATGACTGCAGTAGGGTCAATATTCCCTATGTTTCTGACCGGTCCTCCTTCTTTTTCCAACTTTGCTTGAACTTTCTTATTGTGTGCTGGAATTTCTCCAATTTTTCAGATCTATTCATCCTGCATTCTTTTTCTACATGTCCATACTTGTTACAAGTATAGCATCTTATGTGACCAAAAAAGTAAGCATAAGGATCATAATGTGCTGTTCTATTCTTCCTTCTATTGCAATCAGCTGCTTTATGACCATACTTGTTGCATGAAAAACAATATCCCTTGAAGAAACCAGAGTACCTTTCTATGTAGAATCTGTTTGTTTGTGACTGAAACAATCTGCTTCTGCAATTGGATGCAACATGCCCATAATTATGACATTTAAAGCATTCAACATTATTGAATGATTTCCTTTGAGTGTTCATGATTTTCGGTTGACTTCTTGTTTCTTTCAATTCTTCAGATTTTGCATTGACATCCTTTGAATCTTTAGCACTTCCTTGTGAACTAGATTCTCCTTTAACAGTTTCATGAAAACCAAGACCAAGTTTAATAGCAGGAGACCTTTGATTACTAAGAATATTGTCCAGAATCTTAGTACTATCTTGAAACCTCAAGAGTTTATCATTTTCTTCTAATTTACCTTTGAGAATGTTTACCTCAACCTCCAATTTTTGGCATTGCTTCTTCATGCTTTCTTCGACCCTTTTTCCTTCTTCTACTTGATCATTCAAATTTAAAATTTCTTCCTTCAACCAATTTTCTTGTTCTTCACATGTTTGTAGCAGTTCTTCATTCTTCTTATTTGATTTTTCTAGATCTTCTTTGAGAGAGATTATTTCTGCTTCAAGTCATTCCTTTTCAATTGGTAGGGGTTCTTCATTCTTCTTATTTGATTTTTCCAGGTCTTCTTTGAGAGAGATGATTTCTGCTTCAAGTCTTTCACTTCGATTGGTTGCATTAACATACAACTTTTGATACTTTTCTATCTATCCATTCAGTATTTCTTTTTGTTCATTCATTCTAGAGATCATATCTTTGTAGATAGATTCTTTCTTATGAAATTGATTCCAATCATTGCTTTCATCATTGATCTTGAAATTTGCTTCTAGACTTATATTGTTACTTTCACTATCTTCATCATTGCATGCACACGAAAGTGAATCACAAGAATAACAATCAATACCTGTTTCATCTTCTCCATTTTCTGCTGCACATGTTTTCTGAGGTATTTCCTTTCCTTGAGTAGCCTTCTTCTTTTGCTTCTTTGCCATGAGCACTTGTAGATATTGGTCAGAATCTTCTTCATCCTCATCATTCTCTTCATTTGTATAATAACTCTTTCTATTTTCAAATTGTTTCCCTTTTTCATGATTTTCTTCATAAGGACATTTAGCAGCATAATGACCAACTCTCCCACAAGTAAAACACTTGAAGGGTAGCTTACCTTTGAATCTTCCAGTACCTGGTCGGAGTCTTCTTACAAAATTTGCTTCTTCTTCTTCTGATATATAACTTGATTCCCTAACATCTTCCTTTTATTTTCCTTTTGAACACGCCTTAAAAGAAGCTTCTTTGATTTGAGGGGGACCTCCTTGTCTCATTTCATAAGCAGTCAGAACACCATGTAGTTGAACAATAGTAAGAGTTTGCAGATCTTGCCTTTCTTCAATAGCTGATACTTTTGACTCAAATTTTGAAGTCAAAGATCTTAAGACTTTTTCCACCAGAGTAGTATCGGTTATGGTTTCACCCAAACTTCTCATACGATTTAAAATATCATCTAGACATAAAAAGAAACTGGCGATACTCTCATCACTATGCATCCTTAAATTTTCATATTCAATTCTGAGAGTTTGGAGTTTTGCACTTTTTACCTTTGTATCTCCTTCATAGCTCGGAATGATTTTGTCCCATATTTCTTTTGCTGAATTTAGCTGCATCACTTTAGCAAATTCTGGTTCAGACAGGCTTCCTAATAAGACATTGACGGCTTTGGCATTGATTTCATATTTCTTCCTTTCTGCTGCATCAGTAGGAATACTTGTCGGATACTGATAACCTCCTTCCACGATTGCCCATACTTCTGCACCAAGACTTTGCAGATATGCTTTTGTTCGTATCTTCCAGAACAATAGATTATTTCCATTGAATAGAGGTGACCTTATAGACATTATCCCTTCATGACTTCCCATTGCGACGGATCTCCTTCAAGCGATCAAGCTTCTGCAGAAGGACCTGCTCTGATACCAATTGTTGGGAAAAATACTGAGAGGGGGGGGTGAATCAGTATTTAGGACTTACTCAAAAAAAATTTACTTTTCCATTCACTAAAACCCATACGCTACTTTGCTGAAGCCAACTAGCGTATACACGCGGATATCCTTCATAAAACTCGCGTATGAACAGAGATCTAATTATACAGATAATTCTTAACTTAGTTCTTTGCAACATTCATTCATCTGATGTTAAGTTAACAGTAAGCATGTGCAGTAATAACAAAATAAACCATCACACATAAGCATCACACATTAACACCAGGATTTAAGGTGGAAACCCAAGTCGGGAGAAAACCACCGCTGTCGTTGTCTCAGTCTTCAATATTTATTATATAAAGAAAACATGTTACAACCATGTACTGGCACAGACTCGTACCAGCACGCAGGCACCCACCTGCAGAAGGCCACAACCTTCTCTCGTTTACCAGCCTCTCCTGGAAGGGAGCTACAACCCCCTGACTAAAGGCTTCAACCTTCAGCACCTTTGTGGAGCACGTTGCATCAATTTTCATACTGGATCCAACCCATACAATTAAGCTCAAGGAACATTCATCAAACCAACAACTTGCTCTATAGCAGCATAATCAATATTCGAACAACCCAGATCATCATTGACAAATAGCAATAAAACAGCAGAACAGATCAGACATTTCATACCACATACTTCAACAAACCCTAAATTACATACGCTTTTTTCTTCACTGAACCTGCGTATATACGCGCTTTCACAAATACCAACCCGCGTATACATCTGCACACATTTCAGAGCTAACTTCAATTCCCATGCGCGCTTTCTCTGAATACAAGCCGCGTATATACGCGCTTTCTCCTCGACGAACCTGCGTATATATCTTCAGACATTTTAGGGTAGTGTAGCTCTCCAGAACAGATAAACAACTCAGATCTTCATTCTTTACTTCAGCACAGATTCGCCAGATCACAGATCTAATCATTTCATAAACAGATCTAGAAAATACATATACATTTCAGATCTAGAGATCCCTCTTCATCATTTTCTTCATAGGTGCATCATAGATTCAGATCTATCATCAAACTGTTACCTTTTCCATTCAGACATACTTCAGAGTGAAGTATACATTCAAACCCAAACTCATGCACATCCCTTGCACAATGATTTTCTTCTCCTTATATAGATCTAGCCTTTGACAATACCATGAGCCAAAACCACACAACTTTCGATGGTATTCCTGGACGAGATCAAATAGATAATCTAGCGCTCAATACAATGGGTCAATACCATGGTAGTAACCCCTGGTTTTATTCTTTTAGAGTGTAATTGAGCATACACGACTTGGCACGTACTTTTCCGCGTGCATACGCTACTTCTCCTAAACAAACCCATGTATGCTTTGTGTCACACACTTTTCATCATTTTTCTGGCCCTTACTGATATTTCTTTCTCTGGTACTTCTGAGCTACTTGTAGAACATCCTATTTACATCATTAATAAACTCATCAAGCATCAAGAACAACTTCATTAAGTAGGTTGCCATCATCTTCATCAAGTGGGTTGCCATCAAGGACAACACTCTGCATCATATTGCCAACACATCCAAGAGATACTCTTCAAAATTAAGGCCACCAGGAATCACAGGAATAGTGGAAACTGCACTACAAGAAGGTGGGGCCTCAGTGACACTATATTGTGATCTACTAGGACTAGGATTAACAGGCCACGTTGGATTGAGAAAAATAGACTTGCGAGTGTGAAAAGATCCTGACAACTGAGTGGTAACAACTGGTGTGGATGAAGCCACATAGACAATCGGTTGGACTGGAACAGATGTAACAGTAACTGACGAACCAGGTGTCGAAGGTGATAGTCCTAACGAAGGGAGGACTGAACTCTTAGGAGGAGTTAATGTACTGGATTGCGCTATGGAGGCAACACCAGACATAATCCGACTCAAGGACCTATATCCAAGCGATAGTGACATCGATGGTGGAGAAGACTGAGTAGAAACATGAGGGACATCTTCCGTAAAAAGCTGATATTATCTTGTAGAAACAGGAATTCCTTCACAACCAACAGGATTAGATGAATCCATGTCTAACTCCGTTGTAAGATCTTCGAAAAGACTACGGAGACTAGGAGGCACAAAAGCAACGAAAAATGGTCAGCCCGACGTAAGAGGAGGAAATTCTCCCTTTTCCCCAAAACCAGACCAAGCACCAGAAGGAGGCCAATTGAATTCAACTGACTCTTCAGGAGGAGATTGAGTAGCAAGAGGCAGGACAGATAGGAGAATAGGCTACGAAAACTCGACAAGCCTAGTGGACTGAGGGGTTTCAAAAGAAACGTTCGGGAAAGAACTACCACTAGGAGGCAGTGAGGACGACGAAACTGGTGGTTCCGCCACCGTGACTATATATCAAAATAGAAAGGAAAAAGAAAACTAATTGAAGACTCCAAGATCAAAACAAAGGAAAAAAAAATAGGCCAAGTAATACAAATTTTAATGGGCGTGTGATCGTAGGGGATTAATTTTATGACACTTAAACTAGGTTTTGTTGTTTCATATTTTAAGGGTCGAGAAATGGGCAAAAGATGACTCTGGTCACTTTCAATTTTAAATGAGCGTGAAAGGACAAGTGCTCGACGATCTCTTCCCTTTTTAAAGAGTCACGAAAAGATCAAAATGACTACTCTGGTACTCTAAGCAAGAGGGTATACCAAGTTCCCATGAACTGCCATATAGACCTTGGTAATCAAATGAAAATAAATGACCAAGGACTTGACGTACATGCAGGTAATCTCCCCGAACATTGTGTTCGGTGTATCACAGTTACAAGGTGGTAGACTCGACTTCCTATGGATAAAAGGATTGCAACCTAGAGGGGTCTCGCTTTATATACTCGACGGTACATGGAGCACAAGTCCGTACTAGCGTTATCTAAACCCAGATGGCGAACGACAGCTTCTAGGTTTTAAGATGCCAGAACACGTCTCTAGCCTAGATCACTAAAAATGTTTTGTTAGGTTTCAATGTTTCCTTAGGTTAATTAAATGAATTTTAAATTTGATCTTGGATTATGTTTCATTTTTAAGGCCCTATCGAATTTGGATCTCAAATTTCCTAAATGCAAGCTATATGCAAATGAACATCATTTTTTATTCAATGAATGCTAGTTACGAGAAGGATAGAGATCTTTCAAACAAAAGTAAACAATGACAGTATGCGAAGAAATCCACTAATGCATCTAACACAATCAAACGAAAATGAAACTCTTTCCTAGACAATCAGACGCTAGTTATGCAAAATAATATTTCACTTTCGATGCAAAGAAAGAATGCAAAATATGTTTTTTTTTTTTTTCAATGAAAAGAAGTACATGATGCACTAATTACATGAAAAATGAAAAAAAAACACTAGCTTGAGTATTGTGTAAGAATTGAAATTGAATGACTCAATGAAACGCAAAACAAACACAAGAAAGCAATCAAACTAATGCTGTAATCTTCCAAACCAAGAGAAAGTTTTCAAAATGACCCAAAACAAGCAATGTAATCTATGCTTGGAGCAACTAGGAGAAGAATCAATCGAGAAACGAAATGATGTTGCAATCAAAGCAATCACTCAAAAAGGTCAAGAAAACTAACTGCAATTGACCCAAGAATGAGACTGGCAATAATCAAAAAGACTTGATCTCCAAACAGAAGGCTCAATGCACCAAGACACTTAGAAACCCTAAGGCCTCAATTTACACCGATAAGAAGATGGACAAACGACTAAGAAAATCAAGTCGATAGCAGTCAAAACAGTCCTAAAGGCATAATTACACATAAAAAAATAACCCAGAAGCAAGCACAATTCACGAAAAGACTCATTAAGAAGGTCAAACCAAATCCTACAGGAGTCGGCGTGATTGTAAGGTTGTAATCTGCGCCAAACAGGGGTTGGCACGACTGCAACAAAAGCAACCTACACCAATCGGCTTGACTGTTCTGATGAAAAAAGTGCCACGCCGGATAAATATGGGAAAAAATGAAAAACCAAAACTCAATGAGCAGAGGTCAATCTTAACACTTTGGAACTGAACAGAGGGTATAAACTAAGCAAGCAAACCAGAAAAAGACAGATAAGAAAATAAATGATTGAAACTTACCCAACAAGATGAAACGACAAACTCACACTAATCCCCAGTGGAGTCGCCAATATTTTAAGCAGGTAAATCCTCTCTGCGGACAAAGGCGATCCCTCTAGCCCTAGAGTGGGTCTAGAAACAAAGAGACATGCTAGAGTGTTGATTCCTAATTACTGAATGAAAAGAGGACACGGTAGATCGACCTACCTAGTGTCCAACGTGGTCTTTGTTGTTGTAGTGGTGGTGGCCTCTCGCTCCTACCTTGGCAAGTCACAATCCTTCCGCAGTCATGCTCGAACACCTGCAAATATAACAGCAAACAAGAACAACATACGACATAATAATTTCACTCATAACTACTTGCCAGTCAAAGAGGGCTAAGCATATTGCATTAAAAATCTAACATAATACAAAATGGGAACCAAACAATAGTCGCGTATATGATCCAAGTGGATATCGGTGGCCACCCACCTATTCCATTTGGACCAGCACCATCAATTCTTGCAGCTTTTCACATTCAGCAAAACTTACTATTTTTAGTAGGTTTTCGGGTCCTCCACTCCCGGAGCTGTTTTGGGGCCTTAATGATCTAGGTGGATATTGGTGGCCACCCACCTATTCCATTTGAACTCCCACCATTAGTTCTTTCAGTTTTTAAGTTGCAACAAAACTTACTATTTTTAGCATTTTTTCGGGTCTTGAACTTCCGGAGCCATTTTGAGGCCCTAAACGACGTTTTTTGCTCACACCGAAAGTTGTACTCCTCGGATAGATCTTTCTAAAGAGCTATTGAGCACGTCAAACGAAGATCGGATGCCCAAGTTACGTCCACAGGAAGTTGAACCACCAATTTACCCAAACGGGGCCCATAGTTTTGGCGCTTCATCTCCTAGGGTTAGGTTTTTGGACATTTAGAGTTCTCCATTATTTCTCAATAATAAATAGGCCCTCAAGCCTCATTTTAACACAGTTCAGAGGTCTGTAGCCACCACATCTCTTCTCAGAGATTCGCTACCAACACCCTAGCTATTTTATTTCCATTATGTTTGTAAGCATATTTCTGTTATATGATATTAATGAAATGAAGCATTATTTCCGCTGCATCTTTGTATTTATGGTTATATGTTTATTCTATTGCGTTCCTGCATAAATCTGGATCAGTGGTATCAGAGCGGTCTTCTCTTTCTTTGTCTTTCTTTGCATGTCCCCAACGCAATCAGGGTATAAGGAGTTAGGGCTCGATCTGGTTGAACCCTTGCAACATCAGCCTCGCAAACCCCGACGACCTCCCATGGCGGAAGAAAAGAAATATGAGGGAGCATGAGATCCTATCAAAATATTACTCGAGAGGCCCTCGAGAAACAAAGGAACACGATGATGGATAACTTTTCTAAGATCCTTCAATGACTGCCCACCTACGGTGCATCTACATCCAACAGCCACTCTGGAGGTGCCACTCCCTTCAAGGTATAGGTAAACTTTGACATTCCTATATTTGAAGGCCAAATAGATGCAGACGTTGTAGATAAATGGTTAAATTTGCTGGAAGGGTATTTCTCGGTCTATGATTTCTCTGACCGAGAAAATATTATTTTTGCACTCCTCAAAGTCGCCCCCCATGTCAAAGACTGGTGGGAAACCTACTATGAGCGAGAGGATGAAGGGGAACCTTCTCTATTCTCAGCCACACCCACTTGGAATTCGTTCCAAGATGGCATGAAGGAACAATATTACCCTGTGGGGAACTATAAGGACAAATACATCCAATGGACCACATTGCGGCAACAAGGGATCAAGATGTGCACGAATTGATGAATCTATTCCATACCCAATGCACAAAGTTGGGTATTAAAGATTCAGAGAGACATTTGGTGCTCAAGTACCACGACTGTCTGCACAAACACATTCAGGAGGAAATGGAGTTCCTCGACATTACATCGCTTGGCACGACATATCGCTATGCCGTCCAGATCGAGCAGAAATTTAAGCAGAAGAAGCGAGACTTTGGATCTGCGAATCTAAAAGGTGCCCCCAAACCGAAGAACAAGGGGCAAGGCCAAATCGGTGCGACTCAGAACAACACCACAAAGCCAAAGAAGGACACAGGGAAGTTGTGTGAATTTCATAACAACCCCACTCACAGCACAAACAAGTGTTAGACCAAACAATCATTGGTGGTCGAACTAAAGGCACCCAAATCAGATCCCAGTGCCATTGTTACCACCACCAAGATCTAGAGGGAGGGTCCAAAGGATCCAGAGGAAGGGGAGTGCCTCTTCCATTCAAAGATGTGGGTGAAGGGTTCTCCACTGCAATTTCTCGTTGATAGCAGAAGCCAAAAGAACCTCATTTCAGTAGAGGTCGTGAAGCAGCTCGGCCTACCGACCATAGCACACCTGCAGCCATATACCATCGGGTGGCTCCACCCAGGGGGAGATCTCTGCATCCGCTAGTAGTGCCGCCTTCCATACAGTATCAAGCCATTCACAGATGAGGTATTGTGTGACGTTGCTCCTCTTGATGCAGCTGATGTATTATTAGTCCAACCATACTTGTGGAGGCAACATGCTGTGTATGAGTCTAGGCCTCGTGCTGTTGTTATTACTTTGGGAAATAACTTGTACAGGATACCGGAGGTAGTACTGCCTTCTATCATATCTTTTACTACTGCAAAAAAATGCAGTAAGATTGTTTCCCAAACTAGGAAATTCATTTTCCTTACAACTCGCTCATAGGGAAAGAAGAATATTGTGGCCACAACCTCGAAACAGGGCTCCCTTGCATGACTGCAGCAGATGGACAAAGTCATGGAGGAATACGAGGACATTTTCTCCTCACTCACAGAGGTTCCTCTACACTATTAGGACAAGCACTCCATTGATCTAAATCCCAACGCACCACCGCCTAATGTTTCCATACATCCTGCAATTACACATACAAAATCCAAACATGTACTGTCTGAGGCTGATAAAGAAACCAAATTTACTAAACGCATCTAGCATGTCCACCCGCAGGTCCATGACATCTTCAACAAATATAATACCTAGTTCAAAAAAATTTGCCTCATCTCATGGAGGATCTCAACGTTGCTTCCTAAGGAGGGAGGAATGATCCAAGTGGATATCGGTGGCCACCCACCTATTCCATTTGGACCAGCACCATCAATTCTTGCAGCTTTTCACATTCAACACAACTTACTATTTTTAGCAGGTTTTCGGGTCCTCCACTCCCGGAGCCGTTTTGGGGCCTTAATTATCCAAGTGGATATTGGTGGCCACCCACCTATTCCATTTTAAACCCCACCATTAGTTCTTTAAGTTTTTAACTTGCAACAAAACTTACTATTTTTAGCAGTTTTTAGGGTCCTGAACTTTCGGAGCCATTTTGAGGCCCTAAACGATGTTTTTTGGGAAAACCAAGAGCAAGATGCGTCAAACGAAAGTTGTACTCCTCGGACAGATATTTCTAACGAGCTATTGAGCGTGTCAAACGAAGATCGGATGCCCAAGTTACATCCCTAGGAAGTTTAACCACCAATTTACCCAAACGGGGCCCATAGTTTTGGCGCTTCATCTCCTAGGGTTAGGTTTTTGGACATTTAGAGTTATCCATTGTTTCTCAATAATAAATAGGCCCTCGAGCCTCATTATACCACAGTTCAGAGGTCTATAGCCACCACATCTCTTCTCAGAGATTCGCTACCAGCACCCTAGCTATTTTATTTCCATTATGTTTGTAAGCATATTTTTGTTATATGATATTAGTGAAATGAAGCATTATTTCCGCTGCATCTTTGTATTTATGGTTACATGTTTATTCTATTGCGTTCCTGCATAAATCCATATCAGTATATGTATTGATAGAAGGAAGAGTTACAACCAATGCTTTGACGTCGCGGTCTCCTCCAGCGGGGTTCAGTCGAAGTGCGTCTCAAATGCTCGTTAGGGAATTCAGACGAGATGAAGGCATGGACTCAAGCTCTCTCAACGTAATTCCTTCTTATTCTATCTCTTCAGTAGTTCTGCTATAGTATGTTCAATTTTCCAAGTTCAACTAGTTTATGCAAAGAGAGATAGCTTCTTTTTATAGAGGAAAAGGAGGAGGTTAGGATCCCTACAAAGGTGAAAGGGAGGCCTATCCTTTAGGGAGTTCCCATAAGAGGTGGAAACCATAAACTAAAGGAGGGAGTCCGTGGTTTATTCAGTTCAACCACTCCTAATGACTCATCCTCGAAGTTGTTGGAGTGGAATCTCCGCCTCTTTTTTTAAAAAACATTCCATAAACAGCTCAGTGTGGGTGGCTAACTGGGACATAGTGCCAGCTAGCGCAGGTCCCAGTGTTAATCTTTCTCTTCGGCGCGAGGGCATAACTGACTACTCGCGCTAAGGCAAAAACAAGGGTTTTTGATTCTCTGATCAGGGAATTGTCAACAGAAGGAATATTACTCTCAAGTAAAGGGATACAATGATGGTCTTTGCAAGACATTACACTGCTTAATGATCACGGAAATGACCCTACAATGGGCGAGATGGGGATTTCAGGGACAGTGACAAAATGTTGTGTAACAACATCATTTCAGCAGTTTGTAGTAGGAATCAATTTGTAACAACAGCAATAAATATCCCAATATTGTCGTTAACATAAAGAAAACAAAGAAGTAGCTCAAATTCCTTTGTTTACATACTCCATGATCCAACATCAGCAGCCACACTCTTCATTAAACACAACTCATCCACATTGAAGGTAAGTAAAGATATGTTGTTTTCTAGATTTTTGTCATGCAATTCCTTAAAATGCTAAAATTGTAATTTTGGAAAATTCCTCACTCCCTTTCTCATATTGTCAAAAACTGAAAAAACACCTTTAGTCGGGGGGGAGGGAAATCAATTCATATTCACATTTCAAACACCATCACATGTTTTCATTTCATTCCAACTCGCATATCCTTCCAAATCAATTATTTTTGCAATATGATTCCAAAAGATTATATGCTTTGCAAATTATCAATTCATTGATAGTTATTATAGGACTTGAAAAATAAAATTCTCAATGTTTTCATGTACTTTGATGAAAAAAAAATTGTCACATAAGAACCAATGCTCAAAAATTTCGGTTGTCACACAAGAACCAACCATCAAAAATATATGTTACAATCAAATGTATTAAACTTTGAAAAATAGAATACAATGACACAACGTTTGAAGAGAATTAATACAAGTCAAAAGCTCATAAAGAAGCAAAGCATTTCAAGAAGATAAACTTATGGACAAATGAATCAATGCAATAGTTGCATGAGGAAATGCAACAACTTCAGTTGGGGGGTATGTTGGGCCTCCAAAATATCTTCAAAATGTCATACACTTTCACCTTCATTCTCATTTTTATTGCCTCATTTCATCACCTTTTCATTACATTACCCTACACTTTCATTACCATGTGGTTTCATATTTGGATTTTCCAAAGTTATTAATTTCATGTATTTAGAGTGAATTTAAGATTAAAAGTTAGAAAAATAACATGTATTTTCTTATACTTAAAAGTGGCTTGAGTTTGATGACAAGTGTAGATCATTTGGAAGCTTCCAAGGCACCCTTATTTGGCCTCCAATACACAAATTCGAATTTCATCTCAAGACGTGGACCATATTCCAAGGAGAAAGATCATGGAGATCTTGAGATCTTCATTGGATTTGTATCTAGTATGTAGGGATAAGTTGAGACAAGTATGGATCTAGTAGATATTTAAGGGATTTATATTTATTGAGAATATATCCCTAAGTCATTTATAAATAATAGGATCGTCCTTCAAGGGAAGCTAACAAGTTGTCAATTATTCATTAGCATCAGATTTATGATTGTTTATTCAACATGAGTAATATCATTTTCTCCAAACCATGAGTTATGATTGTTCTTTGATTCTTAAGATGTGACAGTTGTTCATGTGTGCTCATTGAGGAATGGACAAATCCTTATCATCCATAATTCACATACATGTGTAACATAGTTTATTTTTTGTTATTTTCTTTCATGCAAGTGTGCTTTACTTTCCGCAAGTGTGTTTTGTTATGTGAATATTTATTTCCTTTCAGTATTAGCATAGTTTTGATTCAATATTTCTTGTTTCAGTTTTATGATTTAGTTACTTAGATGTGTTATGTTTTCTGAATGATTTTAGATGATATTGGTTTAAAATCTAACTTGAGTATGAAAGGACAACCAAGGATTTAAGTTAAATTTTCTTTCTATCAAGTTATGAATCACAACTAAAAATCATCCTTTTTCATTTCTTGAATTCCAGTTTATGATTTGATGCAATGGTAATGTTGTTGGAGTAGAACTGTGAGAAAGGACAACCATGACCTCCTAAGTTAGGATCCTCTTCTCTTTCTTTATACACATCACAAAATGCTCCTCTTTAGTTTCTCTTCTTGAGGAAAGTACTGTGGGGAAGGACAACCAAGACCTCCTAAGTTAGCATCCTCTTCCTTCGCTTACTGCATCTTGAATCAGATACTTTTTAGTTAGAACTTATATTTGTAATATGCAGTTCCATTATTTTCATTTAAACAACTACTTCCTACACTATTTTAATCTTAGGTTCCATATACTTTAGTTTGCTTCTAAGTTTACTAACCCGGATTGATAAATATATGAATGCTCTAATTCACCTCAATAAATTAGACCAACAAACCCTACGGTTGGAAACCAAAAACCCTAATTCACACGTGTGAGCTCAGACCCTGCAATTTTGGACCTGTGTGAACCAATTTCCCACGAACCAAATTTATACATGTGCGAACCAAACCAAAGAAAGAAGAATGATTGATGATCTCCAAATGAGGGTCACTTGACTTGTATTTATATCCATCCAAGGGTGTCCAATTTTTCTTTTGGGTTGACTTGTCTTTTTGTGCACATGTGGGTTTCCATATTAAAAAAATATTTTTCCTTAACCGAATTAAATTATTCCAAGGGCTAGAAGGGGACTTCCTTGATGATGAAGAATGTTCAATGGAGGGAATTTGTCCCTAAACTGCTAAATTAACAAATGTTTCTTAATTTGGAAAAATGAATCTATGAATTATGTAACTTGATCTGAATGGGAATATTATTTTTGTTGTGCTAAGATGCAATTCAGAATATAAACAAAGTGCAACAAAGTGCTCGAGGATTGGGAGGTTAATTGCAAGTTTAACATGAGTTTTATGTGTTTTTATGTGAATTTCATGAGCAAATTAACATAAACAAAACATTGAACAACAACATGTAACAAACATAAACATCACCATAAATAGTAACACAATAGAAGATGATGAAGGATTTCACTTCGCCCGGGCTACGTCTCCTTGATCCAACTTCCAATGGATTGGCCCTCTTCTATTATGCTTAAAATTGTGATTACATGTGTTTACAATGCTCAAATAGCTCTGAAACTTGTTCCATCAGTTCCAAAACGCCCAAAAGTGCATGTGTAACCTCTTTCTACATCGAATTTGGCCAAAAACTCATTGAGTTATGACTTCCCCTAGTTTCTCCACTATTTGTTCCAAATTTTCCCCAAAATCCAGCATTGAACCAACAATTTCGCCCCAAAAAGCGTTATCAGAGTGCCACTTTCGCCAAAAATAGGGCCAAATTGTTGAGGCATTAATTTTCCCTATAATGCCTAAAAACCAAATTTAAAACCTGTTGAAGCCTAGAAAATCTCTGCTTCAAACATTGGGGAAAACCACCCGGTCGGGACCTTAGGACAGCTCCTTTTCCGTTTGTTATGGTGGCTCTGACTGGATTTAAAGGACCAGTTTCCTTATAACTAAATGGGTTGGTGATGGGTTGATTTGGATGAGTGGAAGTGGGACTAAATTGACTGAAAATAAAACTATCTAATTAAACTAAATGCTGATAAAGAAATTCTAACACTAACCCGGGTAATTATATGTGAATACAACTTAAGATTGTTCCAATTTAACAATAACCATGAAAATGTATTATTATTTAAACTGAAATGTGCAGAAACGAATAAAGATAACTCTGTTTAAGAAATTAAACAGAGTTATATTAGCATATTGCATTCATCATTGTATACCATCTATATATGCTTATGAAAGATAACATTTCAATTATACTTAGAAATGATATATAAAAAGAAATGTTATGAAAACCAAATATATATAAATGATAGCAAATTTTAAAGCGAATATCATATGACAAAGGAAATCAACAGTGAACAGATAGAAATACCTCATTCATCTTGAAGACTTTCAAATGAAATCTGATACTCTAATCCAGTAACTCTGACGTAAAATCAAATCCAAAGGTACAGAAATGCAACACTTCAAAGATAATTTCAGCACAAAATCACCAGATGTGATCCTTTATAAAATATAAGAGGCAATGGAGTACAGAAATGTAAGCTCCAAGTCAAAAATATTACAACTCCAGATCCCTTCTCTAAATGCATGAGAGGGATTTAAATAAGAAATTACATAAAAATAGAATCCTACTACTACTGCTACAATCTATCAAATTAAAAACAGAAATACTATCTTAAAATGAAACTGATTCATTGCTTTTCTTTCTCGCTTGATGTAGCCAAGTTGCAAATTTTCAGCATATCTTGGAGCCTCGGTGGATGACTCATCTCGGAATGTAATTGTCCAGCGTATGTGGCATCAGAAAATTCTGGAATTAAACAATCAACAACATTTGAAAGGAATTTAATAGCCATTTGTTGATTGTTTGGCTTAATTAAATAAGTCCACATATTGTCCCAAGATATTTCTTGAAGTTTGTTGATTTGTTGACTTTTATTCATCGTTTCTTCTTTCCATCTGCAATCGGTTTCTTTGACCTTAGGCAAACTGCCTGGAACACAATCTGAAATGAGATTAATTGAATACAAGCTGTCGTTGATAAATTGCGTTATATTACTCATCATGCTCCTAGCTCTTGATATTTCTCTTTCGGCTTTCATTAACTGATGTTCCCATTCTATAAACAAGATTTCTTTATGTCTTTCTTCTATCCTAGGAAGATTAGCTTCTCTTCCTTTTTTTGTATCTTGCCAAGTAATAAATTCAGAAATATTTTCATCAGCATCATCAATTTCTTGCTTGAGAGTAATAATGTTCTGGATCAAGGATGATGTGACATCACAAAATGGTTCTGCTTGTGATAATTTTGCACAAAATTCATTTAATTGCTGAGACAGCAGTTTATTAGTTTCAAGAGCTTCCGATTTGAATTCACTTAATTTAGGAAAATCTTTGAACCTATCTAAAGCTGCTTGAAATTCTTTTTCTTGTACGATCTTTGCATTCTTCTCATTTTGCAAGAAATCTTGTAACTTGGAAATTTCTTGATTCAATTGTTGTTGTTTACCTAAAACCTGCTCATCAACTTTCTTCTTTTCTGTGGCAAGCTGTTCTTCTAACTCTTTAGACCTGAGCTCTTGATCTTGTAATTGTTGTTTCAATTGAGAAATCTTTTGCTGATTTTCATTAGCTTGTTCTTCAAGTAAGGCTATATGGAGATCTTTTTGTGTCATCAACTGAGAAACTTCTGCAGCTTTATCTATTGTTGCAGCACTATATGCTCCTGCATATTGGGATAAATTAGTGAGATCCTTAGATGGATTCACTTCATTATTATTGTAAACAATAGTCATGAACTCCTCTTGTGGAGTGGAAAACATGTCTTGATCCATCTTCCTTCTTTTTCTCTGTTTTCTAACAAAAGCCTTATGTTTAGGGCTATAAAATACATCCAAAGGAGGGATCTCCTCAATCTTCAATACAATTTGCCCTGTAGGATGTTCAGAAATTATTTCGACGTCCTGATCTTCTCGCTCTTTATCTTTATCCTGCAGTCCTAATTGCTGAGCGAATTGATCATATTGTTTCAACAATTGAGAAGAGACATTAAGATCAGTAGAGTCTATAATTTTCTCAGTATTTTCTTTTCCTTCCAATTGTGTATCTATTTTTTCTGTATTTGTTCCCTGCTCAATGGCTTTGCTATTTGATCCTCCTTTTTGATTATGCACATTAGTATCAATACTTGTGCATTTTTCTTTTGTTTGAGTTGTGGACTGCTGATCAGTATTTACATCGGATTTGCCATCAGTATTTCCTTTCTGAACATTAGGTTTTCCATCAGTGCTCACCTTTTCAGTATGTACAGTGGGCTGGTTAATAGCTGATTGTGTAATGATTTTACCGGCAGATGTTTCTCCTGGTGTTTTGCCAGATGTACCCTCTATTTCTGACCCTTGTATAGGAATTCTCAGTTGGTCTAGAGGAACTTTCAACAATATTTGACTTCTAAATAACATAAATTTATTCATGTCTTCCTTCTAGAATTTGGACTTGGCCAAATCAAAAACTTGAGGAAAATCATTCAATGAAACAAACAAATCATCAAACTCATCTGGTTCATGCTCAAATCGAGCAATCGAAACTGAAGCAGTAACATTAAAAGCTATCTGTTGTGGATCATACTGTGTCCCTGGAATTGTCGCAAATTTAAAACCCTTTATTTTGGCGACTTCCTTTTCTGCATGTTTGAAGTCATTCAAAGTAAAATGACCACAATTGAATGGGAATGGAGGCCACATTCTTTTCTTACTATTGTTTAGAGCTCTGGATATTCCTTCAACTGTTAATTGATAGGAGATTTTCTGGGCGAGAAGTTTTTCTGGAACAATAAGAGGGAGAACATGGGGTTCCACAATACTCCCAAAAATCCTGATGTATGTGAATTTCTCTTCTCCAAACCAATCTCATATTGAGGATAAGTCAGCTTTAGCTTTGTCGGAGAATCTAGGAGGGAAGCGATGGAAAATGGTTTGAAAGACAGGGATAAGGAAACCATGGCATATTCTATACACATTATCTTGGAAATGAACTTTCCAAAGAAGTTTATGATATATATGAATCGGGGTAGGATCTTTGGGAGTCCATTTCCATCCTAACAAGGGAAACTCGGAATTAAAAGAAAGAGCGTCTAGAATATAAGAACAAAAGAAAAAAGGAGTGGAATTTCCAGCGATTTTATCTTGTCTGTACTCAAGTATTCTATTAGCCATTCTATCAGAGAGAATAACAACCCAGTCCATAATGTCGGAATTGACAACAGCTAAGATTAATGGGACCATTTGTATAGAAAACCTAGCAGAATTGTCATTACCAAATAATCTACACATCATGGCAGCGGCATAGCAATACGGAGGTAAGAGGGAATCTACAGAATACATACCGGATGCTTCATTTCTGTGCTTCTCAGGATTTTTCCTCCAATCTTTGATAGGATCGGATTGAACTTTATTATTATCAGCAAACTCTTTGATAAATTCTTTGTTATACACCTTCTGCGGATCAGGAAGATGATACATTGCCTTAATGTCTTCTGCTTTAAACGACCCAAAATACACTCCAGAAGCTGAAAAAAACGTTCTGTCCTTTATCTTCACACCATCGATGACCCATCGAATTACATCATAATAAGGCATGATGCTTGCTCTGGCTGCAATTCGATGCAAAAATGAATTTGCAAGTGATTTTTCAGTAATCTCAGAGTCGGAATCTGAGTTATCTTCATCTGGAACTGATGCCTTTTCCACTGTGACTTTGGGGTTTTCTTTCTCCAATAGATTATAAACTCCTTCCCACGTCATTCTTCCGAGCCCTTGGCATGATGTATTTGTAACTAATCTCAGTTTTGTTGGCTTTTCTTTTGAGACTGTAGGAGTCTCAACAAACTTAACGGGAACAACAATCTTGGTTCTCCTCGCTCTCTTCGACATTTCTGTGTTCGATACTATTTCCCTTTGTCTGTGAACGAAAGGGTTCAGTGTTCCTTGATTCTGCAAGACAATAAACTTTCAGTCGTGACAAACAAGCAACTTGAACGGAACGATTATGAACTCATGATTCATTATTTATTGGTCTCGTATAACACGTAAATGTTCTTTTTGGGTCACACTCATGTATTTAAAACCGAATCATCAACCAATATTCATTTGATTTGCTATTGAATACCAACATACAATTGGAGATTTGACGCTTTGTGAAATATTATAATATTTACCTATCTTGAATTCTTCGAACGTAATAAATATCATGTATCAATTGCATCGAAAGTTTTCAAATGGTACATAAATATCATAATACAGATTTCTCGATTTGCCGATTGCGATTGCAAACTTTTCCGATTTCCGATTAGATGGTTTTAGATCGCAATCGGGGAGTTTCAATC
Organism: Pinus albicaulis; assembly: GCA_034641835.2. Lineage (NCBI taxonomy): Eukaryota > Viridiplantae > Streptophyta > Pinopsida > Pinales > Pinaceae > Pinus > Pinus albicaulis. The sequence goes on along the minus strand of CM076584.1, from coordinate 1,592,473,460 downwards.
GAAAAGAATTGTTAATGGTTTTCTCCGATTTCCGATGGTGGAGTCTACCATATAAAAGTTTTTCTCATTTAAACAAACAAATGTTTGTTTTCTTTTTGAAAAGTGTTTTTATAATAACGTGCGTCGCATCGGAGAATTTGAAATTGACCGCAAAGAACTTATTAAAAAGTGTTCCGATCATGCGATTGCGATTGGTCGCATCGCATCGGAGGTATGTAAATAGATAACTTAAACTCTTTGCGATTGAAGTTTTGCGATCGAACTAATCGCATCGGAGGATTTGGGTTTCTATGTTAAATTTTCCTCTACAGATTTTCTCCGATTGCGATTATTATTCATTGGACTTTTACACTTGACTTGTTTTTATGATAAGGTCTTTTATATTTGATCGGGTCGGAAGTTTTGAATGTTGTATTTGGTTTGTGTACAAACAAAGATGAGCTTTTTTATAAACAATGAATCTTTATTTCTAGGTCTTTTATTTCTATAAAAAGAAAAAGGGACCCTATTTCTAAATGAATTTTATTCTAAAATTAAGAAAAAGGGAGGGTTGTTGTATAGTACAACAAAACCATATGAAATATAGTTCATAAAAATCCTTCCTTTTTTTTCTTTTTCTTTTTATAACTTCGCGCAGTTTTAGCTAACCGTTGAACTTTCGAACTTAACATTGATGTGAACACATGAGGCGATCTTCGTTGGTGGTTAGCGCTAGCAATTCCAGCTCCGGTGGTTTGGATAACTGCAATATTCCGTTTCCCCTGTGATGGTTTGGTTAGTTGACCATTGGTCTAACGGTTACCATGGTGGTCCTCCGCTGCATTCACAAGCAATCTCCACCGGCGTTTAAATGTTACGGTTACGGTTAGAAACAGGGGCGCGTGGCTAGCCTCCCGCCCATGGTCCTGCCTCCAGTGGTGACCAGGGCTTGGGCTAGACCACGACCCCTCCCCCCAATGCGCCAAATACATGAAATTAAAACCAAACACAATCCATAGGTTATTGATAGCGCGATGGTATGCCTTCGTGCTTGGTGCTTGGGGGTCGCGGGTTTGACCCCCGATCCTGTTGCTAAGACTTGACCCAATATTTTGGTGGCCCTCGGGCTGCCATGTGGCAGCCCTTGGTTGGGCCATGTGGCAACCTGTGGTTGGACATCAAATCCACCAATAAAAACTTGCCATACTAAACCAATACCAATGTGCCACTTGGCACCATACCATTCGTCGGAGATAACCCTTGACCAAGTTAAACTTGTACAATCACCCTGCCATGTAGGCATGCCCATTCAACTATACGAACTGCTGACTGGGTTGTCCTGCATTTAAAAAAAAAATTGCATGTTTGGAAAAGTGGACATAACAAGTTTCTGGGAGCATACAGTGTTGGTTTTCCGCGAAACGAGTTGTGCCAGATTCATAACAACGAGAACTATGCATTCGTTCAGGTTCCACACTGATCCAAAAATTTTATTTTTTAGCATAATTTTGAGCACGTGGCAATGTACTCGGCCTACATGAAAAATCAAGGTCTTTTGGAATTCCATAGAAAGTAATCATCTTGTAGAGGGGGGAATTAAAAGTATATCTTCAATTGATCAATACACCTTGCTCGAAAGAAATAAAAAAATGGGAGAGAACATATTGTTCATGTAGATCATGAAAAAAGACACTACAACTACATATAAAAAATATTGTTTGTTATGTGTGACATATGTTGAAAAATCAATTAAAGAAAACATGTGGAACATCACAAAGAACTTTAAAAGTTTTATTGTGTAGAAACTAGTTTGCATGAAACTAAATCAAGTAAACTGAGGATTATAGATTAGCCATGGGGAGTATATACACATCAATTGTGTCAGCTTGACAAATTTATAGTAGGGAGAAAGATACTCACACCATAGACAATGTTGAAAAACCTCTTCCAGCTTTTGCTTCAACAACTTTAGTTCCTCCATCTTGAGTATGATTTGTCATAACCTTTATATCCTCATCTAAAATATTAGTATTTGGTTTTGGAGTATCCTAGAAATTTTTGATCAATAATATGTCAATCTCATTCTAAATTTTTGTAGAAAGTTAGGCATTTGTATAGTTTACAAGCAATACACATGGGTAACTAGTATTGATTTTCATTTTCTTTACAGACCACGATGTGCTACTGTTAGATATAAGACATTAAGGAAAAGACCTATATTATGTGCTAACATAAATATGGGAGTAACTATATATGATTGAATCATAACAGGTTATCAATAGTTTTAAATTCAGTATTGATCCTGGGATATTAAATGTGGATGATGTATCCAATTACTATTATTACAGAACTATCAATATATTAGACATCATTGTCGACAATTTGTCAATAAAATGAATCATAACCTGTTTAAACTCTTAAAGGGTAAAAAAAAATATATAGGTATTACTATCTATGAAAAGAGAGGAAGAATAGTGGCACTGACATGTCCTCCTACAACAACGACATTCACTTCTACAATCAGATACATAATATTCCAAAAGACAAAACACAATAAATATCATAACCAATAAAACATATTGAGAACAACTAAAAATGGGCAATGTATATGTATGTATTCATGTATGTAGCATGCTAGAAATTCCATACATAAAAATATACAATATTGAAAACATGCACCTAAAACATTTTTAGATTATCTCTAAAAGGGATGTGATAGAAATGTTTATTTGCAAAAACCCATCATTCATTTTAGAAAGATCCCAAAAAACCTTAAGAAATTGTAATTAATATGATGGAGATGATGACAATGACTTTTGTTTGATTAGCTAAGAGGCAATGTCAAGTGCCTCACACAAGACCACTTATACATCACCTATGCCTAACACATTAGATCACAAGTCAGTATACACAGAGAATGTCTACAAATATTATTGTGATGCATGAGGAAATATTGATAATTACGTTGCTCGTTCACAAACCATCTAGCTCAATAATTATATGGAATCCCAGTTAGCAATATAACTCACATGTTCAAGTTGTTGTTTTTGTCATGTAGGTTAATAGTGGTTGACACCTAATAGAAAATATTGGTCAAAGTTGATTGTAAATTTCACTATCAAGTCATCAAACTTGCAAACTAGCTCTCTAGAGACAAGTGATATTTGTGTTGAGATTACAACAAGATGATGAGCTTAGTGAAAAGAGTCGCCTTCATTAAGTGGGCCCGCAGGGTATTTTTGGCGCAAAGTCTATTTTTAGACTATGTCTATTTTTAGACATGTCAATCATGATTCTAAGAGTTGCAGGATGCTATTTGTGGAGGGATGGTAAAGTTGGAAAAATAGATGGACTTCTATTTTTAGACATACTGGGCGAAATCTATTTTTAGATTGCTAGTCTAAAAATAGATATGTCGAATATTATTAGCTCTTAATAATATTTGGACTATAAACATTATCTTATCCTCTTGGAGCACTTCAGTTTGATGTCTGGATGTGGCACATGCAGCTGACAGAAGGAATTATGCTATTGCTAGGGTCTAAGTGGAGCTATTGCATGATGACTTCAGTTAGAACTCATGTGAGTGAGTTTGGTGGAGTTGATGGAGTTGTGTTCAGTTTGACTTAGTTGAACTAGTTGTATTTAGTCTAACTAATTAATACACTAGTGATGAGTGGTGTGAATTAATTATTAATTAATTCACTAATTATTAACTCATAAATCAACTAATGAACACATCAGTTAACTTCAGTGCATGGACAGTTTCAGTGGAGATCAGTGATGGAGTTAGGTGAAAGAGAAGGTTGACTATCAGTTGTGACTATACCGGTGCATGAGATTTGCACACACATTGATGGAGAAGCCAATGAGGATTGCGCAGTACATCTTAGTGGGATTCGAACTTGGATCTCATGATTATCCATATTGGATTGCGCAGTAGAGGCTGGCTAACAGGTGGAGGAGATTTGAGCATGTGACTTGCTTGATCTGAGCTTGTGTAGTGTGTAGCATGTGAGATAGTGCTGAGAGCTTGTGAGGAGCTTTGTGCTATGTATTGTTACATGAAATCTATCATTATAATATACAGATAGTTGGGGGTTTTCAGCTTTAAGCTTTCCCATTACATACTGTGTTTATATCTGTGATTGGTTATGCGGTTTTAATGTGCGCATGCGATTGTTTATAATTCCGCAAATTGATGATCAATAGTAGAAGAGGTTATGTATTATGCATGAAGCTCAAATAGTGTGTGATCAGGATAATCTCGATGAATAAGTTATCTATTATTCAAATTTCTACATGGTATCAGAGCAGTATTGATCATTGGAGCAATTGCAGAACATTGAAGCGGTTGAGTTTTGTGTTGGTGGAATTCGAATTTGCAGCAGTGTTTTCTTGGTGTCGAAGTTGAGATGTCTTTCAACGGATTGTGATTGGAGTATGCCCTTGAGGGCGATAGTCTGTACATGGAAAGATGGGGATGGAGGCGGTGTTAGATGACAATGGGTTGAAGGAGTTCATAGATGTTAGAGTCCCCAAAGCCTGCTTCCTAGCGTCTTTAGCACATCGGTGAGGCTTGGCAAAGAACCGGCAAAGTGTCGAAGGATACATTTGGAGGCGTGAAGGATCACATAGTGTCCGGCACACTCCGTCAGGCTTCCATATTTTTTGTGGAAAGCCTTGACGGTTATTCCAAAGCAAGAGCGCTTCGAGAGGAAGTTGGCGCTCAAGGACCAAGCTCCAAAAACATACAGATGGAGAAAGGAACGGTATGCCCAAGTACCTCACCGAAGTTCATCCAATGCGAGGGGATAGTACAGGAAGTGTGGGGGTGATTGTAGATGACGAGGACTTGGTGAGCTTGGCTCTCCTTAGGCTTCCGAAGAGTTGGCATTCCTATCAGGACTCTGTCAATGGTCGGGAGAAATTGCCAGGATGGGAGCGACTTTGGTCGGATCTTGTGTAAGAGGAGATAAGGCGGAGTACCGGGGACGGATCTTCATCAAAGAACTCTAATGAAAAGAATTTCACTTTGGTTGCCAAAGCAAAGAAGGGGAAGAGCAAGAAAGCTTCTCATTCTGGTGCGAAAGGCAAGAAGCAGGACATGTCCAAGGTGAAGTGCTTTCACTGTCACCAACACGGACATTATGCCACAAATTGTCCGCAGAAGAAGAAAAATAAGCAGGCTGTTGGATCTGCAGCTGGAGAGGCCTTAGCCTCGCAGTTTGAGCTGGATTTTTCGCTGATCGCATGCTTGGTGTCAAGTGTGGCGGGATCCGGATGGTTTCTGGACAGTGGTGCGTCTTTTCACATGACAGGAGATCGAGATTTGTTTACTGATCTGGATGAGAAAGATCTTGGAGTGCACATCGAGATGGGCGATGATGGTAAATACAGTGCGACCGGTATCGGTACCATTTCCTTTGAGAGGGAGTCTGGTAAACCCTTCATATTGAAGGAAGTGATGCATGTTCCAGGATTGAAGAAGAATCTTATCTCTGTGGCGATGTTAGAAGACAAGGGATATGATGTTGTATTTAGCGAGGGAAAGGTTTTCCTGCACAGTAAGGCAACTGGTGAGACTCGGAGGATAGGGTTTCGAGTTAAGAACCTTTATCAATTGCAGGTAGATGGCTACGCAGCAATGGCATGCAAGGTAGAAGGAGTGGTGAGCCAGAATGATGGCGAGTTGTGGCACCGGAGATTGGGCCACCTTCACAATGGAACTTTAAAGATACTGCAGCAGATTTCTACTGGGCTTCCTAAAGGCACTCTTGCGCAGTCAGATCAGTGAAAGGGGTGTACCTTAGGAAAATTTGTGAAAGCCACCTTTCACAAGAAGGATAGTCGCGCCACGACGATCCTTGAGAGAATTCACATAGACGTGTGTGGACCTTTCTCGATTGCTTCAATAGAAAAACACAGGTATTATGTGATATTTGTTGATGATTTTTCTCGTAAGTGCTGGATCTTCTTCATGCAGAAGAAGAGCGAGACATACTCAAAGTTCTATGAGTTCAAGGCACTGGTTGAGAAAGAATCGGGGAAGCAGGTGAAGGCTCTTAGGAGTGGCAATGGTGGTGAATTCATCTCTGGCGAATTCAAGGACTTTTGCAACGTAGAAGGAATTCGAAGGCTCCTTAAATAACACCTCACCAACCCACGGCGAACGGGGTTGCGGCGGAAGAGCGAACGATCGTGGGTGTTGCACGAGCGATGTTGCATGATCGAGGCCTACCCATTCACTTGTGGGCGGAGGCATGCAATGCGCAGTATATGTGCGAAGCAGGTTGTCCTCACAAGGTTCTTGGCATGAGTACACTGGAGGAGGCGTTTTCTGGCAAGAGGCCTGATATTTCTCATCTGAGAATTTTTGGCTCACCTGTCTACATGCATGTGACGAAGGATTCCAGAAAGAAGCTGGATCCGACCGCAGAGGTTGGAATATTTGTGGGGTACACTGATACACCTCACAACTATCGGGTGTATTTTTCAGACAGTCGCAAGACTGTTGTGCGACGAGATATCAAGTTTCAGGAGGAGAAAGCCATGCAGTGTTCGCTTGAGAGGGAGCTACACTTGCATGCAGATGAGGAGCTGTTAGTTCCTAAGGAGGAGCTTCCGGATGTGGATCAGCCACAAGAGGAGGTTCAGGAGGTGGAAGAAACCACCCAGGCAGCGCCAACCATCAGAGGGCGCATGCGCACTACAGAGGCTGAGCGACTGGCTCGAGATGCAGAAAGGTTGTAGGAGCACCTACATCACAGGCGCGACAGAGGCAGGTCACTGACAATATCTGGATACATGGCTCTTATGAGCAAGTTAATCATAATGAGCCATCCTCTTTGAAGGAAAATTTGTGGAAGCCCACGTAGGTAGATGCCATGGTGGAAGAGTATGATTCGATTGTCAGAAACAATGCATGGGAGATTGTCCCAAGGCCGGAAGGGAAATCAGTGGTGGGTTCGAGATGGATCTACAAAGTGAAGCAGGCAGCTGACGGGAGTGTGGAGAAGTAAAAGGCAAGATTTGTTGCCCGAGGCTTTTCACAGATAGAGGGGATCGATTATGAGGAGACCTTTGCACCTGTCGCAAGGTATTCTTCCATACGGACAATTCTTGCTCTCTCAGCACAGATGGGGTGGCACATTCATCAGGTGGATGTGAAGACTGCGTTCTTCAATGGAGTCATTGAGGAGGAGGTATACATAGAGCAGCTCGAAGGTTGCGAGATCAACAGCAGCGAGTCGCATGTATGGGTTGAAACAAGCACCTCGTGCTTGGTACAAACGGATAGATAGTTATTTCACCGGAATTGGATTCTCCAAGAGTGAGGTGGATCCGAACCTATACCAGATTGTGGTGGAGGGTAAGTTGCTGATCGTTGTACTTTATGTAGATGATTTGATTTTGACAGGTGATGAGTTGTTGATACTCTCATGTAAGGAGGATCTTGCAAAAGAGTTTGAGATGAAGGACATGGGCCTCCTTCATTATTTCCTAGGATTGGAAATTTGGCAGCCTAGTGATGGACTGTTTGTTTCTCAGGGTAAGTATGCCCGGGAGATACTAGAGAAGTTCAACATGCATGGCTGCAAGCCTGTTGATACTCCTATTCCTGGTGGTTGGAGGAAGGAGGATGCTACTTCGAAGGAGGTAGTGGATGCCACTGTTTATCGATAGTTGGTGGGGTCGCTTATGTATCTGGTCAATACACGGCCCAATATATGCTATGCGGTTAACCAGCTTTCACAAGCTATGGTTAAGCCTACCAAGCTCTTTTGGAAGGCGGGGAAGCATGTATTGCGTTATCTCAGAGGCACATCGGGATATGGATTGTGGTACAGACAGTCGGATGAGGTGAAGCTATGTGGCTTCACGGATGCGGATGGGGGAGGCCCAACGGACAAAGAGCACATCTGGGGATTTTCAATATCGGTCGGCGGCAGTTTCTTGGTACGGCGGGAACGGTCGTGGCACTTTCCCCGATTTCGGCGGTAATTATATGGCGGCGAGTTTGGGTGCATGCGAGGCTATATGGATGAGGTAGATCTGTGGTCGGGTTATTGGGTTCACACTTGGAACCTACGCGGTTACTGTGATAACCAGAGTTGCATTAAAATATCGGCTAATCCAGTATTTCATGATAGATCCAAACACATCGACATCAGGTACCATCATATCAGAGATTGTGTTCAGCGGAGAATCATGATGCTTTCATATGTTCCCACGGAGGATCAGGATGCCGACATCTTGACGAAGGCGCTCACAAGGAGAGGCACTCACCAGGAGGCAAATTCGAATACCACAGGGGCAGGATAGGGGTTGCAGATAATCCATATATTGTTGAGAGGGAGTGTTGAGATTGCAACAAGATGATGAGCTTAGTGAAAAGAGTCGCCTTCACTAAGTGGGCCCGCAGGGTATTTTTGGCGCAAAGCCTATTTTTAGACTGTCTATTTTTAGACATGTCGATCATGATTCTATGAGTTGCAGGATGCTATTTGTGGAGGGATGGTCAAGTTGGAAAAATAGATGGACTTCTATATTTAGACATACTAGGTGGAATCTATTTTTAGATTGCCAGTCTAAAAATAGAGATCTCGAATATTATTAGCTCTTAATAATATTTGGACTATAAACATTATCTTATCCTCTTGGAGCACTTCAGTTTGATGCCTGGATGTGGCACATGCAGCTGACAGAAGGAATTACGCTATTCCTAGGGTCTAAGTGGAGCTATTGCATGATGACTTCAGTTAGAACTCATGTGAGTGAGTTTGGTGGAGTTGATTGAGGAGTTAATGGAGTTGTGTTCAGTTTAACTAATCTAAACATAATTGAACTAGTTGTATTTAGTCTAACTGATTAATACACTAGTGATGAGTGGTGTGAATTAATTATTAATTAATTCACTAATTATTAACTCATAAATCAACTAATGAACACATCAGTTAACTTCAGTGCATGGACAGTTTCAGTGGATATCAGTGATGGAGTTAGGTGAAAGAGCAGGTTGACTATCAGTTGTGACTATACTGGTGCATGAGATTTGCACACACATTGATGGAGAAGCCAATGAGGATTGCGCAGTACATCTTAGAGGGATTCAAACTTGGATCTCATGATTATCCATATTGGATTGCGCAGTAGAGGCTGGCTAACAGGTGGAGGAGATTTGAGCATGTGACTTGCTTGATCTGAGCTTGTGTAGTGTGTAGCATGTGACATAGTGCTGAGAGCATGTGAGGAGATTTGTGATATGTATTGTTACATGAACTCTATCATTATAATATACAGATAGTTGGGGGTTTTCAGCTTTAAGCTTTCCCATTACATACTGTGTTTATATGTGTGATTGATTATGTGGTTTTAATGTGTGCATGTGATTGTTTATAATTCCGCAAATTGATGATCAATAGTAGAAGAGGTTATGTATTATGCATGAAGCTCAAATAGTGTGTGATCAGGATAATCTCGGTGAATAAGTTATCTATTATTCAAATTTCTACAATTTGGCAAACTGATATTGCAATCCTTCATTCATAATAGTGTGAAATTCTTATTGAAATCTTATGTAATCTCTTTATTAATATTATATATATGTATGGGTAAGACTTAATAATTGAAGACATATTGATACCTCTTCATATATCAGAAAAAATTATTGAATAATTGAATTACAAAGTAGATAAGGAAAAGTAATTCACCAACTCCTTATTTTTTCAAATAATCTACATAGTTCTAATGACACATCATCTGTTAGCCTCTTGCAAAGTTAAAAATATTTGAAATATTAAAGTTAATTACCCATTGTTTCCTTTGAAGGTTGCAACATATTTAAAGGAAAATCAGAAATTAAATTGAGTAATTCCATTGAATGAGCGGTGACATATAGAAAATTCCACAATGTAACCAGTTTGGAGGCATCCAGGAAGATGAAGCAAAAAAAAGGTTCTCAATAATTATCAACTTGTAAAAGATAATGGCACTGTTATGAAAAAAAAAAATGAAAGTAGTTCTAAAGAGTTAAGTGGATACAAGCATCACTATTACATGTTATACAACAAAATTATAAAGTAATGCTCAATGCAGGGGCAGGATGGGAAATTGACCATACCTCTAACACCCACATAAAGGAACATTAAATCACAATAATTAGAACCAAACCAATTAGAGGATTGTAAGAGATAGAAAAAAACTAACTTTACATAAAGAAACCAAAAGAAGAAGGTAAGTAGAGTTATAGAAATAACTAAAAATTATATAGGGAGTACAAAATAATTTTAAGTGATCCGGATTTATGCAGGAACGCAATAGAATACACATATAAGCATAAATACAAATATGCAACGGAAATAACACTTCATTTCATTAATATCAAAGAACTAAAATTTGCTTACAAACAGAATGGAAATAAACTAGTTAAGGCGCTGGTAGCTTATCTCTGAGAAGAGATGTGGCAGCTACAGGCCTCTGAACTCCATGTTACAATGAGGCTCGAAGGCCAATATATTATTGAGAAACAATGGAAAACCATAAACATCCAAAAACCCAACCCTAGGAGATGAAACGCCAGAATATGGGTCCAGTCGGGGTAAATTGGAACATCAATTTCCCGAGGTCGTAATTTTGGCATACTATCTTCGTTTGACGCACATGATACATCGTTAGAAAGATCTATTTGAGGAATACAACAACTCACTACAAAATAAGTCCCAGAAAAACGATGCCCAAAAAACGTCGTTTAGGGCCTCAAAACAACTCCGGAAGTTCAGGGCCCGAAAAACTGCTAAAAATAGTAAGTTGTGCAAAAACTAAAAAAATGAAAGAGACAATGGTGGGGCCCCAAGTGGAATAGGCTAGTGGCCACCAATATCTACCTGGCTCATTCCTCCCCCCTTAGGAAGCAATGGTCCCCATTCCGTTGAGTTCCTCCATGAGATGAGGAAACTTTTGTTGAACTTGGTCCGTGGTGAACCACTTGCCTTGGTGTAGGAGTTGGCTAGCTTTGACAACCCGATACAATTGGATATTTTGTTGGAAAGTGTTCTTGATTTGCATGTCCATGATACAATCTGTGGTGGCTTGTTTCATACAGTCTGGGTTTAACTTTGTTGGCGTGAGTTGTTCTGCAATAACAGAGGTGTCCAGTAGATGTGGGAAGTAGGGACGAAGGTGGTCCACATTGAATACTGGGTGCAGACCAAGGAATGGTGGAATATTGAGCTCGAAGGCATTGTTCCCTACAACCTTGGTGATGGGATACGACCCATATCAGAGTGGGCGAAGCTTGCGATGGGGTCCAGTGAGGCGCTCCTTCTGCAAATATAGCCAGAATTTGTCGCCCACCTGGAAGTTGTGTGGCACCTGGTGTTTATCATCCCGTTGCTTGTACTTAGCATTGGCTTTGTCCAATATGTCATGAACCTGTTGGTGGATGTGTTGAATGCGCTCTATAAAGTTGTTTGATTTGTCAGCTTCAGACTGGACATGAGCCGAATCGGCCTGAGTAGCCGTAAATGGCATGGCTATGTCAATGCGATATAGTGGTTGGAATCCCAAGGGTTGTGGTCGGTTGAGCTGTGGAGAGCCTGATTATAACTGTGCTATACATATTGGAGGCTCTCATCCCATGTGTGTGGATGCTTTGAATTGTACATGCCCAGAATGTGTACAATAATCCTGTTGAAGACCTCTATCTAGCCATCAGTTTGGGGATGGAAAGTTGTGGAATTGGTGAGCTTGGTGTCCAGCATTGACCAGAGGCTGGACCAAAATGTGTTGAGGAACCTATTATCCCGATCTGAGATGATAGACTCTGGGATCCCAAAGTGCACCCACACTCGTTCAAAGAATATTTTAGCAGTGGCTTCTGTTGTGATATTATTCTTGCAGGCTGCCATAATTGCCATCTTCGAGAATCTATTGACGACCATGAAAACACAGTCGTTTCCATGCTTAGTAGAAGGAAGGCCCGACATGTAATCCATGGAGATGGATTCCCAAGGTCGACTAGGGATAGGTAGCGGAGTATAGAGGCCTTGCTTCTTGATGGTTGGTTTGGCAATGGCGCAAACAATGCAAGATCTGATGTACTTCTCGACATCCTGTCAAAGGTTCGGCCAATAGAAATACTTCTGCAGTACTACCACTGTTTTCTCGACCCCGAAATGCCCAGTGACACAAAGGTGTCCCAGGTGACATAACAGTGCACCTTGGAGGTGAAAACTTATAACTTTCATACCCCCTAAGAGTGCCTTGTATGTGTGACCAAATGTAATATCCCAAAAGGGAGAATGCAGTAATACTTCACACAATATAAGAACTTGTAGCAATATAAACAATAAATCTTAAGACAAAATCAGAATTTACAGAGAAGTTGAGCCATTTTATTAGATTGGAGAAGAATCAGTTACACCATGTACAAAATATGAGCAGATCTAGCCAAAGAGATGGTCTAGAAGTACCCAGAAAACAAGCTACAACAGGTACAACGTAACTGGAGAGGCACTGAAGAAAATAGTGAGTTGTCCCTTTAGCAAAATATGAACATATAGTTACAGACTGAAAAGGAAAATGCATATCTACTCAAATCTGGAGCTCAGATGATGCCAAGATTCATGATCTGGCCAATGTGATGGATTCCCAAGATAACCCAGAAAGGATTTTCCAGATCAGCAACTTTGGAAAATCACCTCCCTAGGATTTGATCCTTGATCTGCTAGGAAATACAGATCTGAAGCTAGATTTGACAAATAGATGGCTGAAATATGATATCAGATCAGATCTATGCTTGAAGGGTTGATCCCTTCTTCAAATCTATGAGCTAGGAGCTCTAGATCTAGCTTCTCAATCCTCCAATAATTATTGCAACTGCTGCAACACAACTGCCTCTAAAAATTGCACTGTGAGGGAAAGAGAGGCCTTCTGCCTGCTGAAAAATGCTACAATAAGCTCTAGGCTGATGGAAATACTGATGGCAATGTGAGGGAATGATCCCTCACAGGATTGCTAGATGAAATACTAGAAACTTCCTTCCTCCCTTTAGATCTGCAAGGTAGACAGTGTAATTCCTGAAGGAAGTACTGCTGCTGGGAGGTCAATAACTTTTGGCCTAATGCAATATTTGCAATGAAGCTCTGGGAAGCTGATCTTTAAGCCCAAGGTGCTAGGAATAATCCTTCACCAGTTCTCCAGCTGAAGTACTGAAGACGACTTCCTCCTTCCAAACTGATCTTCATAAATCTGCAATTTCTGAATATGGATGTTCTGCAAAAAGTAGAAAAAGAGATGTGGCACTTAAAGCATGATGTATAATGAAGTACAAACTCTTTCTAGAGCTACTCTAAGAAAGAGGTGGGATTCCCGACCAAGAACACCCTGTGCTAAACAACACCTGCAATCTCTGCTAAATAGCCCAAAAAAGCAGTGGAATGTCACATGACAATTCCAGATCTGAAAAGATCTTACATCAAGAATAATCAGCATGCCCTCATCCTTGCCTTCATCTTATTTAAATAACATTTGAGCCTTCCCAAGCCTTGGCCCTCATCTAGACTGCGCCGTCACATGTGTACAAGATCCTCCAAGTTGGACTGCGTTGTTTGACCAAATCAACCATCATGTCTAAGTGCAATGTACACCTTCCATCAAATGTGCCTTGTTGGCACAACGTCCTCCATAACATTATCATGAATGCCCCATGATCTTTGACATCTTCAAGATCTTATTTGACTGAATCATCCTCTGTTTGATCCCTTCAAGTTCTTAGTTGACTGTGTCAACCTCCATGATCTATCTCATTAATGAGTCAGGTTCTCCATTTTCATTCACATTAGTAGTTTCTCAACTACCTTGTTATGCAGATCTAGGCTAAATTAATCCAAATTCACACACACAAAGTGGATATTTATTCATATGAGGATTGTGGGTCCCTCCACCCTTTTATTTACTTAATTCATTAAGAAAATCAAGGACTATATATTCCAAATATGATGTGAAAATTTGGGAATATTACACCGAATTTTGGGTCTCTCTTGTAGAGAAGCGGCCAATCAGAAGTCTCATGCCCACAAGAGTCGAGAATGGTGGTTAGCGCCACGATCGGTAGTCAGCTAAGGTAGTCTGCAACATTATTGGTGCTACCCTCCTTTTACTTGATGTTAAAATGAAACTGTTGCAGATATGTGGACCACTTCTGATGGCGATCGTTTTGCAACTTCTCTTTTGTCTGTATGAACTACAAGGGTTGGTGGTTTGTGTAGATGATTGTTTCCTTCCCCAAAATGTAATGCTTCCATTGTCAACAAGTTGCACAATGGAATACATTTCTTTTTCATAAGTGGGATATTTGCGGACTGTGTCACACAATGTATGACTGTGATATGCCACTGGATGCCCCTATTGAGTAAGAACTGCCCCAATACCATAGTCAGAGGCATCCGTCTCGATCTCAAATAGTTGTTGCAAGTCTGGTAATGTGAGCATTGGGGCAGAACAAAGTCGATGTTTCAATTCTACGAACGCCTCCTATTGAGATTTTGACCAAAAGAATTTTGTTTTTGCTCCTCCCTTGGTGAGTTGACTCAAGGGCCAAGTGATATGAGAGAATCCCAACATGAACTTGTGGTAGAAATTAGCAAGACCGAGAAAGTTGCAAAGCTTTGTTAGAGTGGTTGGGGCTAGCCAATCCTGAATGACTTGGATCTTGGTTGGATCCACATGCACCCCATGGAACTCACACCGCTTTCCTATGTATTTTTTTGGCTTTGCGGTGTTGTTCTTTGCTTTTGGCTTTGATAGGTTGTCTTGGGCCGCCATGCCTTGCCTTTTTCCTTTGTTCTGCGGTTTGGGGGCACCTTTCCCTTGCTTTTGGTTCACAGATTCAAAGTCTCACTTCTTTTGTTTGAATTTCTGCTCAATCTTGGCAGCATACCGGTATGTCGTACCAAGCGAGGACATGTCAAGGAACTCCATTTCCTCCTGGATATATCTGTGTAGAAAACTGCGATACTTTAGCACCAAATTTTTATCTGAATCTTTGATACCCAACTTTGTGCGCAGGGTATGGAACAGATTCGTCAGCTCATGCACATCTTGATCCCTTTGTTGCTGCAGCGTGGTCCATTGTATGTACTTGTCCTCATAGCTCCCCACAGGATAATATTATTCCTTAATGGCATCTCGGAAAGAAATCCAAGTGGGTACGGTTGAGAACAAATAGGGTTATGTCTCGTCCTTTTTCTCACAGTAGGTTTCCCACCAGTCCTTGACATGGGGGGTAGCTTTGAGGAGTGCAAAAATAATCTTCTCTCAGTCAGAAAAGTCATGAACCGAGAGATATCCTTCTAATATATTCAACCATATATCTACGACATCTGCATCTACTTGACCCTCAAATATGGGAATGTCAAATTTTGCTTGTACCTTAAAGGGAGTTGCGCCTCCAAAGTGGCTTCTGGATGCAAATGTGCCGCCGATGGGCAATCGTTCAAGGATCTAGGCAAAGTTATCCATCATCGCGTTCCTTTTTTTTTCAAGGGCCTCCTGGAGCAATATTTTGATAGGATCTACTGCTCCCTCATTTTTCTTTTTGTCCCCCATGGGCAGTCATCGAGGTTTGCGAGGCTGATATTGCAAAGGTTCAACCAGATCGAGCCCTAACTCCTTATACCCCGACCTCGTTGGGGACATGAAAAGATGGATCGAGAAAAAGCAGACCGCTCTGATACCACTAATGCGGATTTCTGCAGGAACGCAATAGAATACACATATAACCATAAATACAAATATGCAACGGAAATAACACTTCATTTCATTAATATCAAAGAATTGAAACTTGCTTACAGACAGAATGGAAATAAACTAGCTAGGGCACTGGTAGCTTATCTCTGAGAAGAGAAGTGGTGGCTACAAGCCTCTGAACTTCATGTTACAATGAGGCTCGAAGGTCTATATATTATTGAGAAACAACGGAAAACCCTAAACATCCAAAAGCCTAACCCTATGAGATGAAACGCCAAAATATGGGCCCCGTCGGGTAAATTGGTACATCAATTTCCTGGGGTCGTAACTTTGGCATACTATCTTTGTTTGACGCACATGATACACTGTTGAGATTCAACAAGTTGATGAGCTTAGTGAAAAGAGTTGCCTTCACTAAGTGGGCCTGCAGGATATTTTTGGCGCAAGTCTATTTTTAGACTATGTCTATTGTTAGACATGGTGATCGTATTTCAGAAGTTGCAGGATGCTATTTGTGGATGGTTGATCAGGTTGGAAAAATAGATGAAATTATATTTTTAGAATATTGGGCGAAATCTATTTATAGATCGTCAATCTAAAAAGAGAAGTGTCGATTATTATTAGCTCTTAATAATAATCCGACAATAAACAACAACTTATTCTCTTAGAGCACTTAATTTCAGTGCACAGATTTGGAAAATCAATGGGCTGAAGGAATTACAAAATTCATAGGGTTTACTGGTGGTTCATGCATGGAGGACTCAGTTAGAACTGAAGTGGCAAAGTTATGACAGAGTTGGAAGAGTAGTTCATGGAGTTGTATTCAGTTTAACTCAGTTAGACTCGGTTGATCTAGTTGTATCTTGTCTAACTGAATGATACACTAGTGAGAGTGGAGTGAATTAATTCACAAATAATAACTCATTAATCAACTGAACAATAAAACAGTTAACTACAATGCATGTCAGTTCCAATGGAGACCGAGTGGAGAGATAGGTGAAAGGGCAAGATGGACTATTTGTTGTGACTATAGTGATGCATTGATTGCACCACACACACATTGGAGTTGCCAATGAGGATTGCATAGTCAAGACAAGGGTAATTCAAATTCATTCAGAGCTATTCTTCAGCAAGGATTGCGCAGTGGAGGCAGGCTAGCAGGAGGGTAGAGATCGGTGCATGGATTTGCATATTTCTTCTATGTTAGTGTGTGACAATTGATTGTACTGAGAGCTTGATGTACTAAGCTTTGCATGAGATTGTTACACGATCTCCATGATACATAATATATGATAGTTGGGGTTTTCAGCTTCAGGCTTTCCCGTTAAACAACTGCGTTATGTGCGATTTTTTTTATTTATGCTTCACATGTGTTCGCAATTAATTTTCCACAAAAGATTAATAGTGGAATGATTCTGTATTTTGTAAGAAATTAAATATTGTGATATCAGGGGAATCTGGATGTATGCATGTTTAGTGTATACTAATTTCTACATACATCGTTAGAAATATCTATCTGAGGACTACAACCGCTAACCACAAATATTAATTTTTAAAACACGATGCCCAAAAAATGTCGTTTAGGGCCTCAAAATGGCTTCGGAAGTTTAGGACCCGAAAAACTGCTAAAAATAGTAAGTTGTGACAAAACTGAAAAACTGAAAGAGATAATGGTGGGGCCCCAAGTGGAATAGGCGAGTGGCCACCAATATCCACCTAGATCATTCCTCCCCCCTTAGGAAGAAATGGTCCCCATTGCGTTGATTTCCTCCATGAGATGAGGAAACTTTTGTTGAACTTGGTCCCTGGTGAACCACTTGCCTTGGTGCAGGAATTGGCCAGCTTTGACAACCCGATATAGTTGGATCTTCTGTTGGTGAGTGTTCTTGATTTGAATGTCCATGATACAATCTGTGGTGGCCTGTTCCATATAGTTTGGGTTTAACTTTGTTGGTGTAAGTTGTTCTGCAATGTCAGAGGTGTCCATTAGGGGTGGGAAGTAGGGACGAAGGCGGTCCACATTGAATATTGGGTGCAGACCAAGGAATGGTGGAATACTGAGCTCGAAGGCATTTTTCCCTATAACCTTGGTGATGGTGTACAACCCATATCGGAGCGGGAAAAGCTTGCGGTGGGGTCCAATGAGGCACTCCTTCTACAAATGTAGCCAGACTTTGTCACCCACCTGGAAGTATTATGGCACCCGATGTTGATCATGTTTTTGCTTGTACTTAGCATTAGCTATATCCAATATGTCATGAACCTGTTGGCAGATGTGTTGAATGCGCTTGATGAAGCTGTTTTTTTTGTCAGCTTCAGACTGGACATGAGCCGAATCGTCCTGAGTAGTCGCAAATGGCATGGCTACATCAATGGGACATAATGGCTGGAATCCCAAGCCCACCTGAAAGGGGATGTGGCCAGTTGAGCTGTGGAGATCCTGATTATAACTATGTTGTACAGAGGGGAGGCTCTCATCCCATGTGTGTGGATGCTATGAATTATACATGCATAGAATGTGTAAAATCATCCTCTTGATGACCTCTATCCTGCCATCAGTTTTGGGATGGAAAGATGTGGACTTGGTGAGCTTGGTGTCTAGCATTGACCAGAGGTTGGACCAAAATGTGTTGAGGAACCTACTGTCATGATCTGAGATGATAGACTATGGGATCCCAAAGTGCACCCACACTCGTTCAAAGAAGAGTTTAGCAGTGGCTTCTGCTGTGTTATTCTTCTTACAGGCCACCATAATGGCCATCTTCAAGAATCCATCAACGACCAAGAAAACACAGTCGTTTCCATGCTTATTATAAGGGAGGCCCAACATGTAATCCATGGAGATGGATTCCCAAGGTCGACTAGGGGTAGGTAGTGGAATATAGAGGCCTTACTTCTCGATGGTCGGTTTGGCAATGGCGCAAGCAGTGCAGGATCTGATGTACTTCTCGACATCCTGTCAAAGGTTCGACCAATAAAAATACTTCTACAATATTGCCACTATTTTCTCAACCCCGAAATTCCCAGAAACTTGACTGTAGTGTGCTTCCCATATCATCTTTGCATGTTCGCTTGAAGGAACACAAAGGTGTCCCAGGTGACATAACAGTGCATCTTGGAGGTGAAAATTTTGAACTTGCGTACCCCCCAAGAGTGCCTTGTATGTGTGACCGAATTCTAGATTGCTCTTGTAGAGAAGCAACCAATAAGAAGTCTCATGCCCACAAGAGTTGAGAATGGTAGTTAGCGCCACGATCGGTGGTAGACTGAGGCAATCTCCAACATTATTGGTGCTACCCTTCTTGTACTTGATGTTCAAATGAAATTGTTGCAGTTATGTGGACCACTTCTGATGGCGATCATTCTGCAACTTACCATGTGTCTGAATGAACTGCAGGGGTCGGCGGTTTGTGTGGATGATTGTTTCCTTCCCCAAAATGTAATGCTTCCATTGTCGACAAGCTTTCACAATGGAATAGATTTCTTTGTCATAAGTGGGGTACTTGCGGACAGTTTCAGACAGTTTCGGACAAATGTCTCACTGTGATATGCCATTAGATGCCCCTGCTGAGTAAGAACTGCCCCAATAGCATAGTTAGAGGCATTCGTCTTGATCTCAAATGGTGTTTGCAAGTCTAGTAATGTGAGCACTGGGGTAGAACAGAGGTGATGTTTCAATTCTACGAACGCCTTCTGTCGAGATTTTGACCAAAATAATTTTGCTTTCACTTCTTCCTTGGTGACTTGACTTAAGGGCCAAGTGATATGAGAGAATCCCAACACGAACCTGCAGTAGAAATTAGCAAGACCTAGAAAATTGCGAAGCTCTGTTAGAGTGGTTGGGGCTGGCCAATCCTGAATGAATTTGATGTTGGTTTGAACCACATGCACCCACCTTTCATCAATAATGTATCCTAGATATTGAGCCTGGGTCATGCCAAAAGTGCACTTCTCCAGATTGGCACACAACTTGTGTTGCTGCAGTGTTTGGAGGACTTGTTGGATGTGGTGGAGGTGCTCTTCCCAAGTATGGATGAAAATCATAATGTCATCCAAGCACACCACTACAAATGAGTTGGTGAATGGCTGCAATATGTCATCCATCAACCTCATGAAGGTTGCAGGAGGATTCGTCAACCCGAAAGGCATGACCATCCATTCGGAAAGGCCCTCCTTGGCTTTGAAGGCAGTATTCCACACATCGGAGGGTTCAATTGGTACCTGGTGATACCTAGACTTTAAGTCGATTTTGTTGAAATATTTTGACCCTTTGAGTTGGTCTAAAAGGTCATCAATTCATGGGATCGGTTACCTATTCCAGACAGTGATTTTGTTTAGCGCCCGATAGTCAATGCAGAGTCTCCAAGTCCCATCCTTCTTCTGTAGCAACACGATTGGGCTCCCACAGGGTGATGAAGTCGGTCGGATGTGACCTTTCTGCATCAGCTCCTAAATCTGCCTCTTGATTTCATCGTTCTTCGTAAAAAATTGCCAATAGATCGGTCCATTGGGTAGCGGTACACCTGGGGTCAGATCAATGGGGTGCTTGACCTGATAGTGCAAAGGCACCCCTGTGGGTGAGGTGAAGATGTCCCCGTACTCCTCCACAAACTTGTGCATTTGTTGTTGTCACGCAGAGGAGCCCTATCTGGAGTTCATGGCCACAGTCTTCTTCTTGCCCTGGGGGCGGATCATCAGGAAAACAAATTTCCTGGTTTTGGAAATGAGCTTACTACATTGTTTTGCAGTAACCAAAGAGATAGCAACAGGCAACGGTACCTCTGGTATCCTGTATAGCTTATTTCCCAAAGTAATAATAACAGCGCACGGCCGGGACTCATACATAGCATGTTGCTTCCACAAGTATGGTTGGCCTAATAGTACATCACAAACATCAAGAGGAGCAATATCACATAATACCTCATCCGTGAAGGGCTTAATGTTGTAGGGAAGGCGACACTGTTGACTGACGCGGAGATCCTATCCTTGGTGAGGCCACCCCATGGTGTATGGTTGTGGGTGTGGTGTGCTCGGCAAGCCCAACTGCTTCACAGTGTCTGCTGAAATGAGGTTCTTTTGGCTCCCATTGTCAAAAATGAACTATAGCGGGGAACCCTTTACGCACATATGGGAGTGGAAGAGACGCTCCTCCTCCTCTAGATCTTCATAATGGAAACAGTTGCGTTGGGCTCCGCATCAATAACTTGTTTCTCTTTGTCATTCCCCTTGTCAGGTTTTGATTTCGATTTGAAGCATGCATCTAATTAAGAAGCCCTCATCTCTGCCACCAGCAATTTCTTTGCCCAACACTCACTTGTGTTGTGAGTGCAGCTCTTATGGAACACACACCACTTTCCCGTGTCCTTCTTTGGCTTCGCGGTGTTGTTCTTTGCTTGTAGCTTTGACAGGTTGTCTTGGGACGCCATGCCTTGGATTTATCCTTTGTTGTGTTGTTTGGGGGCACCTTTCCCTTGCTTTCAATTTGCAAATCCAAATTCTCGCTTCTTCGGTTTAAATTTCTGCTCAATCTTGGCAGCATACCGGTATGCCGTACCAAGCGAGGAGATGTCAAGGAACTCCATTTCCTCCTGAATATATCTGTGCAGACAACTGCGATACTTTAGCACTAAATGTTTCTCTGAATCTTTGATACCCAACTTTGTGCGCAGGGTATGGAACAAATTCGTCATCTCATGCATATCTTGATCCCTTTGTTGCCGCAACGTGGTCCATTGTATGTACTTGTCCTCATAGCTCCCCACAGGATAGTATTGTTCCTTGATGGCATCTCAAAAATAAATCCAAGTGGGTACAACTGAGAAGAGAGAGGGTTATGTCTCATCCTTTTTCTTAGAGTAGGTTTCCCACCAATCATTGACATGGGGGGTAGCTTTGAGGAGTGCAAAAATAATCTTCTCCTGGTCGGAAAAGTCATGGACCGAGAGATATCCTTCTAATAGATTCAACCATCTATCTACAGCATCTGCATCTATTTTCCCCTCAAATATGGGAATGTCAAAGTTTAATTGTACCTTAAAGGGAGTCGCACCTCCAGAGTGGCTGTTAGATGCAAATGCGTCGCCGAAGGGCAGTCGTTGAAGGATCTAGGGGAATTTATCCATCATCGCTTTCCTTTGCTTTTCGACGGCCTCCTCGAGCAATATTTTGATAGAATCTCCTGCTCCCCCAATTTCTTTTCGTCCCCCATGGGCGACCGTCGGGGTTTGCGAGGCTGATCTTGCAAAGGTTCAACCAAATCGAGCCCTAACTCCTTATACCCCGACCTCGTTGGGGACATGCAAAGAAGGATCGAGAAAAAGCAGACTGCTCTGATACCACTGATCTGGATTTATGTCGGAACACAATAGAATACACATATAACCATAAATACAAAGATGAAGTAGAAACAACACTTTATTTCATTAATATCAAAGAACTGAAATTTGCTTACAGACATAATGGAAATAAACTAGGTAGGGCGCTGGTAGCTTATCTCTGAGAAGAGATGTGGCAGCTACAGCCCTCTAAACTCCATGTTACAATGAGGCTCGAAGGCCTATATATTATTGAGAAACAATGGAAAACCCTAAACATCCAAAAACCTAACCCTAGGAGATGAAACCCTATAATATGGGCAATGTCGGGGTAAATTGGTACATCAATTTATCAGGGTCGTAACTTTGGCATACTATCTCTTGTAGAAATTTGAATAACTGATATGTTATCCACCGAGATTCTCCTGATCACACACTATTTTAGCTTCATGCATAATACAGAATCTCTTATACCATTGATCATCACATGCGGAAATAAAATCAATTGCATGCACACATTAAAGCCATAAAAATTCACACATATGAACACAGTATGTAATGGGAAAGCTTAAAGATGAAAACCCCCAACTATCTGTATATTATATATGTCATAGAGATCATGTAACAATCATCATACAAAGCTCCTCACAAGCTCTCAGTATAATCTCTACTTGCTACACACTAATCAGGCTTGATCTTGCAAATCCCATGCACCGATATTTGTCAGCCTTTAGCCTGCCTCTACTGCACAATCCCTGCTAAAGAATGCATCTTGATGAGAATTTAATTACCCCAGCCTTGCTCACGTAGTCTTTATAGGCATCTCTACTGAGTGTTGGATGCAAATCACACATCACTTATAGTCACAACTGATAGTCACACTTGCCCTTTCACCTATCTCTGCACTGGTCTCCACTGAAACTGTCCATGCATTGAAGTTAACTGATGTATTATTTATTTGATTAATGAGTTTACAATTAGTGAATTAATTAATAATTAATTCACACCACTCTCACTAGTTGTATCAATTATTTAAACTAAATACAAATATCTCAACTGTGTTTAGATTAGTTAAACTGAACAAAACTCCATTAACTTCCTCAATCAACTCCACCAAACTCTGTCACATGAGTTCTAACTGAAGTATCCATGCAATAACTCCACTTAACCCTCAGGAATAGCGTAATTCCCTCTGTCAGCTCCTGTGCCACATCTGTGCACTTAACTGAAGTGCTCCAAGAGAATAAGATAATGTTTAGAGTCCAAATATTATTAAGAGCTAATAATATTCGACATATCTATTTTTAGACTGGCAATCTAAAATAGATTCTGCCCAATATGTCTAAAAATAGAAGTCCATCTATTTTTCCAACTTGACCAACCATCCACAAATAGCATCCTGCAACTCATAGAATATGATCGACATGTCTAAAAATAGACTTTGTGACAAAAATCACCTGTGTGGGCCCCACCTAGTTTAGGTGATCACTTTCCAACTAGGATCAGGAATGATGTTTCAGGATGCCTCCTTCACTGTTTCTTGTTGCAATCTTCAACACTCCCTCTCAACAAGAAAGGACTATCTTTGCATGCGACATGCAACTCCATGCATTCACCCTGCAACCTTCACAAGCGCCATGCAACTCCATGCATCTGCTCTGCAACTCTTCTGAAACTGAATAGGCTCCAAACAACTCAATCAGTCTGATGCATCTATCATCAAAGTCTTTGAATTCTGCTGGGCCCAACTGCACATGTCATCAGGAACCACTGCGCTCTTGAACTCTTGCACCCGTGCACTCTGCACTTGCTATCAACTATGATTCACGCTCGAGTATCCGACACTGTCACTTTGATCTGCCTGCATCAATCCAACTGATCATGCTACTGCTACGCTGTGGGAACCTCGTAGCCAGGTTCAACTCATGAGATCCACACCATCTCATGAATCCTGCCCAAAAATCTCCTCTTGGGATTAATCATGCATGTCGCCCCACCTCTCACCTGGCGGTATAGCTGCATGCACTCCCTCTGCCCATCTGGCACGAAATTTCTCTGTATGAGTGGTTTCTTCCACTCCATGATCCTCATCTTGTGGCTACTCCACATCTCGAGGTTCACTAGTACCTGCATGCAAAACTTGCTCCCTCTCAAGCATCAATTGCATGTCTTTCTTGCACTTTCCAACAGTAGGAAGCTCCGTAGAAATCCCATCTACTTCAAGTCTGTAGAGATTCTTTGCTTGAATCCCAACCTTCTTGACTTTTCCTATTGCCTTGTGCTGAAGGAAAAATTTTCCTTCAATAAAGACAACATCATACCCTTTATCCTCTAACATTGCAACTGAGATCAAATTCTTCTTTAAACCTGGAACATGCACTACATCTTGTAAAAGAATGAGTTTACCTGAATCCCTCTGAAAGGTTATGGTACCAATGCTAGTCGCATTGTATCGTCCATTGTCACCCAAATCAACATGCAAGTGGAGATCTTTCTCCACCAAGTCACTGAAAAGATTCACATCTCCCGTCATGTGAAAGGAAGCACCACTATCAAAATACCACCCCGATCCTGATGCACTAGACACCATGCACGCGATCAATTAGAAGTCCAACTCAAATTGCGAGGCAAGAGCCTCACCAGCTGCAGCTCCAACAGCTTGATTTTTCTTCTTCTTCCGTGGACAATTCGCGGCGTAATGCCCATTCTCGTGACAGTGAAAACACTTCACTTTGGACATGTCACGCTCTTTGCCATCCGCACCGAATTGAGAAGCATTATTCTTACCCTTCCCCTTCCTTGCTTTGGCAGCCAAAGCACAATCCTCTTCATCATCATTCTTTGATAAAGATCCATCCCTAGTATCCCGCCTTATCTCCTCCTGCACAAGATCCGACCAAAGTCGCTCCCATCCTGGCAATTTCTCCCGACCATTGACAGAGTCCTAATAGGAATGCCAACTCTTCGGAAGCCCAAGGAGAGCCAAGCTCACCAATTCCTCATCATCCACACTAACTCCTACACTCCCAAGCTCATCCCTGTAGTGGACAAACTTTTTCAAGTATACCGGAATAGTGTCATTCTTCTCCATTTTTATTTTCCTGAGTTTATCCTTGAGCGCCAACTTCCTCTGGTCACTCTTGCTTTGGAAAAAATCTGTCAAAGCTTTCCACATCAAGAATGAAGAAGCTTTACCATGAAGGCTGGACACTATGTGATCCTTCACACCTTCCAACAGAATCCTTCGACACCTTGCTACCTTCTTTTGCCATGCGTCAAGTACGGCAGCATCACTAGAAGTAGGTTTTGGAATTTCTGCATCTATAAAATCCTTCAACCCATTGTCATCTAGCACCACCTCCATCCTGTCCTTCCATGCAATATAATTCAAGCTGCCCTCAAGGGCATACTCCAATCGCAATCCGTTGAAAGACATCTCAACTTTGACACCAAGAAATCACTATAGAAATTTCGAATTCCACCAGCACAAAACTCAACTGCTTCAATGCTTTGCAATTGCTCCAATGATCAATATTGCTCTGATACCATGTATAAATTATATGCACACATGCGGAAATTAACACAATTGCAATAGACATAGTCTAAAAAGAGACTTTGCGACAAAAATCCCCTGTGTGGCCCCCACCTAGTTTAGGTGATCACTTTCCAACTAGGATCAGGAATGATGTTTCAGGATGCCTCCTTCACTGTTTCTTGTTGCAATCTTCAACATCTCTGTTTGACGCAGACGATACATAGTTAGAAATATCTATCCGAGGAATACAGCTGCTGACTACAGATAAATAATTTGGAAAAACAATGCCTAAAAAACATCGTTTAAGGCCTCAAAACGGTTCTGGAAGTTCAAGGACCCGAAAAAACTGCTAAAAATAGTAAGTTGTGCCGAAACTGACAAACTGAAAGAGACAATGGTGGGGCCCCAAGTGGAATAGGCGGGTGGCCACCAATATCCACCTGGATCATTCCTCCCCCCTTAGGAAGCAATGGTCCTCATTGCTTTGAGTTCCTCCGTGAGATGAGGAAACTTTTGCTCAACTTGGCCCCTAATGAACCACTTGCCTTGGTGCAGGAGTTGGCCAGCTTTGACAACCCGATACAGTTGGATCTTTTGTTGGCGAGTGTTCTTGATTTGCATGTCCATGATACAATCTGTGGTGGCCTGTTCCATACAATCTGGGTTTAAATATGTTGGTGTGAGTTGTTCTGCAATGTCAAAGGTGTCTAGTAGAGGTGGGAAGTAGGGACGAAGGCGGTCCACATTGAATATTGGATGTAGACCAAGGAATGGTGGAATACTGAGCTCGAAGGCATTATTCCCTACAGCCTTGGTGATGGTGTATGGCCCATATCGGATCTGGTGAATCTTTTGGTGGGGTCCAGTGAGGCGCTCCTTCTGCAAATGTAACCAGACTTTGTCGCCAACCTAGAAGTTGTGTGGTGGCCGATGTTGATCTTTTTGTTGCTTGTACTTAGCATTGGCTCTGTCTAATATGTCATGAACCTGTTAGTGGATGTGTTGAATGCGCTCGATGAAGTTGTTTGCTTTCTCAGCTTCAGACTGGACATGAGTTGAATTGACCTAAGTAGCTGCAAATGGCATAGCTACATCAATGGGACATAGTGGCTGGAATCCCAAGCCCACCTGAAAGGGGCTGTGGCTGATTGAGCTGTGGAGAACCCGATTATAAATGTGTTGTACATAGGGGAGGCTCTCATCCCATGTGTGTGGATTCTTTGAATTGTACATGCGTAAAATGTGTACAATCATTCTGGTTATGACCTCTATCTGGCCATTAGTTTGGGTATGGAAAGCTATGGAATTGGTGAACTTGGTGTCCAGTAGTGACCAGAGGCTAGACCAAAATGTGTTGAGGAACCTGTTGTCCCAACCTAAGAGGATAGACTGTGGGATCCCAAAGTTCTCCCACACTCATTCAAAGAAGATTTTAGTAATGGCTTATGTTGTGATATTCTTCATGAAGGCCGCCATAATGGCCATCTTCGAGAATCTGTCGACGACCACAAAAACATAGACATTTCCATGCTTAGTAGAAGGAAGGCCCGACATGTAATCCATGGAGATGGATTCCCAAGGTCGACTAGGGTTAGGTAGTGGAGAATAGAGGCCTTGCTTCTTGATGGTCAGTTTGGCAACGGCGCAAGCAGTGCAGGATCTGATTTACTTCCCGACATCCTGTCGAAGGTTCGGCTAATAGAAATACTTCTGGAGTACTGCCACTATTTTCTCGACCCCGAAATGCCCAGCCACTCGACTGTAGTGTGCTTCCCATATCATCTTGGCACGTTTTCTTGAAGGAACACAAAGGTGTCCCAAGTGACATGATAGTGCATCTTGGAGGTGAAATTTTGGAACTTGTGTATCCCCCAAGAGTGCCTTGTATGTGTGACCGAATTATGGATCGCTCTTGTAGAGAAGCAGCCAATCAAAAGTCTCATGCCCACAGGAGTTGAGAACGGTGGTTAGCGCCACGATCGGTGGTCGACTGAGGCAGTCTGCAACATTATTGGTGCTACCCTTCTTGTACTTGATGTTCAAATGAAATTGTTGCAGATATGTGGACCACTTCTGATGGTGATTGTTCTGCAATTTCCCTTGTGTCAGTATGAACTGCAGGGGTTGGTGGTCTGTGTGGATAATTGTTTCCTTCCCCAAAATGTAATGCTTCCATTGTCGACAAGCCTGCACAATGGAATACATTTCTTTGTCATAAGTGGGATGCTTACGGACTGTGTCGGACAATGTCTCACTGTGATATGTCACTAGATGCCCCTGTTGAGTAAGAACTGCCCCAATAGCATTGTCAGAGGCATCTGTCTCGATCTCAAATTGTTGTTGCAAGTCTGGTAATGTGAGCACTGGGGCATAACGAAGGCAATGTTTCAATTCTAAGAACGCCTTTTGTTGAGATTCTGACCAAAATAATTTTTCTTTCGCTCCTCCTTTGGAGACTTGACTCAAGGCCCAAGTGATATGAGAGAATCCCAACACGAACTTGCGGTAGAAATTAGCAAGACCCAGAAAGTTGCAAAGCTCTGTTAGAGTGGTTGGATTTGGCCAATCCTGAATGACTTGGATCTTTGTTGGATCCACATGCACCCCCATTTCATCAATAATGTATCCCAGATATTAAACCTGGGTCATGCCAAAAGTGCACTTCTCCAAATTGGCACACAACTTGTGTTGCTGCAGTGTTTGGAGGACTTGTCGGATGTGGTGGAGGTGTTATTCCCAAGTCTGGTTGAAGATAATAATGTCATCCAAGTACACCACTATAAATGAGTTGGTGAATGGCCACAATATGTTGTCCATCAACCTCATGAAGGTTGTGGGAGAATTTTTCAACCTGAAATGCATGACCAACCATTCGAAAAGGCCCTCCTTGGCTTTGAAGGCACTCTTCCACACATCGGAGCATTCGATTAGTACCTGGTGATATCCAGACTTCATGTCGATCTTTCTGAAATATTTTGCCACTTTGAATTGGTCCAGAATGTCATTAACCTGTGGGATCGGGTACCTATTCCAGACATTGATCTTGTTTAGCACATGATAGTCAATACAGAGTCTCCAAGTCCCATCCTTCTTCTATACCAACACGATCGGGCTCCCACAGGGTGATGAAATCGACCGGATGTGACCTTTCTGCAGCAACTCTTGAATCTGCCTCTTGATTGCATCGTTCTCCAGAACAGAGCGCCGATAGATCGGTCCATTGGGTAGCGGCATACATGGGGTCTGATCAATGGGGTGCTTGACCTAACAGTAGATAGGCACCCCTGTGGGTGAGGTGAAGATGTCCCCGTACTCCTCCACAACCTTGTCCATTTGTTGTTGTCATGCAGAGGAGCCATGTCTGGAGGTTGTGGCCACAATCTTCTTCTTGCCCTGGGGGCGGATCATCAGGAAAATAAATTTCCTAGTTTTGGAAATGAGCTTACTGCATTGTTTTGTAGTAACCAAAGAGATAGCGGCAAGCGGCGGTACCTCTAGTATCCTGTACAGCTTATTTTCCAAAGTAACAATAACAACGCGAGGCTGGGAATCATACACAACATGCCGCTTCCACAAGTATGGTTGGCCTAATAATACATCACAAACATCAAGAGGAGCAATGTCACATAATACCTCATCCGTGAAGGGCTTGATGTTGTAGGGAAGGCGAAACTACTGGCTGATGCAGAGATCCCGTCTTTTGTGAAGCCACTCGATGGTGTATGGTTGTGGGTGTGTTGTGGTCGACAAGCCCAACCACTTCACGATGCCCACTGAAATGAGGTTCTTTTGGCTCCCATTTTCGACAATGAGCTATAGCATGGAACCCTTTACCCACATCTGGGAGTGGAAGAGACGCTCCTCCTCTTCTCGATCTTCTGGTTCCTCCTTCTGGATCTTCATAGTGGAAATAGTGGCATTGGATTCCGCATCAATATTTTTTTTCCCTTTGTCATTCCCCTTATCAGGTTATGATTAAGAGTCAGAGCATGCATCTTATTCAGAAGCCCTCATCTCGGCCACCAACAATTGCTTGGCCCGACACTCACTTGTGTTGTGAGTGGAGTTCTTATGGAACTCACACCACTTTCCCGTGTCCTTCTTTGGCTTCGCGGTGTTGTTCTTTGCTTGCAGCTTTGACAGGTTGACTTTGGCTACCATACTTTGGCTTTGTCCTTTGTTATGCGGTTTGGGGGCACCTTTCCCTTGCTTTTGATTCGCAAATCCAAAGTCTTGCTTCTTTTGTTTGAATTTATGCTCAATCTTGGCAGCATACCGGTATGTCATAACAAGTGAGGAGATGTCGAGAAATTCCATTTACTCTTGAATATATCTGTGTAGACAATTGTGATACTTTAGCACCAAATGTTTCTCCAAATCTTTTGATACACAACTTTGTGCATAGGGTATGGAATAGATTCGTGAAATCATGCACATCTTGATCCCTTTGTTTTCGCATCATGGTCCATTGTATGTACTTGTACTCATAGCTCTCCACGAGATAATATTGTTCCTTGATGGCATCTCAGAAAGAAATCCAAGTGGGTACGACTGAGAACATAGAGGGTTATGTCTCGTTATTTTTCTCACAATAGGTTTCCCACTAGTCCTTGACATGGGGGGTAGCTTTGAGGAGTGAAAAAATAATCTTCTCACGGTCGGAAAAGTCATTAATCAAGAGATATCCTTCTAATAGATTTAACCATCCGTCTACGACATCTGCATCTATTTGACCCTCAAATATGGGAATGTCAAAGTTTACTTGTACCTTAAAGGGATTCGTGCCTCCAGAGTGGTTGCTGGATGCCGATGCGTTGTCGGTGGGCAGTCATTGAAGGATCTGGGCAAAGTTATCCATCATCGCGTTCCTTTGTTTTTCAAGGGCCTCCTCGAGTAATATTTTGATAGGATTTCATGCTCCCTCATATTTCTTTTTGTCCCCCATGGGTGGTCGTCAGGGTTTACGAGGCTGATCTTGCAAAGGTTCAACTAGATCGAGCCCTAACGCCTTATACCTCGACCTCATTGGGGACATGCAAAGAAGGATCGAGAAAAGGCAAATCGCTCTTATACCACTGATCCAGATTTATGTAGGAACGCAATAGAATACACATATAACCATAAATACAAATATGCAACAAAAATAACACTTCATTTCATTAATATCAAAGAACTGAAATTTGCTTACGGACAAAATGGAAATAAACTAGCTAGGGCACTTGTAGCTTATCGATGAGAAGGGATTTGGTGGCTACAGGCCTCTGAACTTCATGTTACAATGAGGCTCGAAGGCCTATATATTATTGAGAAACAAAGGAAAACCCTAAACATCCAAAAACCTTACCCTATGAGATGAAATGCCAGAATATGGGCCCCGTCGAGGTAAATTGGTACATCAATTTCCCGGGGTTGTAACTTTGGCATACTATCTATGTTTCACGCACATGATACATCGTTAGAAATATCTATCCGAGGACTACAACCGTTGAGTGTGAATTTATATTTTGAAAAAACGATGCCCAAAAAATTTCGTTTAGGGCCTCAAAATGGCTCCGGAAGTTCAGGACCCGAAAAAATGCTAAAAATAGTAAGTTGTGACAAAACTGAAAAATTGAAAGAGACAATGGTGGGGCCCCAAGTGCAATAGGTGGGTGGCCACCAATATCCACCTATATCATTAAGTCACTACTCAAAATAGAGGCAAGTTATGAAGTCATTATAGCTCTGAGAAACTGCTCTGGAAGTTCATGACCTAAAAAGTACTAAAAATAGTAAATGTTGCTATAAATAAGGAAACTGATGTAACTGACTGGGGGTCTAGGTTGAGTAGGTGGGTGGCCATCAATATCCACCTAGATCAACTAGGAAAAAGATTCACCCATAGAAAAAGCATAAAATTGATGATAAGATAATATAATTTTCTTGGTGTCCAATGAATGATCACAAAAGTAGGTCAATGGGACTGAAGAATACAACCAATTTGAATACAATATGGGAGTGCAAGTGTAGCTCCTATAAAATGTCAAAAATAACTCTTATTGAGAACCTTCCTCTCATACTTCTCAATCATCTTTATCAGCCATCTCCAACAGGCCTTGACATCCTCTCTTTTTTGTTTCCTTAGCACCAAGATTTTTCAGTTTCGTGCATCTTTATTGTAACTCCAACTTGGCTTATATTCTATCTTAACTAGACATTTAGCTCTTGTCTATTAATCTTTTTATTCCTCTAGCATTAATATACAAGTTACTTACACATTGTTTGTCTTTTTCTTCTTTTAGTGTTGATGTGGAAGTTGTTTTCACATTCCCACAATGTACTTACACTATAGATGTACTCTTTTTTAGTCTCAGTGAGCTACTTTTGTGGTCGTTTTTTGGAAATTAATAAAACTATCTTATGTTATATTTTCATTTTATAACACAAATATTAGATAAGCAACAAAATACGTGTTATGATATTACTATCTCTAAAATTTTCAGTATTTTGTCCCCATTGTTCCTCTAAACATAGAATTAATTAAATATATACAAATAAGAATGAAACGGGGTTGGAGGATTTTTTGGCTTTCTATTCTTTGAGTAGATATCAATATGCATAGCCATAAACAATACCTAACCTTTGAAAATAGAGACTGAAATATGGTTTTAGTATGCTAGTAATTTAAACAAAGTAACTTATCAAACAAGAGTTGTAACCTTAAAACAAGAACTTTGCCCAAAAAAATCCAAGAAAAACATGAAAAAACATCTCGAAAACGAAAAGTGTTGATGTCGCATCAAAAAAAAAAAAGAGGTTAATTTGTAACATTTTTTTAAAATGACAACAAAAACAAACTTTTTTTTATACAAAAAACACCTTGAAAATGAAAAGTGTTGATGTTGGAATAACGTCTTTTTTTGGGGTAAATTTTCAACATTTGTTTAGTAAGGACGTTAAAGATAAAATATCATGACTCCGAAAAACCTTAAAATTCATATGATTTTCAGGCATGACATTAAAGATAAATATCACGTCTCTAAAAAAGTCTTAAAATTTCAACAATTTTTAGCCATGGTGTTAAAGATAAAATATCGTGACTCAGGAAAACCTTAAAATTTTGACAAATTTTCAACCATAGAATTAAAACCAAAGATCATGAATACAAAAAAACTTGAGCTTTAAACATATTTCAACAATGGCATCATGGAAAAATTATATCACTAAAAAACCTTTTAAAATGAACACCTCAATGAAAGAGTCATTATACGAGGAATAATTTCTTTTGTAAATGCTAAAAGTATAGCTATTTTAAAATCTTAGCCTAATACAACTTGATATATTACAACAAAAATTAAAAAATCAATCATCAAATTCACACACAATGTAAGTGAAATCAACCCATTGTAATGAAATTGCCACATTGTGGGGGCAAATTTGATCCATTATAATGAAAAGTTTAAAATCAACTATCAAATTGACACATAATGAGATCGGGTTGCTAATAGAGGATCAACACAAACCCTATAGAAAGCTAATAGAGGATCAACACACCCTATAGAAAAAATAAAATGAAACAAAATAATAAATAGATATATAAATAAATAAAAATGAAAAATACAAAACAAACCAAAAATTAAAATATTGAAAAAAAATAATACTAAAACAAACAAATACAAAGAGTTTAAAAAAATATTAACACATTAAATTAAAATATTGAAAAAAAATTATACTAAAACAAACAAATACAAAGAGTTAAAAAAAATATTGACACATTAAAAGAAAGACAAATATAAAAGAAATATATAGAGACAAAAAATCAAACATAAAAATGTAAAATAAAATAAAATTAACATATATATATATGAAAAATAAGAAAATATTTTCAAAAACCATAATTTAAGAAAAAAAATTAATAACAAAATAAAAACAAATAAATAATATCTAATTGGATATTAAAATAATAATAATAATAATAATAATAATAAATAATAAAAATAAAATAAATAAATAAATTTAAAATGGTTATAAAAATAAAAAAACGTGCAAGCTCGTCAAGTCCCATTAGCACAATTGATTGAGGATGGGTCTCATTAGCAAGGCAACCTAGGATCAAATCTCACGAGATGTGGTTGTGCTCTGTGCTAGAGGGAGGAGACATGCTAAAAAATCCAGTCAACTTAGGGTTGGTGTGGCCTAGTCCGGGTGCGATCGTCGGGTGACTTTGACAGATTAAATTCCCCTGAGTCGCGGCTCCTCAAGGAAAAGGTCAAGCTTAGAGGATCACGGACAACTTGATAAACAAACAAATAAAAAATGTGCAAGTTCGACGAATCTTGGTCTGTGGCCTATTTGTCGGTTGGGCGGACCTTGGCCGATTCCAAGAATCAACAAAGCCCCACCCAGAATCGGCCAAGGCCCGCCTAGCTAGTCGAGGGGCCTCGGGCCAAAGCGAGAATAGCTTCCTACCTTGGCCTCCTTCCCCTCGAGCGAGGTAATTTTTTAATGTTTTTTATTATTATTTTTAATGTTTATTATAATTGGTTTTTTGTATTTTTAATATATTTTTTATATTTTTATTATAATTATTTTTATTTTTTATTTTTTTAATTTTAATTTTTTATTTAAATGTCTTTTATTTTGAATTTTTTAATTTATTTATTTTTAATGTTTTTTTTGTTTTTTTTTTTAATGTTTTTTTTGTTTTTTATTTTTTATTTTAATGTTTTTAGTTTAAGTTTTTCAATGTTTTTATTTTTGGTTTTTATGTTTTTTATTTTTTATGTAATTGTTTGTGTGTGTTTTTTTTTAATTGTATTTTTTTGTTATTTTACTTTTTTTTTGGGTTGAAATCAAATTTCATCATTATTTTATATAAAATTCGTAAAAAAAATCATAAAATTTGTTTTGTTTTGTTTTGTTTTTTTTTTTCAAAGAAAAACTTGTATTTAATAAGTCATTTTTAAATACGTTTTTTTTTTTTTTTTAATTATATCTATATGCAAAATGTGTATTTTTTGTCCTTTGTTTAAAATTATTAATTTTTAATGACATTTATTTTATGTGTATTGAAGTATTAATTAACGATTAAAAAAAAACTTTAAACTTGGCAAAAAGATTAAAAAATTTTATTATGAAAAAACATTGTAAAGAAAAACAAAAATAGAAGTTCAGAAAACCCTTAAAAAGCAAACATCTTAGGACGAAAAACAAGAAGAGGAATAAGACAACTCGAAAAATGATTAAATAATCAACATTTAAAAAATTTATGCATATCTAGGACATAAGAAAATTTAAAGTGTCAAAAATATGCTTAAAAAAATGTTGATGCTTTTGAAAGTGGGTATGAAAATCACCAACATTTAAAAAAAATATCCATACTTAATTATATCAAAAATTTAAAGTGTCAAAAATAAGGTTAAAAAAATGGGTTGATGTTGCATCAACGTTTTTCAAATTGGCATGAAAATCACTAACATTTGAAAAAAAAAATGTGCATACTTAATACATAAGAAATTTTAAAGTGTAAAAAAAAATCTCAAAAAAAGTGTATTATGAATCACCACTTTTCAAATTCGGATGATTTTTTGCAACTTTGAAAAAGTGAAAACTTAGTATAGTTCTCGTTTCCTAGGTTACTTTGGTTTTAGGATATTAGGTTTAGGAGTAGAATTTTTTTTGCGTGTACATTGCATTACTTCAAAATTTCATATCAGTTTCTCAGATTTTAGAATTTCATCCAATTGGCCCCTCGTAAAATTGAAAGTTTACAATAGTATCAACATAGTGAAGCCTAGCGAAGACATCAAGTTGGCCGAGCTTGTGAGAGAAAAGAGAGTGCCACCATATCTAGCCACACGATCATCTAGCTCACCCCTTAGACAAAAAGTTTCCAAAGTCCCATTGGCAATTCCTAAGACATATAAGCAAAAAGAGAACAATAGATCGAAAGTTAATGTTCTTGAACCAAAGTCACAGAACAAGGTGTGGGAGGCTCCTTAATGATGATAAACACAATCCTCCGACCTTTGGTCTGATATTGACTACAATGTTATCTTTTGTTTTGATTATCTTACTTTTATATCATGTGGGATTTTATGGCATTTTAAATTTCAAATGGTTTATCTTTTTGAAGATCGCCAACTTCCAAGAGGTTTGATCTTATGCATTTTTCACCTAATACAGTTCTAATTGTTATTGTGAGCGCAACTGCCTCTTTCTACTACTTTTATAAATGCCTACCTAGTAGCTCGTTTTGAATTCCCTATATGCATATATTGTTTATATTAGTAGTAAAATAGACATCATTTTT
Organism: Pinus albicaulis; assembly: GCA_034641835.2. Classification (NCBI taxonomy): domain Eukaryota; kingdom Viridiplantae; phylum Streptophyta; class Pinopsida; order Pinales; family Pinaceae; genus Pinus; species Pinus albicaulis. The sequence continues at coordinate 1,592,437,591 of CM076584.1, read as the reverse complement.
AAAAGATAAAATTGACTCCAACCTCAGACTCTGAAAACCACTTCATTAGTTGAAATCTTGTAGAAAGGAACGCTCGTCTCACTAGCTATGGCATGTGCCAGCCTGGTTTTCCCGCATCTTGGTGCCCTGTGCAATAGAATGTATTTGATTGTATGAACTCATAACCAAGGATATAATTATGGATGATACAGAGGATAGATAACCTCCATGATCTATTTGATCACTCCATCCATTCCACCTAAGTCCTTAAACGTTACTCAAATTTCCACAACAACATCCTTTTTTTTTTTTTACTAAAACACGGCATTAGGTTAACGCTTTCTCCTATATCATATATGATTTATTTTAATTTTCAATGCAAATCTCGGTAGCAATATCCATTTTACTAGAAACATACTTGTTATCGACCTTACACTCAACAATAGCTTCGAGAAATTCTGTGGTTGAGCCACCAACCTCACCATCGTCTTTAGTTCTTTAGGTCTTAGAGGGCTCTAGAATTGGGTTCAGGTTAGAGTTTGAATTAGGGCTATGATTAGGGATTGTATTAACATTATAAATTGTTCTCATAATAAAATTCAGAAGATCCGAGAAAGGTCTTGGGTTTGAATCCCTAAGAGTTTCAATGTCATTGTTGTTTTCCTCTAATTCGAAAGTCTCACTGCCCTACCCAGTTCTCTTACTAGGATACTCGACCTCCTTTTTCTTTCATTTTTCCTCCGCAGGATCGACCCTCTTGGTGTTTCTTTTGTTGTTTTTAAAGGGTTTCATAATTGTTGGCCCTGGATGATTGAAGGGCATAGTTTTTCTGAAAGGATCTTCTCTATGGCGCGATAATTTATTTTTAGATAGTCACACTATTGAATATTTATTATTCTTTAAACATTATTGAAATACAATCATTAGAAGTTGCACTATTTATTATTAATTTTTCATAAAGATAAGAAGAAAATTATTTGAGGATTTGTGTAAGATGAAAATTTTATTTGGCGATGTGTTATATAAATAATAATGTGATCTAGTTGAGGCGCCAAAGTCAGCGCAAACAATGCCTAGTCTTGTGCCGTCAAGTTATTTTTTTCCATAAAAAAATTAAACATGGAACTGTCATAAGTATATAACATTATTCTCAAATAAAATCAAAGATTAATAGAATACATTTAGTAGAATAACCTAATTTCAATAATCCACTACATTCACCATAGAGTAATTTAATTAGCTCTAAAAAGATTGCATAAAGTAAGTTATAAATGAGGAATGAAACAAAATTGATATACACGCGCTAGTGGAAACATGTGTTACAAGGGGAAAAAATGTTAATATCAATTAATATTTATGTTATAATGACAAAATATTCTTTGTTCAAAATATAGTCTACCAATAATTTTGCCCCTACATATATTATTTTCACTGTTGATAATTGGATTTGATTGGTGTACTAAAAATTATTGTCATTGTTGTGTATTACACGATCCAGAGGAGGCCATGGACATAGGATATGGACGACATAGAACTACAAAATCACAAAGAGGAAAGTGAGTCGATGTTAGGTCCCTATATTACTATTATAGTCCCTTATTGTTATTAGTGTAACCCCCTTATTGTTATTATTGTACCCTTGTAACCCCCATTTTGTTATTATTGTGCCCTTAAATTATTATTGTTAGGTTGGCTAGGATTACATTGTGGCCCACTAGGATTACATTATGGCCCCATGGACTCCTATATATAAAAAGGAGGTTTTGTAAATTGTATCATCCAAGAATTGTGCATTTATGTAATGTATTGGAGGTTGCCCCCTCGAAGTGGCTTATTTCTAAGGCGTTGATATCTCTTTTCTTCTATTTTTGAAGCTGGTTACACAACATTTGGTATCAGAGCGTTTGGATTCTAGGGTTTCGCTGCTCCAAACAGGTCATCGTGGCATTTTCGCTATAACTTTTTTTTCTACGAAGTTTCAGAAGCTGAAATTTTTAGGGTGCGAAGCTGAAATCCTGAGGAAGATTGTCTAAATGCTTTGTCTGCATCATTTTCGCAGATATGATCTATGGAAGTTAGGTCCTTTGTGCTCCCAAACAAAGTCATCGGGAATTTGCGTTTATAAATTTTTTCTTACGAAGGTCTGGAATTTAAATTTAAAAGTGTTTAGAACTTAAGGAAACTCATCGCAAAATTTCAGAGTTTGGTTCACAATATTTTTGGAGATATGATCTGTGGAAGGTAGTGCTTTTTTCAGGCTCCCGAATTTCATCTCAAAGAGGTGATCGTGGGAAAAGTTCAATAACTCTCTCTCTGAGCATCGGATTGGAGTTCCGTAAAAAGTGGTCACAAGTACACGGACTCTAGTTTCCTGGCTTTCAATTTGAGAGGCGAAGGACGAAACAGTGACACGTGGCAATTCGTACAAGTTCGCTCTACTGAAATAGTCCATAATTAGGTCATTGTGGGAGATTGGACATAACTTTGTCTTGGAGAATCCAAATCAGGTCAAACCTGTGGCATTCAAAAGAGAATTCAGAGGGCTACTTCAGTGCTAAATTTCAGATATTGAAGAGCCACAATCACATAGATAATCCAATTTCAAAATCGAGCTCCTCAAAAGCAAGAAAAAGGTGTGTATTTTTTTTATTTTATTTTTCCGAATTGTATGGTGTCTTAGTTTGAAAATGAATGAATGATTCCACAAAGGCTGTAGAATAGATATCAGTATTGGGTTCTAAAAAATCCCCCGCAAAAATAATTCAACACCCCTTAAGCCTTCAGAAGGCTCTACTATGACTCATGAAGATAAAGAATCGCAACATGATCTATCAAAATTACAAGAGCAAGTGCACCAATTTTCGCTCTCACAAAGAGCAGCAAAAAATGAAATGGAAGTTTTGAAGAAAGGTGTGGAAGCAAAGATGGATGGTTTGAAGAAAGGCATGGAATCTAAGATAGATGGCATGGAAGTTGGCATGGAATCTAAGATGGACGACATGGAAGTTAAAATGGACAACATAAAGAATGATCTAAAAGCAGACATAGAAGGTTTGACAAAGTTGATACAAGAAATGTTTCCTAATGGTGAAAAGATAGTAGAGGAAACTCATGATGAGAACAAAATAAATGCTAATCGTGATTTCATAAACTCTAATGTTGGCGGGAAGAACCACCATATTCCAAAAATGGATATGAGGAAGTTTGATGGAAAGGATCCTCTAACATGGATACTACAAATGGAGCAATATTTTGATCTCCATAATGTGCAAAACACACAAAAGGTACGCATTGCAACTTTACATTTAGAACAAAATACATTTGTATGGTATCGATGGCTTTGCTCCCGTAAAAAAATTGTCACTTAGTCAATTTTTACGGAGGAAATGATAGCACATTATGAGGATACAAAGAGCAACACCTTCTTTAGCCAATTGATAAATCTCAAACAAAAAGGTTTAGTGGGGCAACACATTGAGGACTTCCAAAAATTGAATATAAGGGTAACTAATATTCCAGAGGAACATAGGATTGATCTCTTCATAGGCACTTTAAAGGATAACATCCAACATGAAGTTCGCGTTTTGGAACCTGATTCATTGGAGAAGGCATTCAGGTTGGCAAGAAAAATTGAATGTAAAATTATGGCGACAAGGAATCCTACCACTCACTTCTATAAAGAAGGAAGTGTTTCTACGCCTAGATTTCCACAACCTACAAGGTTGACACCACAACAATTGGAAGAAAAAATAGCAAAAGGGCTTTGCTACAGTTATGATAGCAAATACACTAAAGGTCATAAGTGTGCTGAGAAGAAATTATTTTACATAGATTGTGAAGAGGAAGAATAAAATGAACATGAAGAGGATATACACAAGGAACCAGCCCTAGAAGAGGAATAAATGAATCCGACCATATCGTGTAATGCACTGGCAGGAATTACCACTCCTCAAACTCTCAAGATAGAAGGACATATCAAGAAGAAAAAGGTAATAGTGTTGATTGATTCAGGTAGCACCCATAATTTTATTCATTGTAAGGTAGCCAAGGAATTAAATTGTTTCCTATACCCAGCACCAGAATGTCAAGTGATGGTTGCAAATGGAGGAACTATAAATTTCTCTGGAAAATGCCATAATATTAAGCTAACCATGGGGGAATATGTATTGACTAGTCCAATGCTTTCCATTCCTATGGAGGTGCTGATGTTGTACTAGGAGTACAATGGTTACAATCTTTGGGGACGGTAGCTTTTAATTTTCAAGAACTTTTCTTGAAATTTTTTTCAGAAGGAAAGGAAGTCGAATTACGGGGTATCGCAGGGAAGCCAGGAAGGATAATAAGCTCTAATGTCAAGACAAAGCTTCTAAAGAAAGAACAGCGAGGCGTAATTGCACAATTATGCTCACTAGAAGTTCCAACATCAAAATCATCTATTTCTGCAGATCTCCAACAAGTCTTGGACAATCATTCCAAGGTGTTTGAAACTCCCAAAGGACTCCCACCTATTCGTGATCATGATCATGCTATTCATTTCATTCCAGGAAGTGTTCCTCCAAACATCAGGCCTTATAGATATCCTTACTTCCAAAAGAGCGAAATTGAACGTATGATTGCAGAAATGTTAGAGGCGGGTATAATTCAACCCAGTCAAAGTTCTTTCTCTGCTCCTGTAGTATTGGTACACAAGATGGATGGATCATGGTGAATGTGTCCGGATTATAGGGAGCTCAATAAGCTCACCATTAAAGACAAATTTCCCATTCCTGTGATTGATGAATTATTGGATGAATTACATGGAGCAATTTATTTTACCAAGTTGAATCTTCGTTCAGGATATCATCAAATTAGAATGAAGACTGAAGATATTCCAAAAACAACATTTCGAACTCATGAGGGTCATTATGAATTTTTGGTCATGCCTTTTAGCCTTACCAATGCACCTTCTACATTTCAAGGGTTGATGAATTCCATTTTCAAACCCTTCCTTAGAAAATTTGTGCTGGTATTTTTTGATGATATACTAATATATAGCAAGTCTTGGAAGGATCATGTTGAACATGTTGACAGGGTGCTCAAACTATTGCAGGAGAAACAATTATATGCAAAAACATCCAAATGTTTCTTTGGAGTACAAGAGGTGGAATATCTGGGTCATATTGTATCTCACGAGGGTGTTAAATTAGACCCTAACAAAATTAAAGCCATTAAGGAATGGCAAGTCCCCACAACCATAAAGCAGTTGCGAGGATTTCTTGGGTTAACAGGGTATTATCGCAAGTTTGTTAAGAATTATGGGAGAATAGCAGCACCTCTAACAACATTATTGAAGAAAGATGCAATTTCATGGACTCCTGAAGCAACTAAGGCCTTTGAACATCTTAAAGAGGCAATGTGCCTAGCACCGGTCTTAGCTACGCCAGACTACACAAAAACCTTTATTGTGGAATGTGATGCCTCAGGAAATGGAATTGGTGCAGTTTTAATGCAGGAAGGAAGACCCATTGCTTTTGAAAGTCGTCCAATCAAAGGAAAGTATTTACAGAAACCTATTTATGAGAAGGAAATGTTAGCAATACTGCATGCACTAAAGAAATGGAGAACTTACCTAATGGGAAGACACTTCTAGGTAAAAACTGATCATGATAGTCTTAAACACTTTTTTGAACAAAGACTATCTTCAGAAGAGCAGCAAAAATGGGTCACAAAGATGTTGGGTTATGACTTTGAAATAATCTACAAAAAAGGAAAGCTTAATGTTGTTGCAGATGCACTCTCAAGAAAGAATGAAGAGATGGAAGCATTGCTTTGTGCCATTTCTATTATCCAACCAGATTGGATAACTGAAGCAAGAGATGAATGGAAGAAGGACAAAGATGTATGGACACTCATTCAAAGTTGCAGCAAGATCCTAGTACATCTGATACATTTAGTTGGAAAAATGATTCCTTATGGTACAAAGATTGCTTATATCTTTGTAAGGATTCCCAACTAAAACAAAATATTCTTCTGGAATTGCACACTTCTCCTTTAGGAGGACACTCAGGATTTTTAAAAACTTACCACAGGGTGAAGAAAGAATTTTTTTGGGATGGCCTTAAATCCGATATTCAAAAGTTTGTGGCGGAATGTTTGGTTTGCCAGCAGAATAAAGTGGAAACAATTAAGACCCCAAGACTTCTACAACCTTTATCCATTCCAAGTCAACGTTGGGAGGAGATTTCAATGGATTTTATCACAGGTTTACCTAAGTCCTAAGGAAAGAGTGTCATCATGGTGGTAGTTGATAGACTTACCAAGTATGCACACTTTTGTGCATTATCTCATCCATTTAAAGCAAGTACAGTTGCCACTACATTTATGGACAGAATTCAAAAGCTACATGGAAGCCCAAGGGTTATTGTGAGCGACAGAGATCCCATTTTTACTGGAAATTTTTGGACGGGGTTATTTTCTTGTTTGGGTACTCAATTAGCTCATAGCTCATCTTATCATCCTCAATCTGATGGTCAAACTGAGATAGTAAATAAATGTTTGGAAGGATATCTTTGTTGTTTTGTATCCGATAAACAAACACAATGCGTCAAGTGGTTACCTCTCGCTGAATGGTGGTATAACACTTCCTTCCATACTGCAGCAAAAATGACCCCATTTATGGCACTTTATGGATATCATCCACCATCCATCACATCATCTTTAAAGGAAAATTCGAAGGTTCAAGCAGTGGAAGATCACATCGAGCATCAACAAGAAGTTCTCCAACTCTTAAAGGATAACCTAAATTTGGCACAAAATCAAATGAAACAACAGGCAGATCAACATCGCAGCGAGAGAAGTTTTGATGTAGGAGATTGGGTATTTTTACGGCTACAACCATACAAAAAAATGTACCTCAAGCAAGCTAAGAAGGATAATAAATTATCGCCAAAGTACTATGGTCCTTACAAAGTGTTGCAAAAGATTGGTACTATGGCATACAAATTGGAGCTTCCTGCTTCTTCACGAGTGCATCTAGTTTTCCATGTTTCATGCTTAAAGAAGGTTATAGGTGAAAATCATCCAGTTCAAACAATATTGCCAGAACTTGATGAGGAAGGAAAAATCATATTGGAACCTAAAGCAGTCACGGAAACAAGAACTCGACAGCTACGGAATCGATCAATTTCAGAGGATCTCATCAAGTGGAAGAACTTACCCACTGAAGATTCTACATGGGAGGATGAGAAGTTTATATAGAAGCACCCAGAGCTACTCAAGCGTTGAGGACAACACTTTTTTGAAGGAGAGGGGCATGTTAGGTCCCTATATTACTAGTATAGTCCCTTATTGTTATTAGTGTAACCCCCTTATTGTTATTATTGTACCTTTGTAACCCCCATTTTGTTATTATTGTTCCCTTAAATTATTATTGTTAGGTCGGCTAGGATTACATTGTGGCCCACTAGGATTACATTATGGCCCCATGGACTCCTATATATAGAAAGGAGGTTTTGTAAATTGTATCATCCAAGAATTGTTCATTTATGTAATGTATTGGAGGTTGCCCCCTCGAAGTGGCTTATTTCTAAGGCGTTGATATCTCTTTTCTTCTATTTTTGGAGTTGGTTACACAACAGTCGAAGAAGAAATGACAACGAAATTTGTACATACAATATAGGTAAGAAGACAAAGCAACCTCAACCAAAGGAGGATGGTCTTTATGAATTCACAAATACTAAAACAAAGAGGAGAGAAAGTCGTTTTTTTTTCCATGATGCCTTTCAGGGCAAACTTATTGGTTGAAAATGTAGAGGAATGGTGATTAAATGTGCTTCTATGATTAAGGGAAATGTTTGAAAATTAGGATGGCCATGTGGGATAGGGATATTGGATATATATACCTAGGGTCATAAAATTATTTTTTTTCAACACAAAATTAACATGATATCAATATGTCAAATATATGGCTAAAATGAATTTTTGTGTTGGATAACATATTCATTGAAATGATATAATTGGTGTACTAAACAGTATTGATTATGTTGTGCATTTGTGTATTATAGGAACCAGATGAGGCCATGATAAAAGATTGGGTCATATCAAATGAGGACACAATGGATGACTCGGGACATGAGGTACTCAAATTTTAACTTAACTTAGGAAAATTTGATGTAATGGAATTTTGTGATACATCCATATTATTTTATGATATTTTTAAAATTTATATTGTGTAATCCAATCTTGACAGAAATTAATGCATGTTGTTGATTATTTTAGATGGAGATTGGAGCAAATGCAGAGCCTAAGCCTTCAACTAGCAAAATATGAAGATATGTACATGGATGTGGAGCTAAAAGTGTTAAATCGTGTAGAGGATAGTGGTTAGAAGAGGATATTACAATGGATCCTACAGACACAACAATTGATTGCATTAAACAAGAGGTTGGCAAGGACTATAGTACGTGGGATGAATACTTTGAGAAAATTGTTGTTTGTGGATGTTTTGTATGTTGTGGAAAGAAAAAATTCAAATGAGTGATTGTATAAACACATTACATAGATGATGAGATTCCAGTGGGCAATATGCCTCCTACAATTGATTTGAATCCAATAGGCATCGTGGTAAGAAAATTTCCAGTTTGATATAAATAATATGTATTCTTATTTTAAACATTATTTTATATTATTTAAATAAATGATTTTTTTTCTCAATGATTATTGTAGGATAAAGTTCTTGGTTTAAAGTTTCTTGGAGCATCGACTTCCAACCTAAAGGGCAATGCTCATTTATTTGATGATATATCTAACAAAAATATGTGCACATATACTAGCTCGGGAGATGAGGAATTGATGAAAACAAGTATCGGAACAAGAACCCATTTAAAGATGCATAATTTGCTTAAAGACAAGGGAAAGTTGGACTACATACTCTATGAGAATTAATGTGATGGAGATGATGGATTTCCTTGAGTTTGAGATCAATTTACAAATAGACATTTGATTTTCGATTATATTGCGCTTGGCCCAGTGATCAAAAACTACATAGAGTGTATGAGGTGTGTCAAATTTGGGGATAAAACTACATGAGACGACCCTCCAATATTCATGGAGCGAATATAGGCCTCTTTAATGTCCAAAATTTCCATGCCGGATCTAAACATAGAAACAATTCACAACAAACCACTAGGAGATTAATGCAATATTATGGTTTGTCATATTACAATGGTGAATGGAGAAGACTAGCATAATATAAGCATAAAATGTCAGCATATGGTGTAACTTTGAATATTTATACACATCGTCTCCATTGGAAAGTGGAAAAGAAATTAATAGAGGCCATCTTATCTATATAGATTTCTTACACACACAAAAATATTGCAGGATTTATAAAAAGTAGTAAGGGAAGGGATCCTACTGTAAGACCAAACTATAAGACCCTAGGTGATATCTCTTTATCTATCCCTTGGAAACATCTAAACCTAAATACTACTAAAATAATTCCATCTATCCTTATAGGGTTTTAACTAGGAAACTACAAGCTTCAACTATTAAAATTCAAGTTTGATTTTTCTTAGTCAAAACCCTTGTTCCATATCATTCCTAGTGTGCATTTATTTGAGGCAACAAACCTTGTCTTTTACCCTATGAAATCTAGTCAATTTGGAGTATTCTTGAACAACATAAATATATATGTGAAATTTTAAAAATATTTAATTGTATTAATGTTACCTTTGAATAAAAGAATACTCTCCAAGTTTAATCATTCAATTTGGCCTTGAAATGAAGGTTGGGTGTGCATTTTTGTGAAGCATGCCAAATTTGTCTTACTTCAATAAAATGCACGCCAAGGCTTCATTTCTTAGCCAATCTAATTGATTCAAATTGTATACTATTTAATTACTAATTTTACACATTAATTTGCTCCCAATAAGTTTTTGTTGTTCACAAATTGTTGACACTTTTGGGCTGACACTGTGAACTGTGATTGTTGCCGTACTTTAATTTACATTAACTTCAACCTTCATATCACTAAATTAGAAAAATTTAATTGTATTAATGTTACTTATGAGTAAAAAAATACTCTATGAGTTGAATCATTCAATTTTCCCTTGAAATGAAGGTTGGGTGTGCATTTTTGTGAATCGATCCAAAATTGTGTTGCTTCATGAGAATGCACGCTCATGTTTCATTTATTGGCCAATTTGGTTAATTAAAATTTTAGATTATTTATTTAATGATTTTACATACTTTTACATTGTTATATATTTACTTTGAACTTAAATATTTATACTTCAGATTTCATACAACATTCTAAGTTTTGCTTCGACTTACCTTATGTGAAAGTTGTGTATAATTGTGAAACATAGTTATGTGGGATAATTTTCAGACATGATGTAAGGCTATATCCTAAGGTAGGGATAGTTCAATAATGTCCCATTAAAAAATTCATTACCAAGAGTGTAATTGGTTTGGCCCGAGAGTGCATATTTTTTCTGACTTGAACATTAGCATATATGATGAATTGCTACATTGGCAGACTTGGATTTTAGTGAGTATAATTTCTCTTAGGATAATGAGAATGATATGTTGTAGAAAATGTTTGTATCTTTAGGATGGAATGATCAACTTTGCACTGCCAATTAATTATAGGTCATGGTGTGCATTTATTTGAGGCACACAATCCCTGCCTTTTACCCTATAAAATCAATCCAATTTGGTGTATTCATGCACAACAAAAATTTAATGAGGATGAGTTATCGTCCACCCAAATTTAATGAGGATGTAGTTCATGTTATGTGGGGAGGCATGTTCCCTACACATTTAAAAGGTCTCTTAGGCTATGTATAAATAGGAAGAGACTTCTAATTTGTAAACCGTAACACATTGGTGACAAGAGGAAATTGTTGTAAGATCGTGTACCTACTCAATATATTTGTATCCTCATCCTCCTTATCTTTATCACTAGAGATGTGTCCGAAAAATAACACACACCCTTTTATGCGATTGGGCTTTTCCTGCATAGTTGTCACCATCCTAAATGATGTTGTTTTCTTCTTACCTTGTAAGATTATATACTCTCCATTGTCATCCAAGCACTCAATGGCTTTGTCATAACAATCCACTTTGGTCCTATGAAGATATAGCCAGTCCATACCCAAAAGCATACTATATGACCCTCATGGTAATACGTTCAACTGTGCGGAAGTAGGCATACCATTCAACTCAAATGCAAAATCTCTTACCCAGTGGTGAACTCTCTTCTTGGTACCTGTAGCCAACTACACTAACAATGATTTTGCATGCACTTATTTATTCAAACCACACTTATCCATTAAGTCAGGGTTAACATAACTATAATTAGATCCAGGCTCAATCAAAATAGAAAAAAATTGATCACAAAGCTTACCATCCATCTCAATGATGGATACCTAATTATATGCTTGCTTATTATCCAGCACTGCATAGATACGAGGAATGCTCTACCTAACATCCCCAATAGTCTGTGCCTTTTGTGCACTATAGATATGAGGCATACCACCCTGATTCTATGAACAATAACTTTTAATATGCTCCTTACCACATGTCCAACACTCCAACCGTCTTATACCATAACCTCTATTCTACTGTTGTGACCCATGTCCCTATCTAGCTGGATTGAACTTGTTATTTGGTGCAACATTATCTTTCTCTTCTACATTCTGAGGCCTTGTTCTTTTCAGCTTCCATTTACATTTATCTTTATCTTTCCCTTACCATCCTTGCTAAGATTCGTTCTTACACTTTAACTTCTCATAACGGCGCTTCAGTTTACCAATAACTTCTTCAATTGACCGAGGCTCATAATACTCATTTTGATCTCTAAATGTTAATGGTAATCCTCTGACAAATCTGTGAACTTTGTCATTTTCATATTTAATATACGACACATATCTCAATATCTCCAAGAACCTAGCCGTATACTCCTCATCTGTCATCGATCCCATTTTAAGCTCGTATAATTCCTTGACTTTGTTGTTGTAGTAACTTCCTGACAAGTACTTCTTTCTGAAGAGTCTCTTGAATTCATGCCAACTCAACTCCTTTGTCCTGATGTCTCTAACCCATTTTACATCTTCCCACCAGATATATGTTTTCCCTTTGAGGATGAAGATAGTTATTCTGGCCTTCATATTCTCTGTATACTCATGAAGTTCAAATAACCTATTCATGCCAAGTAGCCAAGCCTTTGCATCCTCAGGATTCTTCAACTCTCCATCAAAAATAGGTGGCTTCAATTTATTAAAATCGTCCAGAAAGTACCCCCTATCACTCCTCCTCTAAGGGTGAAAATGATGACGATCACAGTGCTTGTCAGAACCAGAACTAGAATAGTACATGTTTCCATCACCTCTCCTATCTTGAGTATCCAAAAAACTACCATTTTTTATCGTGTCATCTCTATATGACATGTGACCACCATGAGACCTACTACCATATGCCCCATTAGTCACATCCTCCTGTCCATAGCTGATCCAGAGTGGTCCTTGTCTCTGCAATTCTAACAAACTCTGAATAATTACTGCATTGGATTTTGCTTGTTTTTCCTGTGCCTACATGATTCTGTCATTATCTGCCTTGCAACTCCTTATTTCTTCCTTAAAACTCCTCAATGTTTTTGCTAAGTCAAAAGAGTTCCCAACACCAGGCTTCTCATATGATTCATGGGGAGAATATTTGTAGTCTACCATCTTGCTAATCATCTTGATCTCTTCTCGCAAGGCATACTATGTGAGCTAAACCAAATCATAAACAAACCAACATACATTAGGATAACTCAGGGAGGATATCTCATATACAAGACCGACCATATTAACACAAGACATATATAAACATAATCATATCAGCATTTAATCATTATCTCAACCATTATCCAGCTATTATGCATGATACTACAACCATAACACCAACTAGACACAATGCATGCATACTAACATATGTGTGACACGCACAAATGCACATTACATACAAAAATTGACATGCATGTCCAATGTGTAACTAACATAAACTCGTGATAAACACATCCAACAATAACGCACTTAAATTTCACATGGCAACACCACTGCAACCATAAACAATACCATGCATACATAGCCAATGCATAGACCACAAACATGAGAACACATATGCAACATAAATGAATGTATGACCAACATACCGCTCATTCAGTCCAAGGGGTGAACCATGCTTTGATACCACTCTGTAACACCCTCCTCCCACATGTACCCAAGTTAACCAGTTCGCTAGGGTAAACATGTGATGAGAGGCTACTATGATATGATTCAACCTCCTAGGTCACCTTAAGGAAGTGGAACCGACAAAACACAACCAAAATGTTCATTCACACAACCAACAGAACCTCCAGGAGCTACCCCACCTTTCCAGGTGACTAAATACTTAGGGAACTCAGTAATTCAAGCTCCTAGAGCCCCAGTCACTCCCTTACTAAGCCCTCCAAGCGACTGTGGGTCCTAGTCGCTCCCATGAGCCTCCCTGAGTGTGATTGTGGCCTTTTTCTATAAGTGTTATTCCAATAAGTGCGAGATTTAAGGCTAAATTCCAGGGCTAGGACCCGGACACTTCCCAAAACTTAATGAAATACATAAATGAAATGAAACATAGAGAAAGTGATGCAAATGCAAATTATTGAACAGAGACTTGACTAGACCCCTACTAGCCATGATAGGAATTTTGTCAAACATGTCACAAAGATGCATTCTACAGCTCATAATAACAGATCTGAGTATAGGGGTCTTATACTTATCTGAGAATCGCTAAGAACCACTGACGCCTTATATCATTAGATGCATTACCATCTATTAGGTCATATATTCATGGCCCATTCATTTACAATTCAAATATGCTGATAACCATACCTTTTCACTGTCATAAAACATATCCATAACCAACATATAAACAATATAAATAATGAGGATACAACAACCATAAATGCCACATATAATCCATTCCATTTACACTTAATATGCCAAGAAAAGAGCCTCTTATTAATGAATGCAAAAGCCAACCCAGTATGGGACTGCCACGTTTCACCCGACCATAGATTGGTTGAGCCAAATCTCTCTTCATCCAATCACCCCCATGTCATATTCCAAACATGAATATGGGACTCAAACCAAAAGAACCAACCAGGGCTTCCCGAGGCTAAACCACCTCACCCTCATCAATAGAAATTGATTTTATTGCAGTCCTCATTGGATCACTAGGAAATAAACAAGCATGGATGCCATCATAGTTCTCCACCTAAGCCATTATGAATTTTCCATATCCTAGTCTCTAGGCTTTACCGCAATCCACAATGTGATCTAGGAATTACTATATCATAATCGATACACCACCCTCAAGGATTTACCATATATCCCACCATTCACCGGCAAGGATTCCTAGGCATGATCAAGGGAAACCACCTCTAGGCTTTACTATATATCCCACCATTCACTGGTTGAGGATTTCTAGCCCCGCTGAGGCACACAATACCTGCCTTTACTGCAACCCATAGTCTGGTTCAAGTTTTACTAGGCCAGTGGCTTTACCACAGTACACAGTCAGTTCAGGGATTACTAGGCCATGTGTTATTTCATTCAGAGATCCACCTCATTGAGTTTCGATTCCATCCAGAAATCCAACTCAACCAAAACATGAGAATACCATCACACCATGGCTATCCAGAAATGGCAAGGAAAGGTTGAAGAACATTGTCACACCTGGTAAAACCCATGTCAATGATAACAAGAGAACCAAGAACCCACATGCATAACCATGCATGCTAAATCTAGCAAGGAAATCACACATGTAAATTGATGCCTGCAAGTAAACCTGTTGTAGTTCCTTTTCTCTCTCTTCCTTGCTTGATATTTTCTTCCTCTTTTCCTTCTTTGCCTTAGTTGATCCAATGTTGAAGTGCTCCAAGAAATCTCTAAGTGCCCAAGGGTGTGAGAGAGAGAGAGAGAGAATAAAGAGAGAGCTCCAAATATGAACTGACAAAAAAGATATCCACTGATCCCCAAAAGAAATTTTATCAATTAGACCTCTAATTTCCTCATTTTCCATTATTTTTCCATCATTTTCCTCCTCACATGCAACTTGTGACCTTTCACCTTCCTTTTCTCCTAATTTCCATTATTTTAATAAATAAATTGCCAAAAATGCCATTTTGCCTTTCCAAATGCCTTTGACATTGTCTTTTCCAATTTCCTTATCCATAATAAACCAAATGAACAACCACACTAGGATGTTTTGCTCAACATTCATCTTAGAATAAGTCTCCCATAACCATGGTTATTATTTTTCCTTTATTGACTTTTATTACATGGAATTTTCACCAGGGTTGTTACAGAACCCTCCCCCTTGGGGGAACACTGTCCTTGGTGTTCAATGACACCTATAACCAACAATACAACTGAAAGCAAAACGTACTTCCCATGGAGCTTTATAACTTAGCTTGTTGCAATATTTAAAATGATCAACCTGTTGATAAGGAAACCGACATCACAACATAACAACATGACAACCATAATGACATGACACCCATGTTGTTTATTAGAGCTTTATAACACATCTCATGGGGATATTTACATCCATATACATATACCAAAACATCGTACCAAAGCATGTACCAAAAACATATATCAAGAACATTTACCAAAACATTCGCTCAACCAGCGAATAGATAATGATACATATCCCGCATCTGATTTTCCATATCCCATGTAGCTTCATCAACCCAAAGTGCTTCCACTTCACTTTAACCTGCTCGATTTCTCGGTTCTGGAGCATGAGCACCTTTCTTTGCAACATACATTGAGGTTGTAGCTGGAATTCTCCATCTGTCTCCACCTGCAATAGAGACCAGTCAATCACATGATCAACATATTTAACATACTAATTAAGCAATGAGACATGGAAAACTATAACACCCTCTTCACACATCTACTCAAGTAACCATCAAACCGAGGTAAACATGTGATGAGAGGCTACTATAATGAGATTCAACCTCCTAGGTGACTTTAAGGAAGTGGAACCGACGAAAACACGACATACATACCTTGTATAGCAACAATAACACCCCCATGAGGCAAACCAACCTTTCAGACCTCTTACCTCCGTGTCACACTGACATTTTGACCTCTTTGAGCCATAGCCCCAGGAATAAAATTGCATGCCAGCAGCCAGGAGGCTATAGCCACAAGCATAACACTGAATGCCAGCGCCCAGGGCCCCAAATACTCATTTTTGTGCCAGCGGCCCCGAGATTTGAGCCACCTTTTCAGGCCCATAACCCAGTGCTCTAGCCAAAACTTCATGAAATATTCAAAGATGATAAATGACAACATGAAAATGATACATAAGAAATCACATCAATAAGAACTCATTTAGACCCCTCCTAGCCATGACAACCATTTTGTCAAACATATCACAAACATGAAAGCTACAGGTATAAGCAAAAAAACAGAGCATAAGGGTATCATACTTATCTGAGAATTGCTAAGAAACATTTCTCCCCTACATAATTAATTGCAATATAATATATTTTACCATAGATACATTGTGTATTCATTTACAAGTAAAAACATGAGGAGAGCCATACATCACCACTATAAAAATACATGCTCCTAACCAGTAAAATAACAACATTAATACCATGGATACAACAGAATTATAATCCACATATAAATAAATACGTTTGCATACCAAATACCAAGGGAACGAATTGCTCATTAATGGATGTAGAAACCAACAGAAGATGGGACTTCCATGTTCCACCTCACAATAGATTAAATGAGCCAAGTCTGACTTCAACCAATCACCCTTGTGCCATATTCCAAGCATGAATGTGGGATCTCATCAAACACATCAATCATAATCAATCCAAGGATTCCAGAGGCCAAACCACCTCAACCATCAACCAGTTATTCCACCTCATGGTTGAACATTACAACCATCATGGATTGGTCTCTATCCAAGATGTTCCAAGGCTCCAGAGTGTTTGTTCCAACCAGGGCTTCCAAGAACTCAACCCACACTGTTACATGTCTTCCAAATCGTTTGTCCAACCAGGGATTCTAGGACTAGTAACTCAACCCACCTACGGCTTCTAGATTGTTTGTCCAACTAAGACTTCCAGGACTAGTATCTCAACCCACAATTATCAGTCGGATTTCCAGAGCATTTTTCCAACCAAGGCTTCGAGGAACTAATAACTCAATCCACAACTAAGGAATCATAAGAACCAACCAGAAAAAAATCAATCGAAATAAACCCATAATACCATGGCTATCCAGGAAA
This sequence comes from Pinus albicaulis, assembly GCA_034641835.2. Lineage (NCBI taxonomy): Eukaryota > Viridiplantae > Streptophyta > Pinopsida > Pinales > Pinaceae > Pinus > Pinus albicaulis. Next base: position 1,592,420,293 of record CM076584.1, on the reverse strand, counting down.
TGGCAAGGCTAAGCAAATCCACATGCATACACCATGAATTCCAAAACTAGTGAGGATAAAATACATGCAACTCGGTACCTGCAATCAAAACCCGTTTTAGTTGATGATCCCGATGTACGCTTTCACTTTCCTACTCTTGCTTTGCCTTCTTGCTCCAAATCACCAAGTATCCACACTCTCCAAGAGTGCTCCAAGAAAACTCTAAGTATTCAAGATTATGTGAGAGAGAGAGAGAGAGAATAATGAGAGAGCTCCAAAAATGCACTGACAAAATGTACCAATTGATCCTCATAAGCCTTTTGTTGGCAATATGATGCAATGTGTTGTCCTTGATGGCAACCTACTTGATGAAGTTGTCCTTGATGGAAACTGACTTGATGAGTTGTCTTTGGAAAGCAACCTATTTGTTAATGATGTAAATCTGATGTATCTACAGAGCAGTTCAGAAGTAACAAAGAAAGAAATTCCAGTAAGTGCTAGAGTAATGATGAATAAGATATGTCACAAAGCATACGCTGGTTTGTAAAGGCAAAGTAGCATATGTACGCATAAAAGTACGTACCAAGTAGCGTATGCCTATTTGCGCTCTAAATTTATAAAACCAGGGGACATGACCATGGTATTGGCCCACAGTATTGAGCGCTGGATTATCTATTTGATCCCGTCCAGGAATACCATCAGCGGTTGAGTGGTTTTGACTCATGGTATTGACAAGGCTAAATCTATATAAGGAGAAAGAGAAGATCATAGTGCAATGTGTGCATAGGTGCGGGTTTTAATGACGACTTCACTCTGGAAGTATATACGCATGGAATGGGTTATTTATTGATTGATACGGAGTGTAAATACTATGAAGAAAATGATGAAGAGGGATCTCTAGATCTGAAATGACTATGTATTTTCTAGATCTGTTTATGGAATGTTTAGATCTGAGATGTGGCGAATATTTTCTAAAGTGAAGGGTAAGATCTAAGCTATTTGTCTGTTCTGAAGAGTTGTGCAGCCCTACAATGTTTGCAGATCTATACGCAGGTTCGTGGCAGAGAAAGCGTGTATATACGTGGGTTGGTTTTAATGGCAGTATGGAATTTGAGATTAGTTCTGAAATATGTATAGATGTATACGCATGTTTGTTTCTGTGAAAGCGCATATATATGCAGGTTCAGTGAAGTAAAAACGGGTATGGAATCTAGGGTCTTGCTGAAGTAAGTGGAATGAAATGTCTGGTCTGTTTTGTTGTTTTACTGCTAATTGTCAATGATGTATTCATACAGATATGGGTTGTTTGAATGTTGATTATGTTATTGATTATGTTGATTAAACATCATGTTATTGGTTGATTGGTTGATGATTCAATGGATGAATTGAAGGGGTTATAAGTTTCAGTTTGATGTATGATGAGCTTAAATGTGTGGAGTGGGTCGAGTCTAAAAATCTGATGAAAAGTGGCCTACAAGGCATGTTGTATGGAAGTTGTTGGATCCAGTGTGAAAATTGATGAAACGTGGTCCAAGGTGGTGCTGAGGGTTGTAGCCTTCAGTCAGGGGCTTGTAGCTCCCTTCCAGGTGAGGCTGGTAAACGAGATCGGGGGGTTGTAGCTCCCTTCCAGGTGAGGCTGGTAAACGAGTCAGGGGGTCGTAGCTCCCTTCCGGGAGAGGCTGGTAAACGAGCGCAGGTGGGTAGTAGCTCCCTTCTAGGAGGCCGATGCTTGAGAAGCGAGGGTTGGAGCTCCCTTCCGGTAGTGGTTGGAGAACGCGAGATAAGGTTGCGGCCAACCCACGCAGAGTGAATTGCCCTAGCGTCTTTGAAAGTATGAAGTGCGTGCCGGTAAAAAATGTAAGAAGTTTTCTTTATAATAAATATTGAAGACAGAGACGACAGCAGCGGTGGTTTTCTCCCGAATTGGGTTTCCACCTTAAATACTGGTGTTCATGTGTGTTGCTTATGTGTGATGGTTTATTTTTTTATTACTGCACGTGTTTACTACTTACTAAACATCTGATGAATGAATGATGCATTGATCCAAGTAAAGAATTAAATGCATAATAAGATCTCTGTACATATGCAAGTTCTATTAAGGATATCCGTGTGTATACGTGAGTTTGGTTCAGTAAAGTAGCGTATGGTTTTAAGAGAAAGAAAAAGTAAAAAAATTTCAGTCAGCTCTAAATACGGGATTACCACTAACCCCCTCTCAGTATTTTTCCCAACAATTGGTATCAGAGCAGGTCCTTCTGAAGGAGCTTGATCGCTTGAAGGAGATCCGTCATAATGGGAAGGAAGCAAAAGAAGAGGGCTACTCAGGGAAAGAATATATCTCAAAAAACTTGTACAGCAGAAAATGAAAAAGATAAAATAGGTATTGATTGCTGTTCTTGTGATTCACTTCCTTATGCAAGAAATGGTGAAGATAGTGAAAGTAATGTTATGGGTCTAGAAGCAAATCTCAAGATTAATGTTGAAGATCAATTTAAAAAGAAGGAATCTATCTACAAAGATATGATCTCTAGAATGAATGGACAGATAGAAATGTATCAAATACTGCAGGATAAAGTAACCAATCGAAGTGAAAGACTTGAAGAAGAAATCATCTCTCTCAAAACAGATCTGGAAAAATCAAATAAGAAGAATGAAGAACTTTTACAAACTTTTGAAGAAAAAGAAAATGGGTTGAAAGAAGAGATTTTAAAATTTAATGATCAAGGAGAAGAAGGAAGAAGGGTCGAAGAAAGTATGAAGAAGCAATGCCAAATATTGGAGGTTGAGGTAAACATTTTAAAAGGTAAATTAGAAGAAAAATATAAACTCTTGAGGTTTCAAGATAGTACTAAGATTCTCCTATTATTCTGCAGTCAAAGGTCTCTTCGTTAAATTTGGTTCATTTTCATGAAATCACAGAAGAGAATCTAGTTCATGAGTGTTATGACCAAAGAATATCAACAAACTCCAGCGTTAAAAAGAAACAAAAGGTCAACCAACAATCATGAATCCCCAAAAGAAATCATTCTCCCAACTATAGAAGCAATCAATCACCCTCCTCCTTTGATCAATAATGTTGAATGCTTAAAATGTCATAATTATGGCAGCATAAAGAAACAATCGGGGCAGAAGCATTGTTTTATGTAAATGCTAAAACAAATGTATTCACACAAAACACTTCCAGTTTTTAAGGGATAATGTTTTTTTATGTTTGACATAAGCAATTACTGTAACAGAAGAAAGAATAGAAAAACACATTATGATCCCTATGCTTACTTTTCTGGTCACACAAGATTTTATGCTTGTAACAAGTATGGACATGTAGAAAAGGAATGCAGGATGAATAGATCTGAGAAATTGGATAATTTCCAGCACACAATAAGAAATTTCAAGCAAAGCTGGAAAAAGAAGGAGGACCAGTAAAAAACGTAGGGAATATTAACCCTACTGCAGTCATCTGTTTCTAAAATTTACTTATCATAATGACTGCAGGAGTGATGTGAGATACATTATAGGGATTAGTAATGTATCATCACAGGGGGAGCAATATATGGTGATTCCCATGGTTGGTTTGGTAAGTCTAGTTATGTTTATTTCTAACAGTGCATCTGATGCGAAGAAGACAGTTAAAAGTGGTATAAGTTCAGGGGGAGATGGAGTTGTGAAATTTTTTTCTGTATCTCACTTTCTATACGCGGGTTTCGTGAACTAAAGCCGCGTCTACACGCGAGTTCCGTTGGAGACAGTTGCGTATGCTTTCCTCTGATAAGAAAAACAGTGAGACATCTAAAGATCAGGAACACGGGTTCAGGGGGAGCATCAGTCTAACTACTAATGATTGCATCGTTGGAATTGTATCTGCTTATTCCTTATTTCTCATAATACTCATGCTCAAATGATGATGACATGATACATGGTTTCTTATGATGAGATTATGGATGAACCCCGATTGCTTTTTGCTGAAGAGTATCTTTTGTTTTCACACATGGATGAGATGGAAGTCTTATGATTCAGAGATAAGGATAGATCATGCATAGTTTGTTGCTAATGAATTATGTCACAGTTGAGACCTTTTATACATAATTCCTACACATGTTACATCATGATTATGAAATAAATATAAATCATGAAGATCTTGGTGATAACATATCACATGGATGATTGCTTGACACATATTGTCTATTGAAGAAGATTGTTCTGGTATGATAATTCCTCTTGGGAAGAATATGTTGATGCTATAGAGAGCCTGAAGGCTTGGTTACTGATGTGCTTATGCTACAACTGTTGGATGACACTTGAAAACACAGCTACATTGTCCTATCTATCTTCTCTCATATATTCCAGGGAAGCATTCGAATATCTCAGAAAGAAGCTGGGAGTTGTCTCTACCTCTCAGAAGATCAGATCTGCTTAAATTCAGAAGATTAAAATTGGATACGCGGACTTCCTGAAGGAAAGTCGCGTATATACACAAGTTTATACACAGAAAACCGCGTATGGGTGTTTTCTGACAAAAAAAATTTGGGTCAGCATTCTTCAACACAACTACGGTGCTATTGGGTATCTCTGGTGATGTTCCAGCTCTCATATTTCTGTTTCATTCTCTAATGCTTCTGATGAAGATGCCTTGAAGATTTGTTGTTGAAAGTGTTCAGGATGCACAGGCTAAGGGGGAGCATTGGTCATGTGGAAACGATGCATTGTTGGCATTCTAATTATTTGTTGTAGTCTGATCTCATGCTTGAGAATATTTGATCTTTATTGTAAAAAATCATATTTGTAATTTGATGAAAAGGTTATAAATTTTTATATTCAGTCATGTAAGGACTTATTCAAATTTGTAAACCCACTTGGTTGGGTAGTTGAGTCAAAATTTGTAAACCCACTTGGTTGGGTACTTGAATCACATACGTAAATCCACTTGGTTGGATCATTGTTGTAAGTATGAGTCCTTGGTGATAGGAAAGGTCATAGAGTCATGTATTTCATTGAAAAATATGTTTGAAGATTCAGCGTGAACTCAGGGGGAGCATGGTAACTTCAGTGCACATCAGATCTACAAAGCTCTTCTTTCTACAAGAGAATAAAATCATTGTTTTTTTTTTGACCGCCTTGTTTCGGATGTCAAAGGTGGAGTATACTGCGGGTAAGCGAACAAATGGTTACAAATCAATGCATTCATTTGTTGCAGCATCAAACACCATCATGGTTGCCACCAAGTCCAAAGGGGAGATTGTTACAATATGATGCAACAAAGGTCCTCAACAGTATCCTACTTGATGAAGTTGTCCTTGATGGAAACCTACTTGATGAGTTGTCTTTGGATAGCAACCTATTTGTTAATGATGTAAATCTGATGTATCTACAGAGCAGTTCAGAAGTAACAAAGAAATAAATTCCAGTAAGTGCTAGAGTAATGATGAATAAGATATGTCACAAAGCATATGCGAGTTTGTAAAGGCAAAGTAGCGTATGTACGCGTAAAAGTACGTACCAAGTAGCGTATGCCTATTTGCGCTCTAAATTTATAAAACCAGGGGACATGACCATGTTATTGGCCCACAGTATTGAGCGTTGGATTATCTATTTGATCCCGTCCAGGAATACCATCAGCGGTTGAGTGGTTTTGACTCATGGTATTGACAAAGGCTAAATCTATATAAGGAGAAGAAGATCATAGTGCAATGTGCATAGGTCCGGGTTTTAATGAACATCTCATCGAAGAGATCTCATGAACAAGGTCAGCTATCGATTGATCTCGATTAATAATGCACCATGAAGAAAACAAGATGAAGAGGACTTATCTCGAAATGACTATGTATTTTCAGATCCGATGCATATGGAATGTTTAGACCGAGATGCAAAATATTTTTCACAAGGAAGATCCGAGCTACTATTCCATTTCCCGAAGAGTTGCTAACCCTATAATGTTTGCATATCTATACGCAGGTTCATGGCAGAGAAAGCGCGTATATACGCGGGTTGGTTTCAGAAAAAGTGCGTATGCAATATGAGGTCAGTTCTGAAATATGTGCAGATCTATATGTACGTTTGTCTCTGTGAAAGCATGTATATACGCAGGTTCATTGAAGTAAAAGCACGTATGGAATCTAGGGTTTTGCCAAAGTGTGTGGAATAAAATGTCTGATCTGTTTTGTTGTTTTACTGCTATTTGTCAATGATGTATTCATATAGATCTGGGTTTTTCTAATGTTGATTATGCTGCTGATTATTTTTATGAAGTTTTTGGTTGATTGGTTGATGATTCAATGAATGAATCGATGGGGCTATAAGTTTTACTTTGATGTATGTTGAGCTTAAATGTGTGGAGTGGGTCCAGTCTGAAAACTGGCGAAGAGGTCGCGAAGGTGTGTTGTGTGAAGCCGTTGGATCCAAGATGAAAATTGATGAAACGTGGTCCGGTAGTGGAAAGCCGAGGGTCGGCGCCTTGCTGAGGGGTCGAGCTCCCTTCCGCGGGTAGAAGGCACGCAGAGCAGGTAGTAGCTTCCTCCAGAGGAGGTCGAAACGAGAGCAGGCAGCCCTTCCAGGAGAGGCCAAACGAGAGACAGGCCGGGTTTTCCTTCCGCAGGTCAGGCTGGAGAACGAGATAAGGTTGCAGCCTTCTGCAGGTGGGTGCCTGCGTGCTGGTATGAGTCTGTGCCAGTAAAAAATTGTAAGAAGTTTTCTTTATAATAAATATTGAAGACAGAGACGACAATAGCGGTGGTTTTCTCCCGAATTGGGTTTCCACCTTAAATACCGGTGTTCATGTGTGTTGCTTATGTGTGATGGTTTATTTCGTTATTACTGCACATGCTTACCGCTTACTGAACATCTGATGAATGAATGATGCAATGATCAAAGTAAAGAATTAAATGCATAATAATATCTCTGGACATACGCAAGTTTTCTTAAGGATATCCGCATGTATACGCGCGTTGGGTTCAATAAAGTAGCGTATGGTTTTAAGAGAAAGAAAAAGTAATAATTTCTCAGTCAGCTCTAAATACTGATTCACCCCCCCTCTCAGTATTTTTCCCAACACCTTTTTATAGATGGGCACTCTATCTTCTTAATTTTCCATTATTTTCTTTCATTTTCCTCCTCACATGCAACCTCTGACCTTTCATCTCCCTTTTCTCCTAATTTCCATTATTTTCATAAATAAATGTGCCAAAATTACGTTTTGCCTCTTTAATGCCATATCCATATCCTTTGCCAATTTCCTTAGCCATAATAAACCATGTGAATACTTGCACTAGGATGTTTTGCCCAACATTCAACTTGGAATACGTTTACCATCAACCATGGTTATTATTGTACCTTTATTGCAAGAGTTTTTCATCAGGGTTGTTACAAAACCCTCCCCCTTGGGGGAAACCTTCCTCGGTGTTCAATCACACATATACTTCAGCAACACCATTGAAAAGCAAAGATATTTCCCATGGAGATTTATAACATATCTCGATGCAATATTTACAATGATTACCCTACTGAAAAGCAAACCAACATGAAAATTATAATGACATGACACCCATTCTGCTTATTGGAGCTTTATAACATATCTCATGGAGGTATTTACATCCATCTACATATGTACATATACCTTAACATCACATCAAAACATATATCAAAACATCACCAAAACATATGCCAAACATATACCAACATCACACCAAAACTGATTTGCCTCAACTGGCAAACAAGGAAGGATACATAGCCCGCATCTGATCTGCGATGTCCCATGTAGCTTCATCGAGCCCAAAGTGCTTCCATTGCACTTTAACTTGCTCGATTGCTTGATTCTGGAGCATGAGCATATTTTTCTACAAAATACACTGATGTTCCGGCTGGAACTCTCCTTCTGGCTCCAATTGTAATACAGACCAGTCAATCACATGATTAACATATTTAAATATTTCTTAAGCAATGAGAAATGAAAAACATCATGGAATTTCAACGTGGAAGGTAATGCAAGTTGATAGGCCACGTGTATGATGCTCTCAATGATCCTGAAGGGTCCACAAAAATTTGGTGCCATCTTGGCACAAATCCAATCCGCAAGGAGTTCTTCTTGGGCTTGATGCACAAGTACATTTGTTCCCCAAATTGAAACTCATTGAACAAGTTGTTCCTGTTTGCATAACTATTCTTCCTATCCTATGTTGCTTTCAAGTTCTTCTTAATCACCTACATTTTGTGTTCCATTTCTACCAACATATCTAGTCCAATCAGTACCTTGTTAACTGGATCATTCCAACTGATGGGAGTGTTACAACTTTGCCCATACATATCCTCAAATGGACTCATCTTCAATGACTCTTGATACCCGTTGTTGTAAGTGAACTCTACCAATGAAAGTGTTGTAGCCTCTATAACACCCTCCAAAAAACCCCCACTTCGAAATTTTTTGGAGCCCCTTAAGCACAAAGAAAAGTTAAGTAAAAAGTCGGGAGGGCGAAGTCACTGGGTCGCAAACCTCAAATTTGTGGAAAACCGCGACCCCGCGACCCTGAGGTCGCAAGGTCGCAAGGTCGCATCTCTCTCACATCACCACGCCATGCGACCCCGTGACCCCATTAATGGCCCGCACGTGCGACCTTTTTATATATAGGAGGTCGTTAGGTCACATTTTGCATATGCAGCGGATAGAAAAAATGCCTCTGACAAGTCGACTAGAGCGCGATTTTCCCGGGTAAGTTGTTGTTTTCCTCCTGTTGTTTCCTTTTTTGGTTATTCTTGCCTAATCTCTTATTCCTCAGCCTTTAAATTTCCCCCTACCTTAGCCATTGTTTTCATTTTTCACTTAGGGTTTCCCTTTTGATTCCAACATTCACCATGCTTGCCCAACTTATCACAGTTCCTCATCCAGCCTCTCATGGCCTGTATCCTGCTCCAAAAGCTATCCCCTGGCTCTGTCTGGACCCATTTAGCCCTGTATTTTTCAAGTTAAACGGAAAATCAACTTCATGCCGCGCGCGCCAAAACCCCGGCAAGCCCCAGCGCGACTTGTGACCCTGCGACCCAGTCGCTAAGTCGCCAGGTCGCAGATTGCTCTTCCGTTTGTTTTTTCTCAGCTTCGCGACTCATAGACCTCGCGACTTGGTCGCAAGGTCGCATTTCCACCATTTTCTCACAGCTTGCCCCCGCGACCTAGTCGCAAGGTCGCACTTTTTCCATTTTCTCACAACTTGCGACCCAGCGACCCGCGACCTGGTCGCAAGGTCGCAAAGTCGCAAATTCTTAAAAATATCAACATCGCGACCTTGCGACCCTGCGACCCAATAGGCCGCTTATTCAGCTCTGCCTGTGTCCCCAGTTGAAATAATTGATAAGCTGTAACTGGTCTTGTATCATCATGGCATCTTTCTTATCCTGGGATTCTTTCATGAATATGACAGGTGAATTCGAAGCAGACTTGGAGTGTATACCTGTCCCCTCATATTCAAGCGACATAGGACCTCCAGTATCTCAGAAAAAAGACAAGAGACTGGCAGTGGAGGATGTAGAGATTTACATGCCAATGTCCCCACCCCCGATCTACAGAGATACCCTATGCACATTTGCCAAAGGGGACAGCATGCGTTGGTACCAAGTGTACCAAGAGTTCACTAGAACAGAATTCCTAGAGGACCTCCCTGATCGGGAGATATACTTACAGGTCAAAAGGTCTAAGCTACATCTTGCAGGTGCCCATCCGGCTATATTCCCATGCCCAGAGATGATAGATTGGATTATACATAAAACTGACCCCAAGAAGTTTGTAATCAGGGACAGTAAAGGCAAGGCTTTCACAACACTCAAAGGCTCAGACGCTCATGTTTATTACTCTTTTCCTGAGCGAGAAGAAGACTTCACAGAAGAATGGGCTGTCGCCCATGCAATTCCTATAGTTGATACTATAAATCAGTGGTGGGAGGAGCCTGAGAAATTTAAGCTCAAGAAGGACCAGGAATATCCAGTGGCGGGCCTTAGGAAAGTATATAAATTAGTGGCTGCCATGCTTTGCAGATTGTACGGGCGCCTCGATGCCACCACCTTCAGCGGCACATGGGCAACTCTCATGGAGTATGTCATAGCGCACGGAACCCGTTTTAACTGGGCCATCATATTGATGACCTCCATTCAGGCCAACTTATCCTTGGCATTGGTACCAGATGAATGAATGCCTTCTGAATTCTATATGACCTCTTATTTGTTGGATGTCATTTGTTCAAGGTTGCACTTTGAGGGATGGGTGCATAACTGGGATCCAAAACAGACCCGTGCAATCCACTTACAAACCAAGGTGTTTTGGGATTCCAGGTATAAATAGGACATAGAGCCGATCTCTCAAGTGTTCATCCCTGCTCTTTACAGAAAATTGTTCAGCCAAGACGCTCCTTGCATGTCTTGGCGAGCCATGGAGACGCTAGGCAAGGTGGCGCATTGGTTCCCATTCGCCAAGTACACATTCATCCGAGTCTTTGGCTCGTTCAAGGCCCCACATTCTATGCCTCGATTTGTCACAGACAGAATGCTCATGCAAGAGGTATGTTTCCAAATGTCTTCCGGTTTCTCCAGGGTCCTGTCCAAGGGTAAGAAGAAGTCGTGGCCTACGCTACCCCTCACTATCGGCGCATACACAGTCAAAGACTTCAGAGAGGTAGAGGCAGAAGCAGAAGAGATGAAAATTTACCACCTTGGGGCATTACAACACCGGACATATGACCCAGAAAGGATAGTTCCTGATCATTGCAAGCGGGCTAAGTTCAAATGGAACTACCAGCACACGGAACGCCCGGGGGAAGATGACAGAAGAAATTGGTACAATGCAGACCGACAACTTGCTCCGGGGGCGGACTTTGGCCAAGAAGATCCAGATGACCAAACCTTGGAAGATAGGAGCCGTGAATTAGGAGGCGCTTCTTCTTCTCTGGCTAAAAATCCTTGAACCAGTACAGGGCATAGTACTTCTACCCAACAGAAAGAAATAGAAGCCAAAGCCCAGCAAGAAAGAGAGAAGAAAATGAAAGAGGATGAAGATAAGCACAAGAAGAGCCTAAGGTCGGAGTAGAAGAAAAGGCAGGCTGAGGAGGCCAAGAAGGAAAAGGAGAAACAAGAAGCGGAGGCTACAGCGGAACGGGAACTCAAGAAAGAGTTAGATAAAGTGGAAGCCGACCGCCAGAAGAAAGTAGAGCAAGCTGCAGCGGCTGAGCGTAAAAGGAAGTCAAATTAGAAGCAACGGCAGAAGCAGAGCTCAGGCAGAAGAGAGAACATGAAAAGGCAGAAGCCAAACGCCTACGAAGAGAAGAGGAAGAAAAGAAAAAGAAAGAAGAGGAGGATGCAATGCTAGAGAACATCAAGGTATCTCCCCTTGAGGTACCTCTAGTCAGTACACGAGCCACGCTCTCCGATGTCAGTTCCTCCCAGGGGCAAGAAGAGGAGGTATTCGATCTCACCAGGCTCACGTACGATCAGTTCTCCTTCAAAATCCGACAGGAGAAAAGGAGATGCCTGGCGTGAAATCCTTCCGCCTCATCCACAGTCGCGACAGGAAAAGACATAGTCCTCGATACTAGGACTAATCCTGTGATGATAGCATTGGCCGGCACAGCTTTCGCTACAGCCACAGAAGAGAATGTAACCAGAATGAGTAGAGATATCTTCTCTCTACAAAATAGGCTACATGAAGCAAAGCAGCGGGAGGCAAGAGCAGAACAGGAAAAGACGACATTGAGAGAGGAGGTTTAGCAACTCCGAAACAAAACTCCCCCAGTCAATGAAGTGTCGCTTACCATTCAAAGGGAGGTCGATATATTAGAGACTACCATGAGGCAAGTTTATGGGGAAATGTTTACCATAAAACAAACAGTCGCCCCCTTGGTGAAAACCCAAACGGAAACTAAGCAAAGGCACGGGCAGTTGAAGGAAGCCTCAGCTGCCTTGGATAGAATGATGGACTAGACAGTGCGGTACCCCCAGGCTCCTGAACATTTTCCAAAGAAGGACTGGATTCACACACAATATGCCAAAGTCCAGATCCGTATGAAAATGTAGTCCAAGGATAAGTTGTCCAAGGACCTAGACAAGGCATCGATTCGATGCACATCCTACATCACATTCCATCATTGGGTGCATTGGACGAGGGGAAGACATGGGAGCAGGCGAATCAAGAGATCTAGTCATTTTTGCAACCCATTAAGCAAGTTTCTGCCACTTCCGACCTTGCAGCATCACAAGAGAACCTGGGCAAGCTTCTTGTCATGCCAGTCTGGGTCTACACCAAGCTCGCCTCTCTGTCCAACCAGATATCACAGAAGAAGGAGACTCTAATCCCAAACGCCTTGGAGTGTATGCATCAACTGAAAGAAGAGGTCCCTTTGGTTTCTCCCATAGTAGTAAATTATCAGACTTGGCAAAAATTCCTCAAAGGACAACAGGTTGATGCCCCTGATCTCACAATTGCGCGCACATCCTCATAGTCTGGTGGCAGTAGATCATTGGTAACATTTAGAAACAGGTCGCAGGTCGTGCTGCTCAACCAGGTCGCATTGCCCAACCAAGTCGCAGGTCGTAAGGCAGCTCAACAGTCAGGCAGGCGAAGAGTCAGGAAGCCCAAAGGGAAAATTTTGATCTATAAAACTCCCTCCGGGGAAAATGTAAAGGATCCTTTTTTTTGGGGACTCAAGAGTTATAGAGCATTGTATTGAAAGAGAACACTCTTTTTCATATGAATACAAATACTTATTTAAACTCCTTTTGGACCTGATGTGTTTTGCTGTGCGAACACTATGAGTATTTATTATACAGTTTCGAACATATTTTGATTAACGAAGCTGCACTTTAAATGGCATCATTTACGCATTATGGTTCCCTGTACTTGTGTTAATGATGTTTATTTCATTTTGCTTTCTTAATGGATGTTAATGACTTTTTTTATTAGCATTTGTTTTATCTTTCAGGAATGTAAAGGGGGCATCTCGCCATAAATAATTGTCTCTTTTGTGGTTAGAACAACCTACAAGCATAACCTCAATGATGTGTTGTTAACAACACCTCCTTCGGCGTTTATGCTTCATTATTTGTCTCACTACGCATAGTGTTATATACGTGTTTAACGCATCAATCATGTATCTTGTATCATTTGAATGAGTGTGTGTACGCAGGTTCAATTGAGTTATTTTGAGACCAAAGGAAAGGTGACTTAAGCGGTAGCCGGACCCACACCCCGGACGGGATCCCTATTCCAAACAGTTCAAGGTCTAATTGGGACTTTCTACCGGGGAGATCCCCTACTGTTGGCCGGACAAATTTTCCCGTCAACAGGAAGATACTCTTCCCACTTGCAATGTTGATATGTCACATACATCCTCAACATATCCTTCAATATCATGTTGACCCTCTAATTCTATCCATATGTCTGTGGATGATACGTTGTGCTGCAAACCAAATCAATTCCCAAACCTGCAAACAACTCCTTCCAAAAATTGGAAGTGAACTTTGCATCCCTGTTGGATAGAATCTTCTTTAGAACACCATACAATATGACTATGTCTTTGATAAACACCTATGATACATTGATAGCTGAATAAGTAGTTTTCATTGGAATGAAATGTGCAACCTTTGTCAACCTATCCACCACAACCAGATGGAATTATGTTTCTAGCTGTCCTGGGCAAACCTATGATTAAATCCATGGAAATTACCTCCCATTTCCACTCTGGCATCGTAATCGGTTGTAACAGTCCACCTAGATAATTACACTCTGCCTTAACCATCTGATAAACGAAAGATCTGCTTACAAACTTTGCCACATCCTTCTTTAGATTCGTCCAATAATAGTCTCTTCACTATAATCAATGTCTTCTGGTAGCCTGGGTGACCCGAATATGGTTTCCAATGAAACTCCCTCAAGATCACCTTCTTAAGCTCATTGATGTCTGCTACATATATCTTGTCTCTAAATCTAACCAACCCATTTGTTGTGAGACGATAGTCCAAATCCTGTACACGTGTACCTGTACTACCATCTATACATGTACATGTATTTCCATATGTACCTGTACCAACACATGTACCTATAACAACACTTGTATTTTTACATGTGCCAACACTTGTACCTGTACATGCGCCAACACTTGTACCTGTACTTTGCTACAACCTGTGCACAATCTCCATATACCTGTGATCCTGCTGACCTGCCTGCAAGATCCTATCTTGTAAGTTTGTCCCATATGAGCTCATGGTTGCTATGTGGTTTACTTGTACTCACATACTAAGAGCCTTTGCGACCCTGCTCTCCTTTCCCTTGATGTACCTAATCTCAAATTCAAACTCGTTGATCATGGCCAACCATCTAGCCTGCCTGGCATTTACATTTGGGTGGTCAAACAAGTACCTTGACCTAATGTGATCACTCATTGATACAAACCTCCTTCCAACAAGGTAGTGCCTCCACATCTTCAGTGCGTGAATGATCATTGCTCGCTCAAGGTCATTCGTCGAGTAGTTTGACTCATGCTCATTCAGTTTTCGCGACTCATAGCATACCACCTGTCTATCCTACATAAGGACTCCACCAAGTCCTCTCTTGCAAACATCTATACACACCACAAAATCCTTGTCTAAATCTGTAATCTTTAACATTGGAGCATGTGTCAACAATTGCTTAAGCTGCTTAAAACTGACGTCACACTCCTCTGTCCAATCAAAATTCTTACCTTTCCTTTGCAATGTTGTAATAGGATAAGCAATCTGTAAGAAGTTCCTGATGAACCTCCTGTAATAACCTTCCAATCCCATGAATGATCTCACCTCATCTACATTCTTAGGAGCTACCCACTCCATGATGGCCATTATCTTTTTTGGATCTACTGCAATGCCTGTAGAAATTTATTAATACTGATGTATTACCAGATTCTCTGGATCTAAAAAATTAATCTTATGTTAAATAAAGAATCCTTCCACTCTTAATTTTGCGGAAATTAAATCGCCAATTGCAAACACATGTGAAGAAAATCAATCGCACATAAACATAGTTGTTTAACAGGAAATCTTAAATCTAAAAACCCCAACTATCATATATTATGTATATCAATGGATCATGTAATAATCTCATACAAAGCTTAGTACATCAAGCTCTCAGTATAATCAACAATCATTACACATTGTCATGCAGAAATTTGCATATCTATGCACAAATTTCTTGCCTCCTGACAACCTGCCTCCACTGCACAATCCCTGCTGAAGAAGACCTCTGAATGAATTCGAATTGGCCTTACCTTCATTGCGCAATCCTCATTGGCATCTCCAATGTGTGTCAGATGCATTGAATGTATCACTATGGTCACAACAGATGGTCAATCTCACCCTTTCACCTATCTCTCCACTAGAACTGACATACAAATAGTTAACTACTGTATTTTTTCAATTGTAGTGAGTAATTAGTTGTGAATTAATTAACTAATTAATTCACTAAACTGTCACTAGTGTATCTTTCAGTTAGACTAGATACAACTAGCTCAACTGAGTTAAACTAAATAACAACTTCCATAACTACTCTTCCAATCCTGTCACAACTTTGCCACTTCAGTTCTAATTGAGTCATCCATGCATGAGCCACCAATAACCCTAATAATTATTAATTCCTTCAGCCCACTGATTTTCCAAATCTGTTCACTGAAATAAAGTGCTCCAAGGGAATAAGTTGATATTTATTGTTGGATTATTAATAAGGGCTAATAATAATCGACATGCATCTATTTTTAGATTGAATGTATAAATAGACTTCACCCACTATTCTAAAAATAGAATTTCATCTATTTTTCACATTTGACCAACCATATACAAATAGCATCCTACAACTTATAGAATATGCTCACCATGTCTAAAAATAGACATACACCTAAAAATAGCCTGCGGACCCCACTTAGTGAAGGTGCTTACTTTTCACTAAGCTCATCATCTTGTTGAATCTCAACACTCCCTCTCAACAAGATAGGGATTATCCTTCACCCTGATTCTGCCTCTATGGTATTCGAATTTGCTCCAACTGAGCGCCTTTGTCAGAATATCTGCATCTTGATCTTTCGTAGGAATGTACTTAAGCAACATGATCTTCCGATGCACACAATCTCTAATATGATGATACTGGATATCAATATGTTTAGATCTATCATGAAACACAGGATTAATCGAGAGTTTAATGCAACTCTAATTATCACAATGTATCACTGTAGGATCTAAATCAGAAACGAACAAACTGACCAAGATCTTCCTCATCTAGATAGCCTCACATGCAGCTTGACTTGCTGCCATGTATTCTTCTTCCACTGAACTGAGTGCCATGGATCTTTGTTTCCTGTTGTACCAAGAAACTGCTGTAGATCTGATACTAAAAACCCCTCCTTATGTGCTCTTTCTGTCTGTTGGATTTCTTGCCCAATCTGCATCCGTGAAGCCATGTAACTTCACCTCATCCGTCTGTCTGTACCATAAACCATACTCATATGTGCCCCTGAGATATCTCAGGACACGCTTGTCTGCCTTCTAAAAGAGCTTGGTAGGCTTAACCATCGCTTGACTAAGCTGGTTTACCGCATAGCATATGTCTGGTCTTGTATTAACTAAATACATGAGTGAACCCACCAACTATCATAGACAGTAGCATCCACTACCTCTGTCGATGTAGCATCCTCTTTCCTACAATTTCTTGGAGGAGGAGTATCCATGGGCTTGCAGTCCTCCATGTGAAACTTACCAAGTATCTCCCAAGCATACTTGCCTTGAGACACAAATAGTTCACCTTCTCGTTGCCATATTTCCAATCCAAGGAAATAATGAAGGAGGCCCAAATCCTTCATCTCAAACTCCTTTGCAAGATTTTCCTTCCATGAGTGTATCAACTGCTCATCACCCGTTAGTATTAAATCATCAACATAAAGAAAAATGATTAAAATCTTACCCTCCACCATAATTTTGTACAAGTTTGCATCTGCCTCACTCTTGGTGAAGCCAAGTCTAGTGAAATAGCTGTTGATCCGTGTGTACCAAGCACGAGGTGCTTGCTTCAGCCAATACAACGCTCTTTTGAGTCTGCACACATGCGACTCGCTGTTGAAGATCTCAAATCCTTCAAGCTGCTCAATGTACACTTCTTCCTCAATGATCCCATTAAGGAATGTAGTCTTCACATCCATCTGATGAATGTGCCAACCCATCTGCGCTGAGAGAGAAAGGAGGGTCCTTATGGAAGAATACTGTGTGACAGGTGCAAAGGTTTCTTCATAATCAGTCCCCTCGATCTGTGAGAAGCCTCGGGCAACAAATCTTGCCTTATACTTCTCAATTCTCCCATCAACAGCTTGCTTTACCTTGTAGATCCATCTTAAACCTACAACTGATTTACCAACTGGCCTTGGAACAATCTCCCAAGCATTGTTTCTGACAATGGAATCATACTCCTCCACCATGGCATCTACCCATGTGGGCTCCTACGCTGCTTCTTCAAAATAAGATGTCTCTGTCACGATACACTTGCTCATAAGAGCCATGTATCCAGTAAATCGGTCAGGTGACTATCTCTATCTGCGCTGTGATGTAGGGACTCCTACATTCTGTGCCGCATCAAGCTTCAGTCTCTCAGCTTCTGTGGTACACTTTCTGCCTGTTCTGATGTTTGGTTCTGCATGAGTGGATTCCTCCACTCCATGAATCTCCTCCTATGGTTGATCCACATTTAGAATCTCATCTTTGGGAACAACAATTTCCTCCTCCGCATGCAAGTGTAGCCCCCTCTCAAGCGACAACTTCATGGCTTTCACCTCATTGAATTTTATATCCCATCGCACCACAGTCGTTCGATTGTTTGGAAAATACACACAATAATTATGGGGTGTTTCTGTGTACCCCACAAATATCCCAACTTCTGTAGTCGGCTCTAGCTTCTTCCTAACGTCCTTTGTCACATGAATGTAAACAGATGAGCCAAAATCTTCAAATGAGAATTATCAGGCTTCTTACCAGTAAAATCTTCTTCAGGTGTACTCATGCCAAGTACTCTATGAGGACAACAGTTTTGCACATAAATCGTAGTGTTGCATGCTTCCACCCACAAGTGCATTGGTAGGCCCTGGTCATGTTGCATAGCTCGTGCAGCACCCACGATCGTTATTTTCTTCCTCTCCGTGACCCCATTCTGTTGTGGGTTATGAGGCGTTATGAGTTCTCTTCGAATTTGTTCTTTGCTACAAAATTCTTTGAATTCGTTCGAGATATATTCATCACCATTATCGCTCCGCAAAGCCTTCACTTGCTTCCCCGAATCCTTATCCTTATCTAACAAATTAATCTTATGTTAAATACAGAATCCTTCCACTGTTAATTTTGCGGAAATTAAATCACCAATTGCAAACACATGTGAATAAAATCAATTGCACATAAACACAGTTGTTTAACGGGACAGCTTAAAGCTAAAAACCCCAACTATCATATATTATGTATATCAATGGATCATGTAATAATCTCATGCAAAGCTTATTACATCAAGCTCTCAGTACAATCAACAATTGTTGCACACTGTCATGCAGAAATTTGCATATCTATGCACCAATTTCTTGCCTCGTGACAGCCTGCCTCCACTGCGCAATCCCTGCTGAAGAAGACCTCTGAATGAATTTGAATTGGCCTTGCCTTGACTGTGCAATCCTCATTGGCATCTCCAATGTGTGTCAGATGCATTGAATTCATCACTATAGTCACAACAGATAGTCCATCTCACCCTTTCACCTATCTCTCTATTGGGTCTCCACTGGAATTGACATGCAAGTAGTTAACTGTTGTATTTGTTTAGTTGTTAGTGAGTTATTAGTTGTGAATTAATTAACTAATTAATTCACTAAAATCTCACTAGTGTATCTTTCAGTTAGACTAGATATAACTAGCTCAACTGAGTTTAACTCACTTAACTGAGTTAAACTAAATAACAACTCCCATAACTACTCTTCCAACTCTGTCACAACTTTGCCACTTCAATTCTAACTGAGTCCTCCATGCATGCGACACCAATAACCTTAGGAATTGTGTAATTCCTTGAGCCCACTAATTTTCCAAATATGTTCACTGAAATAAAGTGCTCCAAGAGAATAAGTTGATATTTATTGTCGGATTATTATTAAGGGCTAATAATAATTGACATGCATCTATTTTTAGATTGACGATCTATAAATAGAATTCGCCCAATATTCTAAAGATAGAATTTCACCTATTTTTCACATTTGACCAACCATCTATAAATAGAATCCTGCAACTTATATAATATGCTCACCATGTCTAAAAATAGAAATACACCTAAAAATAGCCTGAGGGCCCCACTTAGTGAAGGTGCTTACTTTTCACTAATCTCATCATCTTGTTGAATCTCAACAATGCCCTCCTTGGAGACAACATGTCCCAAGTAGTGTACCTTAGCTTGGAAGAAACTGTATTTGATGAGCTTAGCATACAATTGATGCTTGCTCAACAACCTTAATACTGCTACCAAATGATCGACATGCTCTTCCTCATTTTTAGAATACACCAATATGTCATCAATAAACACAATCACAAACTTGTCCAAATAAGGATGCAACACATTGTTCATCAAACACATAAATGTAGTTGGGGTATTATTCAAACCGAATGGAACTACGACAAACTCATAATGTCCATACCTAGTCCTTAATGCGGTCTTGAAGGTGTCTTGCTCTTTGATGCATACCTGATGATATCCCGATCTCAAGTCGATCTTGGAGAACATTGTTGTTCCCTTCTGCTGATCAAACAAATCATCAATCCTTGGTAATGGGTACCTTTTCTTAATGGTCACTATTAGTGTCAGTATTTGCATACTGTTGTCAGTGATCAAAATCCTCTTTTCATATCATTTTAGGATTCCCACTCATAAATTTTTTATCTTTCCACTAGGTCATGCAAAAATTTGGTCACTGAATAGGGTATTGAGATCATTACTACTCCTTTCACCTCCATATTCAATGGACATCATCATGGTCAATTCATTCATTGTTGAAAGAGTCCTATAGTCATCATGGTCATCATTCAACTCATTCTTCCATGTTGTGTCATCATTAGGTCATAGGGTCAAAATCATGAAAATTGGTCATTTCACCATCAAATTCATCTTTTGAAGGAGTAGTAATAGTCAAATTTATTCAACAATTTCAGGTTCCAAAATATCATTTCCAAGTAAGTGGTTTTGTGTTTACCATATTTGTCTCTCAGTTGTACTTGGAAAGCTCATTTCCCTCTCTTAGGGTTTTGAGGACATTTTTCTTGGTTTCATGACTTCCATGGTTAAATCATAAACAAGACTTGTATCATGATGCTCTTACACCTTTCCTTATCCTTAATATACCTTCCTAAACACTTACCATCACTCCTATCCCTCAAAATCATCATTTTTCCACAAACCCTAACCTATTGCTACAATTTGACACTTTTCAAGACTAGGCCTATGTTTGTCCCTTTTGGACCCCTTACCCTCACTCAATCCTTGAAATTACACCTCCCCACACTCTCTAACATCTATCGCTATCCCCCAAAATTTCCCCAAGAATTTAGACAACCCCTAACCCCTTCATTCCCCTCCCTCTACAAGATCCCTTGTTTTCCCTACACTTTTGGAGTGACTTTAGGAAAATTCATTTTTCTCCGCGATGAAATGTCCAAATGACTTTCTTGCTAAGCCAAATGAAAACTAGAATGGAATATATTTCTAATGAGCTATCATGATATCAATTTGGAGTGGGGGAAGGCCTCCAAAAGTGGCCTGCAAGTTGGAGGGCGCACCTAGCACTTGGAGGGCGCACCTAGGCGCGCAATGCCAAGGGCGTTGCGCTCTTTTTTGAGCCACTTTTTGACCAAAAGGCGACCACCATTGGATTCCAAATGACAAATAAATATAATAAAACCACTTTTCCAGCCTTGGTTTGCAAAACTAGCAGGTCAAAATGTCAAAAAAAGTAGCAAAAAATCATGTTTTTGCCTCATTTTTGGCCCTAGTGTTTCGCGTTGAGCAGTCTTCAGAGGATTAAGTTTTGACAGGAAAAATGAGCTTCATTTTGAAAACTAAAGGCATATTTGAAAATTAAATAGGATAATATTTACAACGAGTTATCCTTGGCCCAAGTTGGACCCCGGGAAGGCGCCCAAAATCAGGCTACAACATTGATGGCGTGTTTGACAGAGGAATGGCGCATTTGACAGTTGGCTGATTTTTCTGACTTTTTGCAAAAATTTGACTTTTTATCTTAGGGAATCATGTTTTTACCTCTGTAAATCAATGATGTAAATGTAATTATGATATTTTTACTATTACCTAGGGTAAATACATTAGGTTAAAACTCATGATGAGGTGTAATGAATCAATTTGCAAAAAGTTAGGGTTGAGTCGCTAGGACCTCCCTACACTTCAACTTTCAGCTCAGTCTTTGGTGGAACTGCTCCTCCTCTCATGGATTTGATCCTTGAGGTTGGGAGGATCTTTTTTGAGGCCTATATCATGTAGTTTTTTAGTCATTTCACAGTTGGAATCAGTTGGATGTTGTTGTATTGATCAAGGACTATAGTGTAATCAGTTTGGCCTGAAATTAATGAAGAGTTGCAGCTATTTCGTTGAGATACCTATGGTATGGAAGTTTGGAATTTTTTTTCTCCTATTTCATTTGTATGAATGTTTTGTAAGCTCATAAACCATTTCATGTCTATTATATGATGATTTTCAAGTTGATAGGTAGAATACATGTTCTTTCATGCTCTGTTTTGGGAAAGTCTTCATAATTTGTCCATTTTCTTCAGTTTAGGAAGAATACATCTCTTATGCTCTTCATAGATCCTCATCAGTCTGAAACCATCTCACAAAATCACCTTAAAGTGCTAAGGTTTCTACCTACCTTGCCCCATTGAATGGACTGCAATTCCCATCTTATTTTCCCTGACCTAGCCTCTTTGACCTAATCCTCATCCAGCAAATCAAAATCAAATCAAAACAACCTGTGCACTCATACCTAGTCTAAAACCCTAATTTATCCAGCCCTCTTGGCTGTGACCTTGTGGAGAGAGCCCTCTCCAGTTTGGTAGGGCTAGATACCAAGCCAAAAGATTGGTCTGTGGTTACCTCTGTTGGGATCTCTTCTTCAGCCTTAGAGATCTGGCGGAGTGATAATAGTCACTTTGTTCAATTGTCTGTAGTCAATGCACAATCTGAGAGTGCCATATTTATTCTTCACGAACAAAAATGGTGCGCCCCATGGCGATACACTTGTTCTAATGTACCCTTTTTCAAGCTTCTCTTTCAGCTGCAACTTTAATTCTACCAATTCATGTGTGTTAATCTTGTAAGGTGCCTTTGACGTTGGAGTTTCCCATGGCATCAACTCAATAGAAAATTCTACTTCCCCATGTGGTGGAAACTCTAAAATATCTACCAGAAACACATTCTGAAACTATTGTAAAATGTGATACCCGCTCAACACATCTGCATCCTCAAATTCCTTACCTTTGTCACCAGAGATATGAAATGCAAATAGTACACACCCTTTCCTATGACTGTGCTTGTCTTGCATGGTTGCCACCATCCTGACTGATGTGGCTTTCTTCTTTCCCTGTAAGACTATTGGTTCCCCATTGTCATCCAAGCACTCAATAGTTTTGTCATAGCAGACTACCATGTTCCTGTGAAGATATAACCAATCAATACCCAATATAATATTGCATGATCCCAGTGGCAATATGTTCAAGTGCGCGATTGTAGGCATACCATTTAACTCAAATTCACAATCTCTTACCCAATGGTGAACTCCTTTCTTGGTGTTTGTAGAAAACTGCAGTAACCAAGATTCTGCATGCATTTCCTTACTCAAACCACACTTATCCACCAGATCAAGATTAATATAACTAAAGTTAGATCTAGGGTCAATAAAAATAGAAACAAATTGATCACAAATCTTACCATCCATCTGAATGGTAGAAGCCTGATGATCTACCTGCCTGTTGTCCACAATTGCATCAATCCGAGGAATGTTATTCCCAACATCTCCCACTATCTGTGCCTACTGCGCACTGTAGATCTGGGGAATACCACCTTAATGTTGTGGGCAATCTCTCCTATGATTATCTTTGATACAAGTCCAACATTGTATAGGCTTCCATATTTCATCTCTATTCTGCTCCTCAGATCAAAATCCCTGTCCTCCACCAGATGTATTTAACTTCTTAGGTGGGGAAAGATTCTCCTTGTTGCCTATATCTTAAGGCCTTGCTCGCTTCTTCTCCCATTTCCCTTTATTCTTATCATTGCCTTTCCAATTTGTCTTTGCCTTCGATCTGTGCTTCGATTCCTCATAACAATGCTTGAGTTTCTGAATGGTTTCCTCCAGTGACCTAGGCTCGTCAAACTCAATCCTATCTCTGAATGTTATTGGCAGCCCACTAATAAATCTCAAAATCTTGGCCTTCTCCTCCTTGAGGTAAGGGACATATCTCAGTAACTCCAAGAACCTGCTACTATACTCCTCGTTTGTCATGGAACCCATCTTCAGCTCATAAAACTCCTTTGCCCTGTCACCATAGTATCTCTCTGATAGATACTTCTTCAGAAATAGCCTTTCGAACTCACTCCAAGTCAAATCCTCCTCAGAAATATCTCTGATGTTATTTACATCTTCCCACCAAATATTTGCTCTACCTCTAAGAATGAATGTAGATATTTTGGATTTCATATTTTCCGAGTAATCATGTAACCTTAAAAAATTCTTCATACCAAGCAACCATGACTCTGCATCCTATGTTTTCTTCATCTCTCCATCAAATGTAGGTGTTTTTTCCTTTTTAAACTCATCTGGAAAATATCCCTTGTCACTCCTCTTGTAAGGATGATAATGATGACGATAATGATTCCTGTCATAAACAGAACTAGAATGATACATGTGTTTGTCACCTCTCCTATCCAGAGTGTCCAACAATTTTCCATCTATAACCGTGTCATCCCTATCTAACCTGTGACCGTCGAGAGACCTAATACCATATGCTCCATTGGTCCCATCTTCCTGCCCATAACTGATCCTAAGTGGCCCCTGTTTCTATAACTTTGACAAAATTTGAAGGATGGTTGCAGTCACCTCTGCTTGCTTTTCCTATTCTTGTACGAGTCTGTCATTGTCTGCCTTGAAAATCCTTATTTCTTCCTTTAAACTTCTCAGTGTGTCTGCCAAGTCAGACGAGTGCAAAACACCATGCTGATCATATCACTCATAGGGAGAATCTATGTAGTCTACCATTCTGCTATTCATCTTTGATTTATTCATGCAATGTGCAATATGTCAGCTAAACCAAATCATAAATAAACCAATGTACCTTAGTGTAATTTGGGGAGGATACATCCTGCAAGAGCAACCAATCAGTGAAATACATGTATATACATAATCACAACAACATATAAACTTAAGTATGAGGGTTTTCCGCAATGCATTATATTAGATATCATTTTTGGGATTCAACTGCGTTAAATAATTCATTCATCTATGACAATTTCCATGAGAGGTAGTTGTAACTAACTAATTTCTCATGATTTTTGAATAGTCCACTTAGCACTCATTGCATCTGGTGATGCTCACAGGGGTGAAGAAGTGGGATTGAAGAAATGAATAACATAGCATCTATCATCACTTCCAGGGCTTGCACCCAGTAAACAGGACTTCCTGGGAGGTCACCCATCCCAGAAAGCCTCTAGCTCAAGTGTGCTTAACTGTGGAAGTTTCCCCACAATCAAGCCCACTTAGATTGCTACACCATTTTCAAAACCTTAACAAGTATTGTGCCTCATGATCCATTCAAGTAGAGCTCCCTTTACTCTTTGTATTTAAGTATGAGGGTTTTCTACAATGCATTATATTAGATAGAATTTTTGGGATTCAACTGCGTTAATTAAGTCATTCATCTATGACCATTTTCATGAGAGGTAGTCATAACTGACTAATTTCTCATGATTTTTGAATAGTCCACTTACCACTCATTACATCGGGTGATGCTCACAGGGGTGAAGAAGTGGGATTGAAACTAGTGAAATGAATCACACATCATCAATCATCACTTCTAGGGCTTGCACCTGGTAACCAGGACTTCTTGAGAGGTCACCCATCCCAGAACGCCTTTGGCTCAAGCGCGCTTAACTATGGATTTTTCCCCACAATCAAGCCCACTTAGGTTGTTACCCCATTTTCAAAACCTTAGCAAGTATTGTGCCCCATTAACCATTCAAGTAGAGTTCCCTTTACTCTTTGTATATAAGTATGAGGGGTTTCCTCAGTGCATTATATTAGATATCATTTTTGGGATTCAATTGTGTTAAGCAAGTCATTCATCTATGACCATTTCCATGAGAGGTAGTCGTAGCTGACTAATTTCTCATGATTTTTGAATAGTCCACTTAGCACTCATTGCATCAGGTGATGCTCACAGGGGTGAAGAAGTGGGATTGAAACTAGTGAAATGAATCACATTGTGTCAATCATCACTTTCGGGGCTTGCACTCGGTAACCAGGACTTCCTGGGAGGTCACCCATCCCAGAAAGCCTCTGGCTCAAGCGCACTTAACTGTGGAGTTTTCCCCACAATCAAGCCCACTTAGCTTGCTACCCCATTTGCAAAACCTTAGCAATTATTGTGCCTCATGAACCATTCAAGTAGAGCTCCCTTTACTCTTTGTATTTAAGTATGAGGGGTTTTTGCAGTGCATTAAATTAGATATCATTTTTGGGATTCAACTGCATTAAGTAAGTCATTCATCTATGACGATTTCCATGAGAGGTAGTCGTAACTGACTAATTTCTCGTGATTTTGAATAGTCCACTTAGCACTTATTGCATCGGGTGATGCTCACCCAACTGACTAATTTCTCATGATTTTTGAATAGTCCACTAATTTCTCATGATTTTTGAATAGTCCACTTATCACTCATTGCATCGGGTGATGCTCACCCAACTGACTAATTTCTCATGATTTTTGAATAGTCCACTTAGCACTCATTGCTTCGGGTTATGCTCACAGGGGTGAAGAAGTGGGATTGAAACTAATGAAATGAATCACATAGAGTCAATCATCACTTCAAGGATTGCACCAAGTAACCAAGACTTCTCGAGAGGTCACCCATCCTAGAACGCCTCTGGCTCAAGCACGCTTAACTATGGATTTTTCCCCACAATCAAGCCCACTTATCTTTCTACCCCATTTTCAAAAACTTAGCAAGTATTATGTCTCATGAACCATTCAATTATAGCTCCCTTTACTCTTTGTATTTAAGTATGAGGGGTTTCCGCAGTGCATTATATTAGATATCACTTTTGGGATTCAACTATGTTAAGTAAGTCATTCATCTATGACCATTTCCATGAGAGGTAGTCGTAACTGACTAATTTCTCATGATTTTTGAATAGTCCAGTTAGCACTCAGTGCATCGAGTGATGCTCACAGGGGTGAAGAAGTGGGATTTAAACTAGTGAAATGAATCACATAACGTCAACATCATTATAGTTGGATTCAAGTTATTAATGCATGATCATACCAAATGCACACCATGACCTAATGCATGACAACCTCAACCATCCCAACACAAACTTGACAACACACGATCATAATCATGGACAATACACCAGCATAAGCAACATGTAACCAAGCATGCACAACCAACATATAGTGTCACGTAACAAAGCATACACGGGAAACACACAAGCATGACCAATATACAACCTAACATAAACAAGAAATGCATATACAACATGTAGAAACACGTAAAAAAGTGTCACTAGAAAATTTGGCGGAAATTCCGACGGCCAATTCGTCGCTATTCCAACACATAGTCGTCGTAAGAGCGACAGTTCGAGGGCGGACAAAACGTGGTTTGTCATGCCGTCGCAGTTCCGACGCACCTAAAAATTGTCGCACTATCGACACTTCTTCTGTTGCTTCTGAACAAGCGTCACTCTTCCGATGTCTCACGAACCGTCGCGCTTCCGATGTTCCTAAACGGTCGCACTTCCAACGAAATGTGGTCCGACATTTTGAACGTCGCTCTTCCGACGTTTGTAAACGGTCGCAATTCCGACGCAGTGTGGTCCGACATTTTGGACGTCTCTCTTCCGACGTTTGTAAGATGTCGCAATTCCGACGAAATGTGGTCCGACGTTTTTAACGTCGCTCTTCCGACGTTTTGGACATCGCTCTTCCGACGTTTGTAAGCTGTTGCAATTCCGACGAAATGTGGTCCGACGTTTTTATACTGTCGCTCTTCCGACGTTTCTGATTTGTCGCACCCAACGTCTTCACAATGTCGTTATACCGATCAGCGTTCAATTTAAAAAAAAAAATAATAATAATAATAATAATAATAATAATAATAATAATAATTAAAAAAAAAAAATGAAACTTTAAAAGACGAGAAACGCTGTTTTGAATATATTATATGAAGTAAAACAGTCCATGAAGTCATTACATTTTCACATCTGAAGATTGGAACCCAAATATCCATCCAGAAAAGTGGAAGTCCCACCCCAGATAATGATAGAAAAATACCCCATGTCACATACAGGGACTTGATATAAAACCCAGTAACGGTCCACATGGAGATTATCGACAATCTGAGAAAGCATCCAAATATGCCCGAGGCATCTATATATAAGAAAGTGAAATAGCAGTATGTAGAATAGTAAAGCAACAGATAGAGTACGTACCGACGTCCATTGTTCCAAATACAAATTAAAGTACCCAAAATCCTTGAACAGAGAAAAACGCTAATCATGTGAGGAGTATGATATGTCCAAAATATAAAAAGACCATCAGACCATATCAATAAACCAGCAACATAGACCAGCATCGCTAGTTTTGAAGGCAGAGTGATAAACATTAATCATTTTTTTTTTCACAAGAGAAAAAATGATGTTTTGAATATATTGTATGAAGTAAAACAGTCCATGAAGTCATTACATTTTCACATCCTAAGATTGGAACCCAAATATCCATCCAGAAAAGTGGAAGTCCCACCCCAGACAATGATAGAAAAATACCCCATGTCACATACAGCGACTTGATATAAAACCCAGTAACGGTCCACATGGAGATTATCGACAATCTGAGAAAGCATCCAAATATGCCCGAGGTATCTATAAGAAAGTGAAATAGCAGTATGTAGAATAGTAAAGCAACAGATAGAGTACCGACGTCCATTGTTCCAAATACAAATTAAAGTACCCAAAATCCTTGAACAGAGAAAAACGCTAATCATGTGAGGAGTGTGATATGTCCAAATATAAAAAGACCATCAGACCATATCAATAAACTAGCAACATAGACCAGCATAGCTAGTTTTGAAGGCAGAGTGATAAACATTAATCATTTTTTTTTCACAAGAGAAAAAACGTTGTTTTGAATATATTATATGAAGTAAAACAGTCCATGAAATCATTACATTTTCACATCTTAAGATTGGAACCCAAATATCCATCCAGAAAAGTGGAAGTCCCACCCCAGACAGTGATAGAAAAATACCCCATGTCACATACAGGGACTTGATATAAAACCCAGTAACGGTCCACATGGAGATTATTGACAAATTTGAGAAAGCATCCAAATATGCCCAAGGCATCTATAAGAAAGTGAAATAGAAGTATGTAGAATACTAAAACAGCAGATAGAGTACCGATGTCCATTGTTCCAAATACAAATTAAAGTACCCAAAATCCTTGAACAGAGAAAAACGCTAATCATGTGAGGAGTGTGATATGTCCAAAATATAAAAAGACCATCAGACCATATCAATAAACCAGCAACATAGACCAGCATCGCTAGTTTTGAAGGCAGAGTGATAAACGTTAATCATTTTTTTTTTCACAAGAGAAAAAATGTTGTTTTGAATATATTATATGAAGTAAAACAGTCCATGAAGTCATTACATTTTCACATCTGAAGATTGGAACCCAAATATCCATCCAGAAAAGTGGAAGTCCCACCCCAGACACTGATAGAAAAATACCCCATGTCACATACAGCGACTTGATATAAAACCCAGTAACGGTCCACATGGAGATTATCGACAATCTGAGAAAGCATCCAAATATGCCCAGGCATCTATAAGAAAGTGAAATAGCAGTATGTAGAATAGTAAAGCAACAGATAGAGTACGTACCGACGTCCATTGTTCCAAATACAAATTAAAGTACCCAAAATCCTTGAACAAAGAAAAACGCTAATCATGTGAGGAGTGTAATATGTCCAAAATATAAAAAGACCATCAGACCATATCAATAAACCAGCAACATAGACCAACATCGCTAGTTTTGAAGGCAGAGTGATAAACATTAATCATTTTTTTTCACAAGAGAAAAAACGTTGTTTTGAATATATTATATGAAGTAAAACAATCCATGAAGTTATTACATTTTCACATTTGAAGATTGGAACCCAAATATCCATCCAGAAAAGTGGAAGTCCCACCCCAGACAGTGATAGAAAAATACCCCATGTCACATACAGGGACTTGATATAAAACCCAGTAACGGTCCACATGGAGATTATCGACAAATCTGAGAAAGTATCCAAATATGCCCGAGGCATCTATAAGAAAGTGAAATAGCAGTATGTAGAATAGTAAAACAACAGATAGAGTACTAACGTCCATTGTTCCAAATACAAATTAAAGTACCCAAAATCCTTGAACAGAGAAAAATGCTAATCATGTGAGTGTGATATGTCCAAAATATAAAAAGACCATCATACCATATCAATAAACCAGCAACATAGACCAGCATCGCTAGTTTTGAAGGCAGAGTGATAAACATTAATCATTTTTTTTTCACAAGAGAAAAAACGTTGTTTTGAATATATTATATGAAGTAAAACAGTCCATGAAGTCATTACATTTTCACATCCGAAGATTGGAACCCAAATATCCATCCAGAAAAGTGGAAGTCCCACCCCAGACAGTGATAGAAAAATACCCCATGTCACATACAGGGACTTGATATAAAACCCAGTAATGGCCCACATGGAGATTATCGACAATCTGAGAAAGCATCCAAATATGCCCGAGGCATCTATAAGAAAGTGAAATAGCAGTATGTAGAATAGTAAAGCAACAGATAGAGTATCGACGTCCATTGTTCCAAATACAAATTAAAGTACCCAAAATCCTTGAACAGAGAAAAACGCTAATGATGTGAGGAGTGTGATATGTCCAAAATATAAAAAGACCATCAGACCATATCAATAAACCAGCAACACAGACCAGCATCACTAGTTTTGAAGGCAGAGTGATCAACATTAATCATTTTTTTTTCACAAGAGAAAAAACTCTGTTTTGAATATATTATTATGAAGTAAAACAGTCCACATGGAGATTATCGACAATCCGAGAAAGCATCCAAATATGCCCGAGGCATCTATAAGAAAGTGAAATAGCAGTATGTAGAATAGTAAAGCAACAGATAGAGTACCAACGTCCATTGTTCCAAATACAAATTAAAGTACCCAAAATCCTTGAACAGAGAAAAACGCTAATCATGTGAGAATTCTAAGTAAAGTTAATCTATTAACATTGCGAATAAAATTACACCGAAGTCAAAAACATTGCCTGGCAAGACTCATGGCAAATTTGTCATCAAAAAATCAAAAAATTAAGAAGACTACCCTCATACGGGGAAACCAGTCTTGAACGTTTAATTTACAGAATTCAAAAATATTACAAAGGTCCAGCACAATAAAATAATCTAAAAGCAGCCCAATTAAGTGGGCCTGCTAAGCAAGAAAAACAAATTAACCAAACTACTCCTCCGGTGGTTCCTCCACGATTCAGCACCATCCTTCGGAAGGTCCAGGATCGTTAGGTGCTACCTCCACATGCATGCCACGGCTCCCCTCCTGAAGGCCCGAATGCTGGCCGGATTTTTCCGAGCTCAGACCCGCCGGACGGGTGCATTCTTCCTCCGTTTGGGCCTCCTCGCGGAAGACCACAGTGACTAAAGCCGTGATTCACGGGAAGTTGAGAGAGAAATTAAAGGAAAATTGCGCAGTGCGCGTCGTGGGAGAAGGTGAACTAGCGGTGGGGAAGCGAGGAGCAGGGGAATCCATACGGTGGCCAGATCCTACAACCCGACCCCGCCCACTCCTAGTATTTGGATATCGACCTGCGTAATAATCACTGGACTGGCCGGAAGTCGACTCTGTTGAGGGGCTGGAGGGAGCCCGCAGGGGTTGACCTCTAGTGCTCCCCCTGCGACAACGCATCCTATGACGCACACGAGGCATGGGTGCAGTCTCAGGTGCAGTGGGCACAAGAGGAGACGGAGAAACAGAATTCCAATTAACAGAGGAAGACAGACAGAGACAGAACCGAGAGAAATGCAGATATGCTGCAAGGTCTAGGCAGCAGTTCAGCTGGCCACTTCTCCTTATCGTCACATTTAGTAATAATCCTTAAAGAACTCATTGCCCGAAAACCATAATGGTGTCATTTTCTGACCCGACCGCAATGAAATCAAAGGACGCCAAATTATAATTAATCTCTGATCATTAATAATGAGAGCCGAAGGCCGGATCATATTGGAGCGTGCGGAATCGCTAAGAGGAGTGGAGGTCCGATCTTGAACAGTGTTAAAAATTAATTAATGCGGATTTGATGTGAAAAATTAATTGAACAGCGTTAAATGTTAATGCGATTGATATGAAATCGCCATATCCATGTCCCATCACCTTAAACGCCATCGAATGCACCCGCAGCCGGGAGCAGGCAAGTTTTTATTGAGGACACGTGGCATAAATTGATTGGAGCAGATCTTTGTTTGGGCCGCTCGCGCAGTGGAAATCTGGACCCGTAAAATATTAGGGCGAATTTGGGGAAATTCGTCACAACTCTCCCTCCGTACGCCTGCCCAACTTCGACCAAAAAGATTAGGCGTAATTCATTTATTTTTCGCTGGCCACAAAAATCGTCGACGCTACCAGTTATTTTGAACAATTTTATTTGAATTATGGTTTATCACGTTTGAAGTCCCAAAAATATTTATGAATGAATTTTGTTTGATCCCATCTTATAAAATTTGTGTTGGTTTTCTTTGATAATACACATATTTATAATAAATCATGGGAATACTACACTAAACATGTGGAAAAGTTATATAAATAATTATTGAGAACAATCATTTTTATGTAAAAATATCCAAATGTGCTTTTGGGAAATAAGAATTCGAGTATTTGGTTCATATTGTTTTAAAGGAAGGAGTGAAGTTGGAGCCTCAAAAGATGCAAGTTATTACAAAATGACCTATTCCTAAGAAAATCAAGGTTCTTAGAAGATTTTTTAGACTTACATGATATTATTGATCATTTGTTAAGAATTATACATGCATTTCAAGTCCACTCACATATCTCTTGAAGAAAATATCATTTATATGGAATGATGAGGCTACTTTGGCATTCTCTCTTTCAATGGATGCCATGTCTTCTACACCAACATCGGTTGCACCTACTTTTGGTAAAACATTCATAGTAGAGTGTGAGGCACTAAGACAAGGAATTTCCGTAACATTAACACAATAAGGGATATCATTGGCTTTTAAAAGCAAGGAATTCAAAGAAAATATTTGGTGAAATTCAAGGAATTCACTTTTGTTAATAGGTTTATGTCACACGATGATGCAGGGGCATTAGGCACTAGCCAGCAATGTAGGAGGTTTTGTCCACATGTTGTGGCTAGGAGGGTTCGAAAACATTTGAGTTGTAACAGCTAGGTGTCAATACCTCAGCTAACTGTATTACTTAGACTAGTTCGAGTTGTAGGAGTCGAACTGTTTCAGTTAGTTGAATTATTATAATTAGACCTTTTGATTTCTAGAACGTTCCTCTCAGAGGAACCGAAGAGCCATATGTTATGTATATAAATTGTAATTCCTCGGATGAATAAAAGTAGAGAGGGAAGAGGAGAGTAGAGAGGGGATTTCTGCAATAAAGCTCTGTGTGTGAACAATTGTTTCGAGTTAAATGATTTCCAAGCTTAGTTGCCATTGAATTATCTCGAATCGCTAATTGTGAAGAATTGTTTAATCGTGAGGCTACTGGTACCGATAATTCTTTCCTCGTTCAATTCTCGTAAATTTTGGATAACCCTCAGAACTCACCCCACCCGAAGGCGAGGTCCGTGTGAGAACCTGTGGTCGGAACCGTGTTGCCTGGAATATAAAAATCTAAAATCTCGCTAATAAAGAGATAAAAGAGACAAATTGTTGTGCTTTTGGAACCTGACCCGAGGATTGGACATGAGTTAACAAACAAAAGGATAGCGGAACCAGACTTGCACCCGTGGTCAAGCCCTCTACCAAAACCACGAGCGGAATCACAAAAGCGGGTTGCCCATATCGCACGGCTTTTGCGGAGTAGGCGGTATTTCCTATTCGCGAGCGATTCCATAGGGAATGCGACACGTGGTGAAGTGACCCCCGGAAAACCACCGTTTAACCCGCGCCATCGCACGTTAAAGCCCGACGTTGGAAGCCGAGCGAAATTGCCAAGAGTCGTTGATTTGGAGAAGGGCCATCGGACGGTGGTCGCACGTTGAACTTGCCCGGAGGTTAACTAAGGTGTACGGAGGATAGCCAGGTACGATACGAGTGTTTGATTGGTTATTGATATATATAGGTGGGGCCGGAGTATAATGAAATTGTTTAATTAAACGATTAGTGGATAATTAGCATAAGTCTGGAGCGTGATTGTTGTAAGGCTGGGTGGTGAAATATAGAGTCGAAAGTTCATTACAAGTTATTTATTTAAAAAGAAATGTGGAGTATAAATACAAAGTGTTGAAAGTTAAACATTGGTTATAAGGCTTGGAGATAATATAAAGTCGGGAATATAAATTAAAGTCCAACCATTGTGGATAGTATTTATTTATCAAATTCTACGAATTTGATAAATAAACTCGAAGAAAGAAGAAGTCAATTAAGAATCAGGCTGGAGTAAAAGAACGGGGTAAACCAAGGGAAAATGTTGACAGAGCGATTGTAGACACACCAGCTCTCCTTGGGGGTCCAATTTCAGTTTTTTTGCGTCACACGATGATCTCTCTTCTCTGGCATTTACTTGTATTGAAGATCACTATTCTAGGAATAAGGAGTTATTTTCTCCAAAAATAACCCTAGCCAAATATTGACAATGCATCAAGGATATCTTTCTATGCTTCATAAGTACATATGTTCTACTTCTAAATCATGTCTTGGAAGTGGTTGTTTTGCTGGAAATTATTCACCAGTTGGTTTCATACCAAAGTCTTTTTCACATTTTCAGCATCCAATACATGACAAAGATAATGGTTTAAAACAACATAAATATTTGAAATTTTGCAAGAATTGTCTGGCACACTTTGAATATGAATTTTGAAGTCAAGTGCATGATGCTGTATAGGATCAAGTCTCATTTTGAATACCAAATGTTTCACAAGAAACTTCTCAACATGCTACCCTGCAGTAAGGATTAAATGACAATATTGCATCAACTATTTCCATAATAAAAGTGCACCTCGGCCATAAGACTAAACAACTACAAATGTTGTAGATCTAACAAGACCACACAATAAAATGTATTCCACAAGGCCAATACTGTATGAAAAATGAAAAGGAGTTTGCAACCAAAAATACCTTAGGCAAATAATTCAATTGGATACACCAAACCATCAGCAAAAAGGAAAACCAGCCTACTCAAAAGGCAAGCGTTTACCTCCTTTGACAAAATTTTGAGTTCCGAAACAAGGGCCTTTATTGTCTTGTCAATGCCCCTAGTAATTTGAATGGGGTTTGCACCTGCTGCAACAACCTAAACAAAAAGGTTTGATTTCAAATTATTTTCCACAAATTTAAGATACAACCATTGTCAGTTTTGTATTTCCTAACAAGCTCATAAATTTTGACAAAAGAACCAAAAATTTTTAATACCCGATAGCAATTTTTTCACTCAAAAAATATCTTAGACTTAATAAGCCCAACCCAAAACTAAAAACCAAACACCATAAGACCCTACAAAAATGAATAGATGATCCTAAACCAGTACTATCGACAAAAAGTTACCTTTTGTTAATCGACTTATTAAACCCCGTGTCATGAATTTGTCTCAACTGCAATAGGTATCTACGTAGCAACAACATTTTTTTTGGAGTTTGCTTGCATGCCATCTAGAAATTTAATTCAGCATTTAAAATTCCTGCAAGTTTTTTTTGTAGACGGCCGCAGCCATATTTCTGTACAGGATTTTATTTAAACACAACAACCAGCATTAACGCAATTCACCAACCAGAAATTAAACAAACAGAAATTTACCCAACAGTTTTGTAAATTCAAAAGGAGGACACGTGGAGCATTAATATTGGATCGCATGAAATTGAAGGGAATCTGAAAACCTGAAAACCGGACCCGAATTTTTTATAGGGCACATTGGATTGAGAATTCGAGTTAAAATTAGGTAGACGTCAGCATCCCATTTTGGAACGCGAATTTGGTTTGAAATTCAATCTATTCAGACTTTTGAAGTCCGACGGAAAGGGTTCTTTAATGTTTTGATAGTTTAATTTTATGTATGCTTTAATATATACATATGTTTTAAACATATGTTATATATATATCATATGCGAAATGAAAGGTGGGCCATAGAATTTAGTTTTAATTTTATTTTTTTAAAAAGAGGGTTTATTATAATATGTTTTATATGTTCCGGCATATAAAAATAAAAAGGTCAAAAAAGCTTGGTAGTTTTTTTTATAGACAGTACGTAAATTTTTTATTACATAACAGTGTGTAAAAAGTGAAAAACTGAGTGTAACTTTTTAAGTGTGTATGCACAGCAGTGCGAAAGGGAAAAACACAGCAGAGTGTCTTAGAGACAGAGTATGTTTGTTTTGAATAGACAGTGAGTTGGTTTTATGCACTGCGTTTTGTAGCAGTCATAATTTTGTAATCCCTCTCAGTGAGGAAGTAGTGTAATAGTTTTTTTTGAGTTATTGAAGGGAATAGAAGTTTGTTTTCAAAGTATTGAAACTCTGTCTCCTGTCAAAGAAATTTTTATTTTCTCTGTGTTAGAGGAAGGGAGATTTATTCTCCATTCATTGTTCTCGAATTTTTCAATATTCCAACATGTGCAAGAACAACAGATGTTGTGGTTCCATCCCCAGCTAAATCATTTGTCTTTGCCGTAGCTTGCCTTACCAACTTGGCCCCAATATTTTCAACTGGGTCCTCTAATTCAACCAATAAAAAGGCCAAAACCATAGCATTGAGATACATTTCATTACACTGTCAATAACAATAAAATTTGACTTAGCCATAACCCTTTCCTTTTATTGTTGTGAAAATCTTTATGCATTACTCTAATGTGGCTAGTCCATAGGCCAAGTAGACCACTAGGTAACAAATATGTTTCCTTTCACCTTTGAGTTTTCAAATTATGCCTACCAAATCTAAGACATTTAAGAGGGGGACCTAATACAACGTTAAAAAGAAAACCAGAGCACACATCTACAAATTACCTCCTTAGCTACTGTCACACCATCATTAACTATTTTCTGAGAACCATGCTTGCTCTCCAAGACAACATTTTGCCCTTCGCCCCAAGGGTGACTCCAACAAGATCAGCAAGTTTGTTCACACCGCCTGCAAGACAAATTGACAATTCTTTCAGTAAGTGTGCAATTGAATGCCATACCATATGCCAAAACAACCCTCCATGAAAAATTAAAATAACACATTAAAATCGAATATAAGTGGACAAGGAAAGATCCACCGCAGTGAAGTTTCACGTGCAGGTGACCTTCCTTTAAACATAATTTTTTCTCTGACCTACAATTTTTTTGTCACTGAGCCATCCTTGTTGAAGTACAACTCCTTTTCCATAGCTCTTGCATTAACTACCTTCTCTCTGTCGCGTAATCTCAGAGTCCCTCTTCTGCTTGAGCGATTAAAGGAAATGGGTGAAAAAACTGAAAGAGAAGACAATTGACTGCCATAATTATCAAACATTGCACCCAACTTCTTCCCCTTTCCATTGTTACCCAATGAGGTAGATGTGGCAATTGTTGTCATACCGCCCAAAGCAGAGGCCATCTTCTCTTATGCTGAATATAGAATTACAAGATCTTTATATTAGTATGAACCTTAAAAAACATGACTCCCATTGCTAAAAACCACTTTTAAGTTGTAACAGGAAAACTAAACAACTATCGCAACTTTTGGCAACTTCTGGAGCATTAAGAGAGAAACAACCAAAGAGAAATACAACAACAATCCTCATTTTAATGAGACCGGACTATATATTTGCATTAAGATAATAGAAAGAAATCACGACTATATTAAGGCCACCACAAAACAATCTTTAACCAGTGTCTCTCGCGGCCTTCTGGTTGCCATGCTAGAGGTTGCATATTTTTAATTTAAATTCTTGACCTCTCGTGCCCATCTATGAATGCATCCAATGGGATATCTACATCAAATGCTCCTTTATATCCCCAAAATAAATTCCCTACTACAAGAGCAAGCACCACAGATTACAGACTCATACCATCCCACCCACTAGAAGCAAAAAGGAAACCCGAGAAACCTTCTGAAGGATTCTAAAGAGATGACTATATGGGTGGTTCTTATGAATCAACCAACCATTCAACAAGAACATGCTCATCAATCCAAAAATCCATGAGTATTATGTGACAATATTCACAAAGAACCGAATCGGATTTAAGCGAAGGCAGGAAATTAATTTCTCCTTACCGAAAATAGGTGAAATGTGGCACCACTCGTGAGATTGACATAAAGCACTGAAGCAAGTGGTGTATTAAATTATGTGGTACTAAACAATCTGGGCAGGATGCAGGAATGACATGAGGGAGAAAATATCGAAAAAGCCCCAAATCTGGAGAACTAAAGCTCATCACCAACCTGAGATTGACAACTTTACATGATGTAACCTATGAAATCGTAAATGGAGAAATCATAGTAACAATAAAGTAACCTATGTAACAATAAAGTCGGATTCATCCTGGGAGGGGTAATGGGAGAAATCATAGTGAACAACAGGAAACATGCAGAGTTGCTTACAATCAAATAGATGAAAAAACACATACAAAAAACCTAGATAATAATCACGAACAAGCTTAATATTGAATTATGAACTGTAAAGGAACTTACAAAATGTGACATTACGAACCTGGTCAAGTGCACAAGCAAAAATATCCTGGACATGACCCTGGTTGACAAGTTGTATTGCTCATGATGCAAGAGGATTTGTACCTGCACTGCTAAGTCAATCAAAATCCATCATTATCTATACAATAAATACAAGTAATTAATGTAGTATTTTTTACTCTAAGATGCATTCTTATGATAATGTTAGAACATATGTTGAAAATGTCAAAACATACCCGAATAAGCTCCTCTTCGTTTCAAGAACAATTTATTGGAGTCGCATGAACTTGGAACAAGCCTCCCACGATCTGAAAGAGTAGCAACTAAGTCAACAGTGACTTTTTGTTGCT
The DNA here is from genome assembly GCA_034641835.2 of Pinus albicaulis. Taxonomy (NCBI): domain Eukaryota; kingdom Viridiplantae; phylum Streptophyta; class Pinopsida; order Pinales; family Pinaceae; genus Pinus; species Pinus albicaulis. The sequence continues at coordinate 1,592,381,730 of CM076584.1, read as the reverse complement.
ACGCTAGATCAAGGGAGGTTTTCTCCAAGATTAAATTGCTCCAATAAATTATTCTCTACTAAACAGGGCCAACCACGTGAAGGTGGAAGCTCTTATGGCCCCTCCCCCCCCCCCTCACATCACTCTCAACTCCCCAATACCCAATCTATATTTCATTTTTTACTTTCATGAGCATAAAAAAAAATATTCAATAACTAATAAAAAAACAATTCAACAAAAAGTACGCAAGGAAACATTGCAATTAATGCTTGACATAAAAATAGTATGATAAATGAGTTTTTTATATATCGCAAAAAACGTTCCAAGTATGGTAACGTTTGTCTTATAATAATACAATATTTTACATTGTCAAATTTTCTTTTTCTTCTTCCTATTTTTAAAGCTCCTAATTACATCATCAATATCATCGTGCTCTCCTCCTGTTTCGTGCCTTTCAACCCGCACTGCTGACCTAGTTGCGTATTCACGATGTCTGGGCTCATCCAGTGACGGGGCATCGCCTACAAAAACAGATAATATTAAATTTTAATTGTCAGTTTTTAAATATCATTGAACTAGTTCGGTAATATTAATAAAAAAAATCGCAATGAGATTATTTACCTGGTGCACCAGTTGTCGCCGCTGACCTAGTTGCGTAGTCACGATGTCTGGTCTCATCCAGTGACGGGGCATCGCCTACAAAAACAGATAATATTAAATTTTAATTGTCAGTTTTTAAATATCATTGAACTAGTTCGGTAATATTAATAAACAAATTGCAATGAGAGTATTTACCTGGTGCACCAGTTGTCGCCGCTGACCTAGTTGCATAGTCACGATGTCTGGTCTCATCCAGTGATGGGGCATCGCCTACAAAAACAGATAATATTAAATTTTAATTGTCGGTTTTTAAATATCATTGAACTAGTTCGGTAATATTAATAAAAAAAATTGCAATGAGATTATTTACCTGGTGCACCAGTTGTCGCCGCTGACCTAGTTGCGTAGTCACGATGTCTGGTCTCATCCAGTGACGGGGCATCACCTACAAAAACAGATAATATTAAATTTTAATTGTCAGCTTTTAAATATCATTGAACTAGTTCGGTAATATTAATAAAAAAAATTGCAATGAGATTATTTACCTAGTGCACCAGTTGTCGCCGCTGACCTAGTTGCGTAGTCATGATGTCTGGTCTCATCCAGTGATGGGGCATTGTCTACAAAAACAGATAATATTAAATTTTAATTGTCAGTTTTTAAATATCATTGAACTAGTTCGGTAATATTAATAAAAAAAATTGCAATGAGATTATTTACCTGGTGCACCAGTTGTCGCCGTTGGGACTGTTGCCCTGTCTTCCTCTCTGGTGGTAAGATCCTCAAGGGAAACATTCTCCGTCATTTAAACAAAAAACGTTATAAGGACAACCATCAAGGTATAATTAGAAAAAATTATAAGTGGAAATTAATTACCGTCACGGCCCTCACTGATAGCAGCATTGTCGGCCTGGTCCCCACTATAATGATCAGGTTGCACGAGAGGATCATCTACATCTGGCTCTAAAACTGGGTTATTTACCTCGTCGGTAGTGTTGCTCCCCTGATTTAAACAAAGTTGTTAGACATTAAATTTATGGACGAAAACAAAAATATTTAAAGGTTAATGTTTTACCTTATCAGGCATTGTAGATCTTGGGACCTGCCCCAAGCTTCTGCGACGTTCAACTACAGCTTGATAGCCAAAACGGAAAGCAATATTTTTATCTTCCTCTGTAGTTATTGTTCCAAAGTCATCACCCTACATTATATATGATTGTGTATTTTTAATCATATCTGATAGGATTACAAAAACGTTGGAAGGCGATATAATTAATTATAAGATGTTTAGCTACTTAATTACAATTCTTGCAGCTAATTTCAAGTAGCCACCCTGGCCGAGCTTGTGATGGCCCTTTTTCTCTATCCTAGCTTTGGTTGCCTTTGAGGTGTCAGGCAACCTAGCATCAAAAGATTGAAGTCAGATATGACGTAGCACACTTTTTATTTTAGACATAAAGAAAATTAAAGCTATTGAATTAAAGTTGTAATTTACCTTGCGGGTCCAGTTGGCATTTTTCCTTCTTTCTTTGCCCTTTTCTCTTTTCCGTCATGGATGAGTGCTCTCCACTCACTCTCTGGAACTGCGAGAGGATGCTCATATCTAAGGTTAAATTGCAATTGCGTCCTATAGGTGTCCCTGGTATATTTCAAATATTTGCCGGCTACCCGAGCCACCGCTGTTCTGTCAAATGTGCCGACCCCAAAAAGGGCTTCTAGATAATCTAGAAGTTCTTTTTTCAGGTTGGAATTATGGGAATTCCACCCTGTACGTATGGTTGGGCCAAAAATTACCAATGCATGGCTCTCCAGAATCCTGTAGAACTCATTGTTTCCTACACAGAATAAAACCAAAAGAAAAAGAAGATATTATCATTAATTTAAAAATAAAAATCATGATAAATATGTTTTAGATAAAGCACATGAAATAGTTAAAATATTAAAATTTACCTGGGAGTTGTACATGCTTTATAGGGACACCCTCATCGTTCACCAACAACGTGCCATTAATGGTCCCTGTGGAGCTGACACGTGTAGCTCCAAGAAACGCAATAATGTAGTTGGCCATATCAGCCTCATCATTGCCAACACGTTCAGCAGTTGGCTGGGTGTCTGCTTGGGCAGGGTGTGTTTCTTGGCTAGCACATAAAGGAGTAGAAGGTGTACGAGAGGGTTTTTGGGCAATCTCTTGCCCTTGTGTCCCACTACCACCAACACCGGGTTCAGCAAATGCCAGAAAACGCTACATACAAAAGAAATTTTTGTTAGTTTAGTCAATGTAAAAATAAAAATCAAACTATCACAATTCATCTCATGCAGAACAAAAAAAATATCCTTTTGACTTTTTATTATTACCTGATATCTTTCTAGATGCCTCATAAGATGTTGTATCCTCTCTTCTGTTTCAGGTGTTTGAGGCACGTCTATCAAAGTATTAAATTCTGACCTTGCATCTCGTGCCTTTTTTTGCAACAAGAACACTGGAGATAGGGATGAAGAAAGCTCTTCCTCAAAGAGGGAATAATCAGGCGTACCATGGCTAGGTGTCTGCATATTTGAACAAAATTAATATTATTTCAATTATGTAAATAACTAAAATACCTGAAGATAGAGCAATGCTGGCACTTTACATGTTCTTCCGATGGCCTCTTTCCGCGATCATCCCGTCTCGGGGTTGTTCCTGAACTGCTTTGATCAGTCTACCACATTGCAATAAAATTATAAATGTAAAAACTTGAAAACAATATCTAACTTGAAACAAAAAATGAAAACTGAAATAATTTCTAATAAGACACCGGAAGACAGAGTTAGAGTTTCAAATATGCCTTGCATTGAATTCAGTCCTGGAAACATGTCATTACACATTAAGGCACCCAAACATTCACTCCACGAATGATATATTTAAGTAGGCTTCTCCTATTCTGGGAAAACACCATACCTATAATGCATTCACTTGCATGTATAAAGGGAAAGGAAAACATGTTTTCATACAACGGTGACAAAGGTATCTTGGGGAAAGGTATCTTCACTTTTTATTTATGTTGTTCACCCACACCACTCTCGTGTTTTCACTAATCCTGTTTTGTCATTTTTGGATTCAAATTAAGTTAAGGCCTTAAGTATTTTTTGACCTTTCGGTGTAGTTTTTATAAGTGGCATGTATGGATTTTCCATTAATTCCGCACTTTTTCTCTTCATGCGCATGTTTCCCTGGAAATCAAATGCATGATTTAGTCCCATACATTTAACAAGTTGTTGGATCAAATCCATAGGAAAGATCATGTTTCCTATTCAATCAAAATTTATCTCAGTTAGGGTAGGTAGGAAGGTTTTCCCTTTGTATTAATAGGGCACTTCTAGCTTGCATTTTTATTATATCTTTCAAATTTAGTGTCGTTTCAATTAGGGCATGAATTTTGCAACTTTCAAGGTGAGAATGAAAAAAGACAAATTTTTGTGATGGATGACTGTATATGACTCCATGGCCAGAGGAAAAGGCACTAATCTACTTCTTCAAATATCTATAGTTCTCATTCACCTCATATGGAGATGGTCCCTGATTTTGAGCCAAATGTTGCAGCAAAAAGTCCCCCCCTCCATAATTTGATATTCAATGGAAATTTCTTAAATTGATGATGGGGCAAGATTATGGAACATTGGCACATACATATGTAATGGAATTCCAAGATCATGATATATGTTTGAATATGTTTATGGCAATGTTCCACCAAGTCCCCTGGAGGTGGGAGTGAGGGGACGAGGGAGCGCGGGAGCGGCCTATGCAAAAGCTCCCTACCAATTTTCAGGAAACGTGGGGGGACGTCGAGGTCATAAAAATTATAAAATTTAATATTTAAAATGTAACTATATTTTTGCAAGGAATGTATATACAATCATCATACACTTGCATCATGAAAGATAAATCATAAATGATAAAATTACAAATCGATGAATGATGAATCATATAATTGAAACAAATTTAAAAGTTAAAAGTTAAAACATACATCATACAATCATGCATGTAAGTTCGTAAGTTTGTAACTATATAATCATTAATGTAACTACTAACAATGTACAATGAAAATAAAGTTTAAGATATCATATGACATATTATATCAAGATTCAAAATAGAGTTTAAACTGAAGTTTACAAATCAAGTCTGAAACATAAAACTTAAACGCAAATAAGTTATGTCTGAAACATAAAACATAAAACATAACATATGAATATCAAATGATATCATCATAATGATAAATGAACATAAATGCTCAAGTTAATGCCCCACTAGTCTCTGCATCCAACTTCTGCACGAATATATCAGGATCAACCATGTCACCATCTGAATCAGAATCACTTGGATTCTCAAATATGCTAAGTGGCACATCAACTTTTAACACGAAACCATAAACTAAAAGGGGCGGTGAGGGGACGTGAGGGGGCGTGAAGGGGGTGTGAGGGGGCGTGAGGGGGCATGAAAGGGGGTGTGCGGGGGCGTGAGGGGGCGTGAGGGAAACGTCCCCTAGAAGTCCCCAAGACCCCGGAGCGCGAGGGGGCGAGGAATCTAGACACCTAGGTGGGGGGGCGAGACCCCTTGTAACACTGGTTTATGGAGGTGGTGGAGCAAAAAAGAGCTCAAATAGAGCTGAAATTTTTCACATAAAAAGGACTGTGGGCTTGACTAATGGTTCCATTTAAAAAATGATATCTAGACAGAGAATAAGTGTAGCATGCAAACATGCATTGAAAATCCATCCGAGTTTGCATTGTATTACTTATGATGGATTCAAATTTGGGTTTCAAAATGCCAGGTTATGGCATGATTTTGTCGAGAAACCCTTAGTTGGATTCTCATGTTGGTTTAATTTATATTTTAAGTTTGTTTTGTAATCTTTGGGTGATAGTAACTCATGAACTAGGTTACCAATGTGTAACAATCATATTTCAAGAATAAAGTTGTGATTTTTTTATATTATTATTATTATCTATTAGCTACGAGTATTGACACCTAATGCCTGGAATTTCGACATCTTGATAGCATGGATAATTTCAAAAATGTTTCTAGTAATGTTAACATAATAACTATAATTACGTGTCTTCACTTTTGTCACCATAATAGACCTGTGATATGGACTCATCACACAACTTCATATGCTATGTCCCAACAAGTTCAAACTGGTTGAACCTACCTCATAGTGTGGTTATTAAGGACAAGTTGCTCGATATATAACTCGATAGCATAGACCACGTTGCATTTCTAAAAAGAATCCTCAAGTGTCAAAAAAACTTCACAATATGTTCTACTATAAAGCCTTTTGGGATACCTGAAATAATATATGTATCATTGATGACTTTTAAAGTATGACAAGATCCAGAGGGAAAGGAAATCAATGGAAGAGTGATCCACCAATGGGAACCTAGAATTTAGCATCAGATGAGTTAGAGTCAAGGAAATTGAAACCCTATAATTTTAATTAGTGATGAAGGACATCACATAGGTAATTATATTTTCATGTAGAATAATCTGTTAATTCAAATTTAAACTACATAATATGAAAGGCATACCATAAATTTTTTCACGTAAGTCCAAACAACCTATAAAAAGGGAAAACCTTCTTTTTCCATGGGAAATAATTTGCCTTTCCTTTTTCAAGACAATCTAAATCACAAAAAATATGAACTATACTGCACACATTCTTGGATAATGTGAAAGTGGAAAAGGAATACCCTACACAAGTGATGCAATGTGAAAGTGGAAAAGGAATACCCTACACAAGTGATGCACACATGTACATTTGAACACTAATAGATTTTGTAGTTGAAATGCAATGCTTGTTTTCATTTAAATGTAGGGTTTTTAAAGCAGGGAGAAATAATGGCTGCCAAATTAATAAGCGTTTCTTTGGGAAAAATTTAAATCTTGTATTGGGTGATGAAGATAATAGAGGGTATTGAATCTTGATTCTTGACATCTAGAGAGAACCCTACAGCCTAACACAATCCAATGGAATTGACCAAAAAAACCCTACTATAGGAGGAAGGGCTTGCAGTAAGAACTTACCATTTTGCAAGACCTGAGGGAGAATACTATTCTGCAAGAGCTGAGGGTGAATGCTGAGGCGACGAGGGCAAATGGTGTAATGTTGTTCGAAAGAGAGCGAGGTTAATCTGTGGCGACGGTTGTTTCCGTGCATTCGTGGCGAATGTTGTTCTGCAAGAGCTCAGGGCGAATGTTGAGGGCGAATGTTGTTCTGCAAGAGCTGAGGGTGAATGCTGAGGGCGGATGTTGTTTTGCAAGAGCGGAGGGCGAATGCGCGCGTGATATCAGACGTTAATGTAGCACACATGTACATTTGAACACTAATAAATTTTTTTAGTTGAAATGCAATGCTTGTTTTCATTTAAATGTAGGGTTTTTAAAGCAGGGAGAAATAATGGCTGCCAAATTAATAAGCGTTTCTTTGGGAAAAATTTAAATCTTGTATTGGGTGATGAAGATAATAGAGGGTATTGAATCTTGATTCTTGACATCTACAAAGAACCCTACAGCCTAACACAATCCAATGGAATTGACCAAAAAAACCCAAATAGAGTCAACCCTACTATAGGAGGAAGGGCCTGCAGTAAGAACTTACCATTTTGCAAGAGCCGAGGGCGAATGTTGTTCTGCAAGAGCTGAGGGCTATCGTTGTTCGTGTTGTTTTATGGGCGAATGCGCGTGTCATATCGTACGTTAATGTAGCTATTGCGTACCAGACACGAAACAATAAAATCATTTTTTATGTGTAGCGCGCATACAAGTTTCCGTACTCATGTAGCGTACATAGGTTTTCGTATTTTTGCGGTGCAGTGCGCACATAAGTGTCGTTATACCGACTCGCTAAAAATGACGCTATCGGGTGACGGGTACAATACGGCAAGTAAGACAATTGCGACACTCAGACGTTGTGTCCGCACTTGCGACGACTGAGTCGTCTCAATAGCGACGTTTAAAGTAGAAAAGTCATAATTGCCATATCTTCCTTCAAACGTCGAGACCGTGACACTTTTCTGCGTTCGTATTGCGAATACCCTTTTCATAAACGCTTGTGATAGCGACGAAGCGGCGGGATGGAAAAAATTTGGGGAAATTTCCGACATTTGGTCAAAAGCATCGGAACCAAGTGTCAGAATTTCCACCAAATGTAGTAGTGTGTACACTAACAATAGACAAGCATGACAACACATAACCAATCATACACACATGACAACGTGTTGACAACAACACCATCAACCCTTCCATGGCGACATCACTACCACCATGGCTAACACAACACGGATGCAACAAGAACATGCACCCTAGATATGAAAAACACATATGTAACCAATAGATAATTGTGACCAATGCATTGCCCATCCAGTCCAAGGGTTGAACCATGCCTCTAATACCACTCTATAACACCCTCTTCCCACATCTACCCAAGTAACCAGCCAACTAGGGTAAACATGTGACGAGAGGCTACTGTAATGAGATTCAACCTCATAGGCGACTTTAAGGAAGTGGAACCGACGAAAACACAACATACAAACCTTATACAACAAAAAAAACACCCCCAGGAGGTAACTCAATCTTTTAGGCCTCTTACCCCAGGGTCACACTGACATTTTGACCTCTTTGAGCCATAACCGTAGGCATAACACTGCATGCCAGTGTCCAAGAGGCTATAGTCGCAGGCATAACACTGCATGCTAGCGGCCAGGGCCCCAAATACTCGGTTTTGTGCCAGCGGCCCTGAGATTTGAGCCAACTTTTTAGGCCCATAACCCAGTGCTCTGGCCAAAACTTCATGAAAAGTTCAGAGATGATTAATAACAATTGCACAATGATACATAAGCAATCACATCAATAATAACTCATATGTACCCCTCCTAGCCATGAAAACCTTTTTCTCAAACATGTCACAAACATGAAAGCTACATGTATAAACAACATAACATAGCATAGGGGTCTCAAACTCATCTGAGAATTTCTAAGAAGCATTTCTCCTCTACATCATTAACTTCAATAAATCTATTTTACCATAGATACATTGTGTATTCATTTACAAATAAAAGCATGGGGAGATCCATACATCACTATTGTAAAAACACATGCTCCTAAGCAACATAATAACAAAAGAAATACCATGGATATAACAATAATATAATCCACATATAAATCAGTACATTTGCATACCAAATACCAAGGGAATGAATTTCTCATTAACGAATGTAGAAACCAACCGTAGATTTGACTTCCACATTCCACCTAGCCATAGATTGGCTGAGCCAAGTCTCACTTCAACCAATCACCTCCGTGCCATATTCCAAGCATGAATGTGGGATCTCATCGGACACATAAATCACAATCAATCCAGGGCTTCCAGAGGCCAAACCACCTCAACCCTCAACCAGTGATTCCACCTCACGATCGAACATCACAACCATCATGGGTTGGTCTCCATCCAAGTTGTTCTAGGGCTCCAGAGTGTTTGTTCCAACCAAGGCTTCCAGGACTTGTAACTCAACCAAAATTGTTACAGGGATTTGAGAGCATTTGTCAAACTAGGGCTTCCAGGGCGTTTTTCCAACCCAAGGCTTCCAGGACTAGTAACTCAACCCATAGTTGTCCGTCGGGATTCCAGAATGTTTGTCCAACCAAGGCTTCCAGGAACTAATAACTCAACCCACATCTAAGGAATCATGAGAACCAACCAGAAAACAATCAATGGAAATAAACCCACAACACCATGGCTATCCAGGAAATGACAAGGCTAGGAAAATCCTCATGCATACACCATGCATGCCAAAACTAGTGAGGAAAACATATATGCAACTCAATACCTGCAATAAAAACCCATTGTAGTTACTGATCTCGATGTCCACTTGTGATTTCCTGCTCTTCCTTTGCCTTCTTTCTCCAAATCACCAAGTATACACACTCTCCAAGAGTGCTCCAAGAAAACTCTAAGTATCCAAGGGTATGAGAGAGAGAGAGAGAGAATAATGAGAGAGCTGAAAAATGCACTAAAAAAAGGTACCAACTAATCCTAGGAAGCCTTTTTATAGAGGAGGTCTCTATTTTCTTCATTCTCCATTATTTTCCTTCATTTTCCTCCTCACATGCAACCTGTGACATGTCATCTCTCCTTTCTCATAAATAAATGTGCCAAAAATAATGTTTGCCTCTTTAATGCCTTAGCCATAGCCTTTTCCAATTTCCTTAGCCATAATAAACCATGTGAACACCCGCACTAGGATGTTTTGACCAACATTCAATTTGGAATACGTTTCCCATCAACTATGGCTATTATTTTAACTTTATTACATTATATTTTCACAAGGGCTATTACAAAAATATCATGGACTTTCATTGTCGGAGGCAGTGCAATTCGATAGGCTACTGGCCAAATACTTTCAAGAATATTGAAAGGTCCACAAAACAAAGGTTCCAACTTGGCACACGATCCAATCCACAAGGAGCTCTTCTTTGGCTTTATGCGCAAGTACACTTGTTCCCCAACCCGAAACTCCTTAAACAACATGTTCTGATCTACATAAATTTTATGCTTGTCCTGTGCTGCCTTTAGATTCTTCTTGATCACCTTCATTTCCTATTCCATTTTTTCTAACATGTCTGATCCAATTAATACCCTGTTCACCAAAACACTCCAACTAATGGGAGTATTACATCTCTGCCCATATAGTGCCTCAAATGGACTCATCCTCAACAATTCCTAGTAACCATTTTTGTAGGTGAACTCAACCAATGGAAGGTACTCCTCCCATCTCCTCGGCTGATGCATCACATACATCCTCAACATGTCCTCCAATATCCTATTGACCCTCTCAGTATGTCTATCTATCTACGGATGATAATTTGTACTGAAGGACAACTATGTACCTAAACCTGCAAACAACTCCTTCCAAAACTTGGAAGTGAAATTTGCATCCTTGTCCAACACAATCTTCTTTAGAACACCATGCAATCTGACCACATCTCTTATGAACACCTGTGCCACATCACTAACTAAATACCTAGTCTTCACTGGAATGAAGTGTGCTACCTTAGTCAAACTATCCACCACAACCATGATAATATCATGTTGTTTAGATGTCCTTGACAAACATGTAATGAAATCCATGGAAATGACCTCCCATTTCCACTCTAGAATTGCAATCAGTTGTAGTCCACCTGGATGCCTACACTCTGCCTTTACCTGCCGACAATCCAAGCATCTAGCCACAAACTCTGCCACATCCTTCTTTAGATTTGACCATTAATAAAACTTCTTTACTGTCGTTAGTGTCTTCAGGTATCCTGGGTGACATGAATATAGTTTCGCATGAAACTCCCTCAATATTATCTTCTTGAGCGCACTATTGTTGGCACATATATCGTGTCCCTAAATTTGATCAAGCCATCTGCCGAGAGATGAAAATCCACATCCCGAGAACTTGTACCTTTATTTGTACTATGTCATACCCTGTGCATGAGCCCTCTATACCTGTCATCCTACTAACCTGCCTGTAAAATCCGATCCTGTAATTCTGTCCCATAGGAACTCATAGTTGTAATGTGATTTACATGTATATGCATGCTAAGAGCATCTACAACCCTGCTATGTTTTCCCTTGATGTACCTGCCCTCAAAGTTGAACTCACTGATCGTGGCCAACCATCTAGCTTTCCTAGCATTCATATTTGGTTGGTCAGACAAATATCTCAACCCACTATGATCACTCATCAATACAAACCTCCTGCCAAGAAGATAGTGCCTCCACATCTTCAATGCATGAATGATCATAGCTAACTCAAGATAATGTGTCGAATAGTTTTGCTCGTGTTCATTTAATTTCCGTGACTCATAACATACAACTTGTCCTTACTGCATAAGGACTCCACCAAGCCCTCTCTTGCAAGAATATGTACACACTACAAACTCTTTGTTTGGGTCTGCAATATTTAACATTGGAGCATTTGTCAACAACTAATTCAATTGTTCAAAACTTGTCGCACATTCCTCTGTCCATTCAAATTTATTACCTTTTCTCTGCAGTGACGTAATATGACATGCAATGCGAGAGTTCTTGATGAACCTCCTATAGTGTCTTGCCCATGAATGACCTTACCTCATCCACATTTCTAAGAGTTTCCCACTCCATGATAGCCCTTATCTTCTTTGGATCCACTGTTATGCATTCCTTGGATACCACATACCCCAAGTAATGTACCTTTGTCTAAAAGAAACTGCATTTACTAAGCTTAGCATACAACTGATTCTCTTTTAACAGTCTCAATACTTCTGTTAAATGCTTGACACGTTCTTCCTCATTCTTAGAATATATCAATATGTCATCAATGAATATTATAACAAACTTGTCCAGATAAGGACACAATGCACTATTCATCAAGCACATAAAATTAGCTGGAGCATTAGTCAAACCAAATGGAACTAAAACAAAATCATAATGCCCATACCTGGTCCAAAAAGTTGTCTAGTAAATGTCCTCTTCCTTGATGCATAACTGATGATATCTAGATCTCAAATAAATCTTTGAGAACACTATTGTTCCCTTTAGCTGATCAAATAAGTCATCAATCCTTGGCAACATATACTTATTCTTGATGGTCACCTTGTTCAACCGCCTATAATAAATGCACAACGGGAGAGTACCATCCTTCTTCATGAACAAGACTGGTGCACCACACAGTGATACACTTGACCTAATGTATCCCTTGTCAAGGATTTCCTTCAGCTACAACTTCAACTCTACTAACTCTAGATTACTTATCCTATACAGTGCTTTTGATGTTGGTGCTTCCCCTGGTACCAACTTAATGGAGAATTCCACTTCTCTGTGAGGAGGAAACTATGAGATCTCTACTGGAAACACTTCCTGAAATTGTTGTAAGATCGGGTACCTTTTCAATATCTCTGCATCCTCATCCTCCTTACCTTTATCACTAGAGATATGCACTGCAAATAAAGCACACCCCTTTTTGTGACTCGGCTTTGAATGCATAGTTGTCACCATCCTAGTTGATGTTGCTTCCTTCTTACCTTGTAAGATTCTCTGCTCTCCATTGTCAACAAAGCACTCAATGGGTTTGTCGTAACAATCCACTTTGGTCCTATGAGTATATAGCCATTCCATAGCCAAAAGCATACTATATGACTCCTACGATAATATGTTCAAATATTCTGAAGTAGGCATACAATTCAACTCAAATGCACAAGCTCTTACCCAATGGTGAACTCTCTTCTTGGTACTTGTAGCCAACTGCACTAACCAAGATTCTGCATGCACTTCTTTATTCAAACCACACTTATCCACTAAGTCAGGGTTAACATAACTATAATTAGATCCATGGTCAATCAAAATATAAACAACTTGATCACAAAACTTACCAACCATCTCAATGATAGATTCATGATGATTTTCCTACCTATTATCCAGCGCTGCATAGATACGAGGAATGCTCTTCCCAAAATCCCCAACAATATGCGCCTCCTGTGCACTATATATATGAGGCATACCACCATGATTTTGTGAACAATCCCTTTTAAGATGCTCCTTACCACATGTCCAAGACTCCAACAGTTATGTATTATCACCTCTATTATGGTGTTGTGACCTATGTCCCTGTCTAGTTGTATTAAACTTCTTATGTGGTGCAACATTCTCTTTCTCTTCTGCATTATGAGGCCTTGTTCTTTTTAGTTTACATTTACCTTTACCTTTATCTTTATCTCCTCCTTTCCATCATTCCTGAGATTCATTCTTACACTTTGGTTGCTCATAACAATGCTTAAGTTTCCCAATAACTTCTTCAAGTGACCAAGGCTCATCATACTCAATCCAATCTCTAAATTCTAATGGTAATCCATTGACAAATCTCTAAAATTTGGCCTTTTCATATTTATGATATGGTACACACCCCAATAGATCCAAGAACTTGGTCATATACCCCTCATCTGTCATTGATCCCATTTTAAGATCATAGAATTCCTTGGCTTTGTCGTTTTAGTACCTTTATGACAAGTACTTATTTATGAAGAGTCTATTCAATTCATGCCAACTCAACTCCTATGTCCTGATGTCTCTAACACGTTTTACATCTTCCCACAAGATATTCACTTTTGAGGATGAAGATAACTATTCCCGCCTTCATATTCTCTGTATACTCATGCAGTTCAAAGAACTTATTCATGCCATGTAACCAAGCCTCTGCATCCTCAGGCTTCTTTAATTCTACATCAAAATTAGGTGGCTTTTCTTTCTTAAACTCATCTGAAAAGTACCCCCTATCACTCCTCCTGTAAGGGTGATAACAATGATGATCATAGTTCTTGTTAGAACCAAAACTAGAATAGTATTTGTGTCCATCACCTCTCCTATTTGGAGTATCCTAAAATCTACCATCTTTGATCGTGTCATCCCTATCTAACCTGTGACCACCATGAGACCTACTGCCATATGCCCCATTAGTCCCATCCTCCTGTCCATAACTTATATAGAGTGGTCCTTGTTCTGCTATTCTGACAAACTCTGAAGAATTACTCCATTGACTTCTGCTTGTTTTTCTTGTGCCTGCATGATTATATCATTATCTTCTTTGTAATTCCTTATCTCCTTCTTCAAACTCCTTAATGTTTTTTATAAGTCAGAAGAGTGCCCAACACCACACTACTCATCTGATTCATAGGGAGAATATTTGTAGTCTACCATCTTGCTAGTCATCTTGTTATCTTCCTACAAGGCATACTATGTCATCTAAACCAAATCATAAACAAACCAATGTACCATAGTATAACTCGAGGAGGATATATCATCTGCAAGATCGACCAAATTAGCACAATACATATATAAACATAATCATATTAGCATCTAATCATTATTTCAACCATTATCAAGTTTTTATGCATGATATTACAACCACAACACCAACTAGACACAATGCACACATAATAACATATGTGTGACACACATGCATACACATTACATACAAACATCGACATGCATATCCAATGTGTAACTGACATAAACTCGTGATAAACACATCCAACAACAACACCCTTAACTTTCACATGGCAACACCACTGCAACCATAACCAACATCATGCATACACAACTAGTTCAAAGACCAAAAACATGAGAACACATATGAAAATGATATGAATGTGTGACCAAAATACCATTCATCTAGTCCAAGGGGTGAACCATGCTCTAATACCATTATGTAACACCCTCCTACAACATTTACCCAAGTTAATCGGTCCGCTGGGGTAAACATGTGACGAGAGGCTACTATGATCTCATTCAACCTCCTATGTCACCTTAAGGAAGTGGAACCAACAAAACACAACCAAACTGATCATCCACACAACCAACAAAACCTCCAAGAGATACCCCACCTTTCTAGGTGACCAACCCCTGAGGGAACTCGAAAATTCAAGCTCCTAGAGCCCCGGTCGATCCATCTCCAAGCCCTCCAAGCGACTATGAGTCCTAGTCGCTCCCATGAGCCTCCCTTAGTGCGATTGTGGCCTTTTTCTGCAAGTTCTATGCCAACGACTATGAGATTTAAGGTTGATTTCCAGGGCTAGGACCTAGTCACTGCCCAAAACTTCATGAAATTTACATAAATGAAATGAAACATATAAACAACAATGTCAATGCAAATTATTGAACAAATACTTGAGTGGACCCCTACTATCCATGACATGCATTTTGTCAAACATGTCACAAAGATGCATTCTACAAGTCATAATAATAGATATGAGCATAAGGGTCTTATACTTATCTAGGAATCGGTAAGAATCACTAATGCCTTAATTATCTGCATTACCATCTATTAGGTCATATATTCATGGATCATTCATTTACAATTCAAACATGATGAGAACCATACCTTTTCACTATCATAAAACATATCTATAACCAACATATAAACAATAGAAATAATGAGGATACAAAAACCATAAATGCCACATATAATCCAATCCATTTACATTTAATATACCAAGGAAATAACTTCTTATTAATGAATGCAAAAGCCAACCCGGTATGGGACTACCATGTTCCACCCGACCATAGATTGGCTGAGCCAAATCTCTCATAAACCAATAACCCTCATGCCATATTCCAAGCATGAATGTGGGACTCAAACCAAAAGAACCAACCAGGGCTTCTCGAGGCTAAACCACCTCACCCTCATCAATAGAAAATGACTTTATCGCAATCCTCACTGGATCACTGGGCCATAAAAAAGCATTGATGCCACCAATTTTCTCCACCTACATCGTGAGGAATTTTCCTATCTACTAGTCTCTAGGATTTATCGCAATCCATAGTCTGATCCAGGGACTAATATGCCATGATCAAGACACCACCCTCTAGGCTTTACTGTATATCCCGCCATTCACTAGCAAGGATTCCTAGGCCTAATCAAGGGCAACCACCTCTAGGCTTTATCGTATATCCTGGCATTCATAGATTGAGGATTCCTAGACCCACCAAGGCACACAATACATGGCTTTACCGCAACCCATAGTCCGGTTCAGGGGTTACTAGGCCAGTTGCTTTACCGCAATCCACAGTCCAGTTCAGTGATTACTAGGCCATGTGTTCTTTCATTTAGAGATTCACCTCACTTAGTTTCGAATCCATCCGACTATCCAGCTCGACCAAAACATGAGAACCCCATCACACCATGATTATCTAGAAATGACAAGGCAAGGATGAAGAACATTGTCACACCTAGCAAAACTCATGCTAATGACAACAAGGGAACTAAGAACACACATACATAACCATGCATGCCAAATCTAGCAAGGAAATCACACATGCAAATCGATACCAGCAAGTAAACCCATTGTAACTACTTGATCCCACTCATCCTTGATTGATCTTTTCTTCCTCTTTGTGTTGTTTTCCTTTCTTGATCCAATGTTGAAGTGCTCCAAGAATAGAGAGAGAGCTCCAAATCTGAACTGACAAAAAAGGTACCCACTGATCCTCAGAAGCATTTTTATCAGTTAGGCCTCTATTTTCCTCATTTACTATTAATTTTCCTTCATTTTCCTCCTCACATGCAACATGTGACCTTTCACATTCCTTTTCTCCTAATTTCCATTATTTTCATAAATAAATTGCAAAAAATGCCATTTTGCCTTTCCAATTGCCTTTGCTAATTTCCTTAGCCATAATAAACCAAATGAACACCCACACTAGGATGTTTTTCCTAACATTTAGCTTGGAATAAGTGTCTAATAACCGTGCTAATTATTTTTCCTTTATTGACTTGTATTACATGGAATTTTCATGAGGGTTGTTACAATGGACGCTAAAAACAATGCCATAACGAGGAATAAAATAGAACGTTACATAGGAAGTTATACATGAAGCTACATCAGGGGCTAAAGAAGAGGTTAAAAAGGGCGTTTACATTGGCACTAAAGTCAACGATATTTAGTGTTAACTGGCTGTGATTAACGAAAAAAGGCCAAAAATAGCATTGTCCTGATAAATAACGTTGTTTTTTCAAAAAGGTGGAGAAAAAGACACTAAAACTGTCAGTAGAAGCAAAAAATGGAGCTAAAGAGGAAGATAATCACAATGAAAGAAATTGATGAAGAAACCAATACGAGTATGGGAGGAAGATATAGGCAAAGAGGAAAACATTCTAAGGAGGAACCTCCAACCTCCACACTTGGGACTTGGTCGAGTTCATCTTCCACTCAAAGGAAGAGAAATGTTACTTCAAGTGGTACACTGAGTAATGATAGGCTCTTAGGTGGTGGAGATGAGTATGATCCCCCTCCCAAATTCACCTTAGGGAGAGCACACACAACTCAATCAACCAAATTCAAAAGTGCCAAAGAAACACCAAGCATAGAAGAAATTATGGATATGGAAGTTGAGGGCTGTAGACCACATGATTGGGTTACTGCTCATTTAGCTGAAAATCAAAGAATAATGGAACAATTTGTTGAGGAAGTCATCACTTTCAATGACCACCCTATCATATTGCAAAATGCAAGCTATAACAAAATTAGTCTAAATTTGAAAGTTGAAAGAATAAAGGTTCATAATAAAAAGGTTATTGATCAAATATAAATGGATATTGATGTCTACGAAGTTGGAGTCATTGGCCTCATTGAGTTAGATGAAAGAACTAGAGAGGCATTGGCACAATATGTCATGGAACAAGAAGCTAAAAACCTAAGGCTCAAAAGAAGAATAAAAAAGCTACAAGACGATCTAAATCTAGTTCCTTTTTATGACTCCACTCGTAGTACAAGCACCAACACCAACGATTTATACCCCCGACACACCCCATAGATTTACAAAAGCGTCTCACCTCCTAAACGGCTTAAAATAATTTATTATCAATAAAATAAGCAAAATATTGAAAATTATCGAAGATGCATGGCAAGTAGCTTCCCATATGAAGAATTTAGCACAAAGAATTATATGCTTTTTTGTTTGGGTTAAAAATGACCTTGGGCATGCCAAGCATTTTGTAGCTAATGAATTAGCTACTTTTATTTAGAACGTTGATTTGCTCTATGAAATACAAAAAATAGAGAAAAACTCCTAGTGTCTAAACGAATGAAGCAGATCAAAGTTGGATGGCATGCAAAAATCATAATAGTAGAAGAGATTGCTTTTGAATGTAACAAGATAAATGATAGAAGAGGTGATGCCTTTTTGAAGGCCCTTAAAAATTATTTATGATCTAAAGGGTCCACACATGACAAATGACGTTGGTTTAATTTCGAAGGACAAGTTAACAACTGGATTTAAAACTTTAAAAGAGTCAATGGGAGCAAACTTTGATAATATAACTTATTTTACTAGGGAGAAAATTACCAAATGATTAGTTAAATTTGCTAATGTTGATGAAGATTGTGTTGTTTCAATTGCGCAATTGAAGGAGGAGATATTCAACCAACGTGTCAAAATGGACATTGCAACTCCTCCGATGAAAGATTACATTCAAAATTGCCTAAAGCAATTCCTCTAAGAAATCATTAATCCAAGTTTACTGTCAACCAATTATGTTAATGGCTTCACTAACAACAATAAATGGCAACTGGAATTTCAAGAATCGTGTTGTTTCAATTGCGCAATTGAAGGAGGAGATATTCAACCAACGTGTCAAAATGGACATTGCAACTCCTCCGATGAAAGATTACATTCAAAATTTCCTAAAGCAATTCCTCTAAGAAATCATTAATCCAAGTTTACTGTCAACCAATTATGTTAATGGCTTCACTAACAACAATAAATGGCAACTGGAATTTCAAGAATCGCGGTCCATCCTTTCACATTATGTGAGCATTCTTAAATATTGGAGCATTCACTTTTCTTCTTTCGAGTCTTTGATCATTCAACTTTTTTTATAGTGTAATGCATGATTTAAGACGATCACTGACTGTAGTTTCTCGGTTTCCTTCTAGGTGCCTTATTTACATTACAGTTCATAGGAGCCTAAGCCCAATCCCTATTGAGACAAATGCATTTATTTTTTCGTTTAAGTATCAAAATTTTGATGAGTGCTTTCGGCACCAACCATTGTTGTTGATATCAAAAAATGGTCATTATTTAATATCTAAATGAGGGGTTTGGAAACCTATTTTCAATTATAGTTCTAGTGCTTTAGTAGCAATACTACTCTGTTGTTTTGTTGTTTGATTACTTCAATCGAGTATAGTTTGTCCTATTTTATATGTTATGACTTTGTTAAGCAATGTTGAGAAGAATTTTGAGACAATGTTTTTTATGAAATATTGTATTGGTCTGAATCTTATTCCATTGGCCAGGAGTTTCGAGTCTGTTGAACAATGTTGTGAAGAATTTTGATAACATTTTGTATGAAATTGTGTATCGCTCTCAATTTTATTGTGTTGGCCAACAATAATTGAACATAAATTTTTTAATTTCTACTTACAAAAAATGGACCCGGATTTTGATGTTTCCCGGTATCATAATGTGGCAAGGTGATGTAGTTGTACAAGGAAAATGCTTACAAAAATCCCTTAGTTTGATGGTTCTTGGTAATCATGTTTATCATATTTACATAAGTTTATATTTCTATCTTTGTTAATTCACAATGTCATTGGAATTATGATTTCTCCGCGTGTTATGGCCAAGTAGATAGAAAAAATGATGGGTTATAATTTGACTTACTAAATTTACTAAATTTGATAAATTTTTTGTATGATGTTAGAAGGAATGCTTATTATATCACTTTCTAGTTTCTTGTCTTTTCTGATATGATAATTCCTGTAGAGTTGGGTATTTTCATTCTTGGTAGTTTCCAACAATTTCTATATGGTTTCCCTGCGATACATTTGGAAGCTATATATATGAAAAGTGTTGTATGGTTTCCCTTTTATATGCTTAGAAGCTATGTGTATGAAAATTACTTGTTATACAAGTTAAATTATTAATGATAGTCATCAAGTTGTTTAGTTTCGAGTTCCAAAATTCATTCTTCTAAATGAGAAATAAAGTTTTCTTTCATACATAATTATTGAAGTAAATTTTTTGTTTAGTATTGAAAATGAGACTTGATAATAACCTATAATTCCTTGAATAATGTCAAGTTGCATAAGTCTTTTACAATCACATTTTAACCTTAAAAATTTATAAACAATTTTGGAAACATCAACGATTAAAGGATTTTAGTCCTTTTAGATAGCTTGAAAATTTAAAATCTAGTAAGTAATTTCTTTCTATTGGTTACTTGGATTCTTCTTATATGTTGACAAAATCCAAATATATGGAGATTGTTTGTTGATAGATGTAGAAGCTAGTCCCTTCCTTTACAACATGATTAACATATTGATCCACTAATAATGAAACATCCATATGCATAGTGATAATTCTAATTAGTAGGGTCGAATTCCATGGGTGTGAAAGCAATGTGTTGCTTGCTCTGCACACTGTTCTCCCACACAACAACCGAAAGTCGATGATTTATATGTCATTTAAACGATTTAATGTCCACATAATTGCATGTAAGCACTTGCAAGTTAATAGTAATACAATGGAGTGTGGTTAACAGTAACTGCAAGATAGGAAATTCTTATGATATATGGAAAATTTTGCGTCGCAGAAACTAAGCTTTATAGTGTGTTCCTCAGACTCACGCCTTAAGTCCCCCACTTCGGAAAACCTTTCCAACTTTAACACAATTACTTAAGAAGACATGCATTTTTTACAAGATTATGCATCATTGCATTTAAATTTTTTGCGGAGTTGAAGTTTGTACAAACGAGAACTCTCATGGAATTGAAATCTATGTGAAACAAAGACATGTGTGGAACTAAAGTATGTGTGTAACTGCGAAGATTAAAAAGTAAGTTCCATTATTCCGCAAAAGGTAAACCCAAAAGCAAATATTGAATCAATCATATTGGAAAAATGACACAAAGTTTATTTCCTACCTTACCCTTCTTCTCTATATTTTTCCTATGTTTAAAACCCTCTGTTTATGGTTTTTCCTCGTTTATAAAATTTATAGTTATATCCTTTTGAGACATTGCAAAAAACCCAAAAAAATTAAGTCATTATGTTACATGTTGTACACTTTTCCTATGATCCCTCTTATAGAACAATTACATAGTGATATGGCTTCTAAATTTAAACAATTTAATTCGTGAAGAGCGTAATCACGACCTTGATCACATGTTGATTGAATGACAAAATTCAAAGTTTCAACATTGTAATTCACTAGTTACTAAAAATAAAAATAAAAAAATAGCGAAATACCTTGTGGGTTTTTAGGTGTCTTTATTGAAGAAAAATGTAGTCAAAATGTATGAAAATTGGGAAAAAGGAGAGAAAGTGAAACCAAGATAGTCTTTAACTCCACACATGTGTTACCTCCACACATGCTTACCTTCGCATGTCCCTTACACTAGTTTGAGTTTTGCGGCAAGATGACAATCCCACATTTTGTATAGAGCTTCCTAATAAAAATGGATTCCTCTCATTTCTATTTCCTAACTTACTGCCTCTCTGTCTTTTGCCTTTGTTTAAAACCCACTTTTTATGGATTTTCCTTATATGTATAAAAGCCATGGTTATTTCCTTTTGAAAAGTTGCAAAAATTAAAAAATTAAAAAATCTCGCACATGTTGTACACTTTTCTCGTTAATAGTGCCCTGCGCTCTTGTCATTAAGGTGTAAATTCTTACATCCAGTCCCACAGTGACATGTGACTATCTTAGTTAAATAACATAGCAATTTTAGTCTCCCTCCATCTTTTAGTCCACAGATCACGACTCTCGACACTTCTAAATCGCACACTACAATACCACATCACTGAATCACTTCCATGATGACATGGCTTTAAATTCCGCATTTAACACTACCAGGTGTTCTTGTCATGGGATAACAAATCACCAGTTAGCATATAATATTTGTAACGGTGGCAATGGGAAACTCAAAATT
Organism: Pinus albicaulis; assembly: GCA_034641835.2. Lineage (NCBI taxonomy): Eukaryota > Viridiplantae > Streptophyta > Pinopsida > Pinales > Pinaceae > Pinus > Pinus albicaulis. Next base: position 1,592,359,666 of record CM076584.1, on the reverse strand, counting down.
AGTTAAAAGGTGAAGAACATTGATTTTTACATGTCCTTTGACAAAAACAATTATTGTTCTGCCATGCCACTTTCACGAATTGTTACAAATGAAACCAACATCCTGCACCACGAATTAACATTAATTGTATTCAATTAACTCCAATCTTGTGATTATACCTTAAGTCTCCAATTACCAAAGGCACTTTTGCAAGTATATTGTTTTTTCAAGGTTCATTGTTCTCACCAATGTAGAGTTAGGGTGTCACCTTTCGTGTAATTCACAACATTTGAGTGGTTAATGGAATTTATTCATAAAAGATATATTTTGATTGCCTTGTTTGCAAATTTTAACTTCGTTATATTCTTCTCTGTGAACTTAGCACCCTGACTCTGCGAATTTTCACAAAGCTCAAAACATGGGCAAGCAACTCGAGAAGATACATAAAGCCCCACAACCAATAGTAGAAGACCCAGACGATAAAAATCCTAACTCCAACCTATTCTCTGATACTGTCATAACAAAAAGAGATGTTTCCACCTCTTCCTAGTATAATATGCACAAACTGCTCGAGGACAAAATTGACGAAAGTTTTGAAGAAATAGAGTTAGGTGAGGTCACTCCTGATACCTCTTTACACAATGTGGCAGAGTCAACCCTGAATAAAATTGTTACACGACCCATAATTCTTCCATACACAAAAATGATTTGTTGTGTTGTAAATTATGTAGACATGCCTGTACATTCTATATGCACTGCTGGCGGCACAATTGTGGGTTCTTTTTATCTCGACAACATTCAGGTTATGTATAAAATTCTTGAGCCCAAACTCCAATATAATGCACAATCTATACATGAATTAACTCAAAAAGATTGTGTTGAGTTTAAAAGGAATATGTATGAATTGATTAAACCATAGAGGACCAATGAACATAGATTCAAAGAAGAATCTTCCAGAGAATATACCATTGCCCCTGTTGTGGCTCATTTGCATTTACCTTTAAAATATTTTTCAAAACACCAAAAAATCATATAGGATAGAAAATGTAAAATTTTGTGTGTCGTCGAAGGATTTTGATTTATATGTTGGTACATTAACATTACGTGATGAGATGTGAAGGTGGGTCGAGTCGGGCTCATTCACGTGCATAACAGTTCAAGAGCCAGACCGATGGGCACGTTTAGAACATTGCACACCGGACAGGGTCGAGTCGGGCTCATTCGCAAGTTCAGGAGGGACTAGCGCGGCAGAACACTGGATAAGCTCAGGAGGGTTACACCGTGGAGTAAACAAACTAATTTCTTGAAGGCTGAGAAATGTCACATTTCCCTTAAAAACTTAAGAGTTTTGGAGGAGGTGCAAAGGGAAAAACAGATGGCCAGGATCAAAGCACAGATCAACAAAGGAGCATATCAACGATGGAGGTTAAATCACATATTGCATATCGACAAGTTTTACATTTATATGATAAGACATCACAAGTTAAACTATTTAAGTTGTGATGCGATAAGTCACAAAAACTGTGAAATGCGAAGTGAGGGCGATGACATGAGAAGATGATGTGGCCTCGACCCCACAGATCACAGGTAATTTATGGTGACATGGCAAGGTGATGTGGCACAATGACGTGGACGTGGTCCGCATACTACACGTTGCAAGTTTTAAAAGTTAGGTGCAAAGGGTAAGTGTTATAATCGCTGGAGTGCGATGTGTGATGCGGTGGGGCCTGATCGCAAATCGCAAGTTTTAAAGGATAAATGCGGGAGGTAAGAGTTAAATTTGCCGAAGTGATATGTGCGATGCTAGGTGGGACCCATTCGCATAGCGCACATCGCAAATCTTAGAAGATAAGTGCTAAATAAAAGTTTAAAACAATGAAATGCAAAGTGCGATGTGCGGGCGGATGCGATGTAATTTCAAAGGAAAAATCCAAAGGTTTTCAAATATGGAGGTAAGGATTTTCTTGTGTTAAACCACATCAGAGGAAGAAAAGAGAATTATAACGTAAAGCTGGTGAAACGCCAAAATGCGAGAGAAGGTGGAACGCTGCAGGCACGAACAAAAGGGGATAGGATAACATTGTTTGAAGCACAGAGGCATAGGCAGAGTTGGGTAGAAGAACGTATAGTGGCACTGTTGGAAGCACGACAGCTGGGTCAAGTCAGGCATTGAGGCGTCATTACAGAACTGTGCAGCTACTGCATCATAACCAGAAAGGACACCTCAACACTTCGGGAGGACGCATCAACAACTTCAGATTCAACAAAACAAACAATATTTCCAATTTTAATTTGTTTTCTTGGTATGATTGCATAAGTAATCTTAACAGTTTAGGTAGTCGAGTTAGTTTCAAGAAGTTCAACAGTTACAAACTACTTTGATGTATTTAAGTAGATAGAAATAAAGAAAATAGGTTCCAATTTTTGGACCTCTGGATGATTGTTAATTTAGTACTAGATTTTCTGAGAAATTAATGAAAGAAGATCAAGTTTCCTACACTTGCTGATGTTGATATGCCTTTCCAGTTTCGCTCTGTGTTCATTCCTCTTTAAATGAAGTGAAGTAATGTAGCAACCGATTTCTTAATTACATCTGTGAGTAAGAGTTAAATAACCTTAATTTGCGCTCCTTCGCTTCATCTCTTCTCTCTTCACAAACTCCTGATGATACTTTAAAGTAATAGATTCTGTGTTTATAGCATATTATTTCGAGTTTCCTCACTCTCCATGAATTTCCTCTGAAACCTAAAAGTGATATATTCTATTTCTTAGCATATCATTTTGAGTTTCCCTTACAGTTCTTCTTTTCATTTAATTTAAATATCAATAGTTTAAGGCATTGTGAAGGCTTTCATTATATCATATTATTGAGGGTATTAAGTAATTAAATTCCAAAGGTGTTAAATAGAGGCCATTTGATATTGTAGTTGTGACATACATTTATAAAATGTCTTAAGCACTGATTCCTTACCACATCCAAGGGATTGTTTCTTGAGAGACAATAGCCCCTCTAAATACAAAACAAGCCTTTGTTGCCTTTATGTTCTACAATATTTTCAACAGAAAAGGAGCTACACATTTTCCTTTATAGTGGGTTCTACTCATTTAGAGGGCTTCATAGGGTCTTTCTTTCAATTGGGAAACTATCCTCTCTGACAATATATGTAAGCATGTTAACACTTTCAAAGCTTCTAAGACTGATAAATCCAATCCTCTATTTTATATTTTATCCTACATTATGGATGTCATTTGCTTTTCAACTTCTTTTCCTACCATGGGATGGAAATGGACACCCTCTAAGCCACTTCCCATTCAGATCTACAATTCAAAAATTTGGGGAGAAAATGATGGTGACCACTTCTATGCCATCTACCATTTTTTTATAATTCTCGTTTATGAAAAGTTGTTCCGCTCAAAACCTTACTGAATCTCGAAAGAGGCCAAACTTCGCACTGGTCTAATTGGAGATTAGTTTTTTGAAGAAAACTTCTCTTATCTGAGAATATATGGTGGTCAAGGAGCCCCACATGCCTTTCCCCTTTCAGTTCACGAAAAATTATTCTATAAAGAGATATCTTACGAGATAGTCGACACAACCTACAACCTACATAAAAGCTCTAAGAGAATTTGGCCTATTTTTCCCATGCAAATTGGTATTTATACCTTAGAAAATGTTGCACTTGCCAGGAAAGAATTATTGACTTTCAATGTCATTAGGCTAGCCCAAATTAATTTAAATCACGATGAACCTTTAGGGATTGTAAGTAACCACTGTGTTAGAGTCGCTATGAGAAAGTATTTACACAAAAAGTCTCCCTATGATGATATCTCTCACAGAGTCCAGTCTTATGAGCATGCTTGAGAAATTTATCTTGATTAATACCAAAATTTTCTTGCATTCAGAAAAGAAAGAAAGAAATCATTGCCTTTGACTTTACAAAAAGCAACTGGTGAAGCTCATACTGCAGAAGCCTCTTCATCTAAAACTCTTGTAGTCATCCCTAACAAAGGTTCAAAAGGCATTGAATAAGTGTTTGCAGAAGTTGTTGATGACCTCTTTAAAAATGGTATTATGAAAAAGCTTCCACTACAATCAAAACGCATGAGCAAACACATGTATTCATAAAAACTATAACAGTTGTTCCTCGACAACACAAAGTTACCAAATCTCCTCCTCATACTTCCACTCATAAGAAACATGCTCAACAATGGTCAAATGCCCCTTTCCATATCGAGACTGGCTTGGTCGCCTCCGAATTCTTGTTGAAAACTTCGATTAGTACTATTCCAACAAAAAATTCACATGAATTCCTAAAAACTACAACAATTGTCCTTGGGCAACACAAAGTACTCGAAGCTCCTCCATAGACTTCCACTCCTAAGTAACATGTTCAACAACAATCATATACCCTTGTTCATATCGAGATTGGCTTGGTGACCTCTAAAGTCTTATTGAAAACTCCCATTACCACTATTTTCGGTATTAGTTCACATTAAGAAATATTGCTCTGTTCACTATCACTAATAAAAATTCATTATATTTCTCCACTAGATTTATATTTCAACCTGCACAAGAATGTTGTCATTAAAAAAAGCAGAAAGAAGAGAAGAATTGAAGAAACATAAGTTCCTTCAGAGGTAGTATGGGATGGCTTATGATTAAATGAAATGTAAGTAGTTCAAAAATTAGCTAACTTTATCAGAGTATACACAAATGCCAATGTCTACTATGTTACCAAATTGATGGAGATTCTGAAGCAAAAGGATCCTATAATTTTGGAAGTGGAACAACAATTGTTAAAATAAGGAAATCAACTTTGAGTGTAGTTAAAACTGCTAGAATATGAAGCTCAACAAAAACACATTTAGAAGATAGAGGAATTGTAATAGAAATGAAAAATGAGACTCGTAGCCTACAACATGGGCTTTAGGTCACTATCCAATAGAAGGATGCTCAATTGCTTGAATTGCAATTGAAAATTAAGAAAGCAACCAATAATGTAGTCAATTTGGAAAAGTTTAGACAAGAAGCCTTTAATATCAACCAACAATTCCTCCATTTACAGGAGCAATTTTATAATAAGCTAAGTCTAGCTCAAGCTCACTAGAACCTCACAGTTAAATTGTTGAATAATATGAATGATAAAGAAATAAAGTATGAGGAGGAAAATAAGCAACTCACAAAGCTCACAATTTGGTAGGATTGTGACAAGATAACCAACCTCAGCCTACCCCAAATTACTATATTACAAAAGAAAACAATCTTAAAAGCTCGGAAGGATCACTTGCATAGGTCTAAGGATCTACTTAAAATTGCTCAACAAAGTTGTCTCCCATTGATACATCCTGCAATGTAGATAGTCAAAGATATATGATCAGAATCAAAGACTTCAAAGGATAGGCCACTAGAAGCAAATGCACTAAAAAAGAAGGCAAAAGCCTAAAAACAAGAGCATCAAAGTAAAATTGCACAAATTTAGAACATTGACCTAGACTGCATTTGGAGATATTTGGTCAAACCATAGTTATTTTCTAATGGAAAAATTAGTTATTGAAAGAATAACAGAATAATTGCTAGCTATTGAAGCACATGTATTTGACTGCCAAGTCAATGTGCAACTCGATCCTCCTACATAACTTGCATACCACCAACAAATTAATTCACAATGACAATCTCCCAATAAGGCTTCTGTGAGCATTAGTCCAATGCACCAAAGAATTATTTTAATTGGAAATCAAAACAAACTTTTACTTTCCCATTTTTATATTTTTAAGTTCTTAAGTTCGTAAAACTTGGAGAGTATCTTTATTCTCTATTTTGCAATATTATTTAAACAATAAGATGACTTTGAACAAGGAGTTCTCATTTTTGCAAGAGAGTATGATTGAAATTAGTCGCCACTCACTAATTACTTTTGTTGTGATTGAAGCATTAAGACAATAATCTGTGTGAATGTTATGTTTGAGGGAATTATAGATTTATTTACAATTGTTTTCTTTTAGCCACTAAACAGGTAGATTTGCATTGTTTTGCCAATTATGTGATTAATGTGATTTTGAATCGAATTTACTACTTTTGGTTTCATGTTCGTGTTGCATGTTTTTCATCCATATGCTATGTTTCTTTTTGCATGTTTTTAGGTGCATATACTCCACAACAAAATTTGTAGCTAGTCCATTGTAAACAAATTGCAACCAGGGGCTAGCTACTTTGCAACTATTTCCTTTTTTTTTTTTTAAAGAGTGGGAAAATTTATCATAATTCAGTTGTCAAACCAACAATGGGGACAACTGTCACTGGCTGCTATCCACGAATGCAGGCTAAATTATCATTATTATTCAAGGAAAACCACACCACCTGGAATTACCCACTGATGGTCCATAAGGGGGTAGACTTTCACTCATGTCAAATGCCTTTCGGTCTTGGGCAGTTAACTTTCACTCATGCCAAATGCCTTTCGATCTTGGGCGATTAACTGTTTTCTTATGTTAAAGAAAGATGAGTTATTAGCCAAACAAAAACAATTTTGGAACATACTCCAATCCTTATTATTTAATAAGTATCCTATTATGTAAAATACACAGTTATTTATTTATAAAAAATAAAATTTAATTTTATCAAATATTTTTAAATCTCAAATGGTTAATCTATTTTTCATATTTTAAGAAAACAAATTCATAATTAATCAAAGCAATTTTAAATATAACTCCAAAACTATAATACGGAAATATTTTAATAGCTCAACCAATTACCTGTAATAGAAAATACAAAGTTTAGTTAACCGCAATGTAAAATAAATATGTTTAATTAAAAGAGAAATTTGAAATCGTGATGTTTATGGTCCAAATGATTCCACACACTCCCAGGTTCTGAAAGTCTTGAAAACTCGACATCTAAATTAGTTTCTCGTTTCTATTAGATGGGCAGACAAATCCTCGCTGTAGATTAATCATTCCCTCGGGCCATTTCTTCATCTGAACTGATCATGGAAGCCTGCGCCAGCGTAGTCCCTACAATCCGCTTTAGAAATTCAACAAAGCAATATCTAAATCCAAGCTGCCCATCTACTCATTCAGCCATTTTCAACAAGAATAGTCTTTCAACTTCACCATGTTGCTTTCTTTGCAGTTGTTCTTCAGCGTCTCATATGGTGTCAAGGCGGAGAGTGCAGGCTGTAAAACCCATTGGGGCTTTGAGCAGTTCAAGAGGAAGTCTCTCTGCATCATTGGACTCGGTAGGTACATCATCTAGCCTATGGATGCCCAGACCGGAGGACCTGGATACAACCAATATGCTTCTCAGACAGAGGATTGTCTTCTTGGGCTCCCAGGTTTGTTTCTCAGCTCCCTGTATCATTAGGTTTTCCAGAAGAAAAAATTGCTTCTTAGATGAAATGGTCAAGTGGGTTTGTGACAATTTCTGCAACTCAAAGCAACCCACATCCCGATTCAACACAACACAATGTATGCCCTAGCAACTTGGGGTATTCTGAAACCTTATGAGCGACATTTGTCAGTTCATGGTCTAGAGCTCAATTCCCATGCAAACAATTCATTTGCAAACAATTCATGGTTGACTCCTCTTTTATTTGTGCATATGCTACTTGTAATTTTTGGTTTCACCTATATGGCAATTTTCGTAGGAATCATATTTCACATGTATGGATGCTTTAAGGCTTCAACCCATGGGTGGATGTTCTCTGCAATGATCCTATCCGATCCTAATTTTGGGTTTTGTCTGGTTAGTTGCATTTGCCAAATTTGATATCCATGTAGTCATCCTGTTGCATATAGACACCATGGCTCTTGATAACATGGTTCGATGCCATCTCTATGGCAAAAGGTGAATGTGCTGGACAATTTAAACTTGCTACTTTGTTGCCTTGGAGGATCTGAGCTTATTGCGGCTACTTTTTGGTTGTTGATGTGATGGGCAGGTAGATGATGTGAGTGCCGATTTTATTATCAGTCAACTCTTGCTTTTGGATTTGGAAGACCCAACGAAAGACATAAAATTGTTTATCAATTCTCCAGGAGGTTCCGTTACTGCAGGTATACAAGGCTTTTTATTCAGTTTAATTTTATACCATACCCCTGCTTTAAAGTTTTATGTTTATTTTTAAACAGAAACAAAATATTTTAACACAATTTGCACAAGATTACGGAAGAGCCATATCTGGTTATACCCATAGGGTATTTTACATAGATGACCGAAAACTCTTTGGATTTGATTGCTGTACTTCTTTAAACGAGTGTTGCGAACATCTCGATAACATCCTGATTTTATCTCAAAGTCATGATTTTTTGGCCTAGACGATGTTTGCCGATTTTTAAAAATATTTTTATGGTATCTTAATTTTGCCGATGTTCGCCGATTTTTACCAATATTTTCCCGATTTTTACGATTTTTTGGTTTTCTGGACCCTTGCCGATTTTATCCCGATGCCGATGTTCGCAACATTGTTTAAACTTGTTTGTAAAATTTAACATCTGACTTCTTAACCTGCCTAACAGATCTATTCCTGCGATTCTCATCAAAACTTTTTTGAATTAAGAGACGGTTTGAGCTTGCTAGTGGTTGTAGCCGTCTGGAGGCTGGTTTCAACAAGTTTAACGTAGTTACACATAATTCAGACATTTTCCACAATTTTCAGTATTCGTCACTGTAGTATACAGCATAATTTCATTACCTTGTTTGCTTCTTGCAGCTTATCACTTGTGCGGTGTGAACTTGTGAGGAAACTGTAAGTGGTAAATTTTGGTACTAGCCCCTTTTCAACCATATCAATCATCATCATAAAACATCAAAATATTTTGCATTTACCTTCCAGACAATACCTGATAACATAATTCATATACCGTGAGTTGAAAAGAGTGACCGAATCCCCCTGTGGAATTTTCCCAAGTGTATTATCTGTCAGCACAGAAGTTATCTCAATGTTGTTCTAATTTATGACATATCAAGTTACATAGTACAACTTGAAATGGCAGCGGTTGGATACTTTAATTGAAGCCCCCAGAATATAGGTGCTGCTTCCTGTGCCTCTTATTCATAATGAAGCATTTTGATGAATTCAGCATATGAGACAGCAAGCTCTGGCCCAACCAGTGATTTATCAGTTCCCCAAGAACTGTAATATTTAGAGCAGAATCTCTGTGGTTATCGTTGCCAAGAAATAAATCCATCTCAAGCATTTATTCCAAAAGTTTCCTTGCCTCTTCCAACCTGCCTCTATACAAAGTCCATTAATAAGGTCAGTGTAGCTAAAGAGATTGGCACAGTTCCTCTCTGTTACACTCTAATATAGCATATTATATTTGATGCAGTTGAAGACCTTGCTTATGCAGGTTGCACCAGCAGTATGTTGGCTATGGAGCCATACTTTGTCATATGGAGGCCTATGTATCAATGATGGTCATTCAGTTGGCATTGTCATTATTTGTGACAAACAGGTGCAGGGTTTTCTGATGGAGCATTATGGTTTAATGGGGGGGATTATTGTTTGTGCACACTCTTTCCTTTACACTTCCCTTGTGACTTTGTCTACCACCTTTGGGTGGGTGCCAAGGTATCTTGAGGAGAAGTGTCTATTTGCACGCTTGTTGATTATTGTTGCATCCCCTTAGAGCACTTTTCCAGAGAGTTGATGTTTTCTTCCTTAAAGGGGTGTGTTGACTATATTGTGCTTATTATTTTCATTATTGGCAAGTTCACCATGTTTCATGTGTATTATCATGAAGCGCGTTTCTCTTGCACACAGTTTTATATTGATATAGCCTCCAAAGGGCTATAGTAGACTGTACTGCATGATTCATGGTTCATCTCTGCTTGATGGTGTGAACACCCTAGATGATATTGGTAGTTTGATAGTGATGTGGCATGATTTGATTGGTTGATTACTTAATGGAGTAGAGCGCTCCCTTTGTTGGCATCTTTGGCACATATTCTGAGGCATGGGGATCCTTTATGCACAATGCTCTAGGTCGCTTCATATGTAGAGCGATGGCTAAGAGACTTGTTAATGGTATTGGTACATGGGTTCACATGGTAGCAAATAGTTTATGGATTTGATTGGAGGATTTATAATGATTTACTCCTAGATCCAACCACCTTGCAAGAGGAGGTCTAACCACTAACCACTTTCTAGGTCACCTCATCCTTTTGCCCATGGTTTTAGAGTGGATTGATGTTAGTGTCACATCGTTTCAAATGGTTTCTCTTGGTTTTGGGACTCGGAACCCCTAGATCCTAGACAAGACTCACTACACCGACTGGCCAGATAGGTGGGCTCTTCCCACATCCCAAACTGTGGGTCAAAGGCATACTAAGGCTTACTCTTGTGGCACACACTGCACAAGAGGTCCCTCATCTTCAGGAGCTTTCCAGCATCAATCCCTAATCCTGTGAGCTCTGACAGGGGGGAAAGGCAGCTCAGTGTTCTCGATCAGTTGTGACTGCTTCTCGGAAGGGTCATGTACATAAGTCCAAGTTGCTCTCTAAAAACCAAGAACTTTTCTTTCGGTAAAGGCTTGGTAAGAATGTTAGATATTTGATCATCAGTCACAATATGATGGAGCCTCACTGCTCCTCTCTACACCATATCACAGCAATAGTATGCTTGGACTTGTCATGGAACATAGTATTTCTGCTAGACAAATCCCACTCTTATTGTCACAATATATAACTGTTTTGTCTTGAACTTGCTCAAATAGCTCTTCAAAGAGCTTCCTCAGCCATACGGCCTCACAGCTAGCCATGCTATCAGCAATGTACTCAGCTTCAGCTGTACTCAGTGCAACAGACTTCTGCTTTCTGCTCATCCAAGAGAACATGGCAAATCCCAAGGTAAATGTTAAGTTTAGATAACAATGGTATGTTCTATGCTTGGACATGTCATGGAACATAGGATTTTCTGCAAGACAAATCCCACTCTTATTGTCACAATATATACCTGTTATGTCTTGAACTTGCTCAAATAGCTCTCCAAAGAGCTTTCTCAGCCATACGGCCTCACAGCTAGCCATGCTAGCAGCAATGTACTCAGTGCAACAGACTTCTACTTTTTTATCATCCAAGAGAACATGGCAAATCCCAATATCAATTCCAGATTATAAATCACATTAACATTGACAGTAAATGTTGATAGAACATAAACAATAAGCAGAAGACAAGCAAAGACAAGAGGACACAATATTTGGCGGATGTCAGGGAAAAACGGTAAACCCCAATGCAGGGAAAACCCTTTGATGAAATCTTCTAATTATTCTTCAAAAGTTCAGCACAGAGAGAGTACAATATACAAAATATGCTTGCCCAATACTTCAATCAAACAACAGTCAACAGGACCCCCTAAACAAAAAGTCAACATTGGTCAAACCAGCAAGAAGACACCTCCAAATCAGCTCGGTCAAACCTAGTCAATGCGGCCTCCAATAGTAGTCCAATCAGCCCAAAACAGATCCGAAAAACTCAGTCAAACTTGGTCAATAGAAAAGTCAACACTGCGATCAAAGTGTTGCGGTCAACGCTGGTCAAAGTGCTCAGAAATCCTCGATTTTTGTGCCAATGCAACTAGGGTCTAACCATGCAAGTGAGATGCAAAGATTGAAAGATATGTGAACAAGGCTATCCAAATTCAAAGAGAGCCAATAACAATGCCAATCAACAATTAGTTTCTTCTTCTAAATGCCAATGAATATATCATTTCAGAAATGCTTCAGACTTTACTGTCGTCACAGATGTGAGCTTATTGTAGTATATATCAGTCTTCTTAAAGATGGAATCAACCCACAAGATTGTTCACAAAATGCAAGTATTTATACCAAAATTTAGTGACCAAAGCAATGTGATGCTATTTCAAATCATACCTCTGTAGCTTATACATCAGTCACAAGTATGATGAGGTCAGCCCACAAGATTGCTCATAATTCAACACTAAATGCAAGGAAGAGAAGCAAATATATAGTTTGCTGCTAAACACATTTAAAAGATGCCACTGTGAAAAAAAGGTTAGACTGTTGTAGGTTATATCAGACCTTTACAATTTTTATATCAGACCACTGCATCTATTTATCAGTCAACTGTAGCATGATACCAAAGCCAAAAACACTTGATAAACACTTATAATTATTCTTGTGATTATTATGTGTTGATCCTTGGTGTGCTTAGGGATTTATTATTATGAATTGTTGTGTAATTAGGTTGAAGCTATTGGAAATTCTGCAAATAGGCCACAGTGGAGAGGACTTAGGTCCTAGAGGTCTGTGGCCTTCCTTCAAAGGCTAGTGTGCCAAGATGAAATCCCAAATTACAATGTTTTGACCATAAGCTAGTGCTCTGACCCCTCTAGGGAATAGCATTAATCCTGCAATCACAGAAGTTAGCTCCAGAATATAGCCAAAGGTATAGGACAGACCTCAAAATGACTGCAGCTAGGGCATGAAAGGTCTCCTAGGCCTTGTGGCCAGGGTAATACCTAAAAACTGAGGTTAATGGATCAACCAGTTCCCAAGGCCCAAACAAAAATGAGAACCCCCTTCCCAAGTGAACGCTAGACCTGCAAATCACCCACAGTTAGCCTTCAAACCAATTTTATGAGCATTTGATGGATCATAACTTTGCAAAAGGTAATTTCTCAATGTAAAACAAATGCCACAATCCTCAAACACTTCGTTAAGCCTGCAAACATAAAGGATTAGTCTAAAAACAATGAAAAGCACTTGATTTGCCTCCAGATGTCTGCAACTATGGCTTAGAGGCTTCTTAAGGCATGCAGCTAGAGATTTTGTGGCTGCTTGATTGCAGGCCTGCTGAAGCATTCTGAGGTAGCCGCAAGGGCTTTAAGGCTAGCTAGGCCTAGGGGAAGGCCTGCTGAAGCATTCTGAGGTAGTCGCAAGGGATTTAAGGCTAGCTAGGCCTATAGCCGCAAGGGCTTTAAGGCTAGCTAGGCCTAGCTAGCCATAAATCCTTTGCAGCTACCTCAGAATGCTTCAGCAGGCCTGCAATCAAGCAACCCAGTTAGCAAAATGATAAAATAGCCACGAGACTTCGTTTGCAAACCCCTTAATTGATAGACCCCTGAAGGAACCCTTATTTGCAACGAGAATAGGCCCCTGTAGGGCTTGCGACCATCAAAAGAGGCTAAGCGTTGATGAGAATAGGCTTAAAATCAGTTGATCTATGCCTATTAAGGCTATATCAGGGATCAAACCCCTTGCAGCTTCTTCAGAAATGTTAGACGGCCTCAAAAGGTTGAAATGGCAGCCCTAAACCCCAGCCGCTTAGGCTAGGTGAGGGCTAGGGCCTTCAGAAGCCAAATTTCCTCCTTAATATGAAGATGACCAACCTGCAAAACAAGCTCAAAAACCCTATACGTCCTTCTAAATTCATTAAGAAAATTTGAATGGAAAAACAAAAACCCCACAAGCTATGTACACAAGGAAAAATATTTACAAGTGTTAATGAAAAATATTTACAAGTGTTAATGAAATTATTTACAAATTATTCACAAATAAAAATTACAAGCTCTATTAAGCAGATCTAGATTTATCTGCACAATTAAATTTGAAATAATGTGAGAGAGAGAGAGAGAAACTTTTAATTAGGGCCATGACCAAGCCACTGCAAACAAATCATTAGATAAGCCAAGGAGCCAAACAAGATGAAGTCACTTCAAACTTCAAAGTCTATGTACTTGGGACTTCCAAGGGCTGAATAATCTAATGATTTCTCTTCACATTTAAAAGATATATTGTTAGTTTCAAAAGGGGTTTAGATACACATTTAAAACCCTCAAGATCTAGAGAAACCTGCTAGATCGAGTGAGCAGAAAATGTTTCTCTAGAACCCAACACCTAAAGCAAGATACCTGTGCTGATAGATGATCCAACTACTGGCTTTGAAACAACAATATTCAATATTACACAATTGGAACATTAAAACATATTCAACACATACCATAGATCATTGAACGAGAGACGCCATGAATTGAACCCCAAAGACATTTTATTATTGCAAAATAAAATACATCCAACAACTTGACTCACAGCTTGCTTCAGATTTTTCATTACAGTACATGATGATCAATGAGGAGCTCAATAGCTTCCTTATATAGAAAATTGAGAGTGTGAGAACCCTCCAAGTGGAAAAATGGCTAGTTTGACTTGATCCCGAAGAATAATGGCTAGTTGTTGCTTGATCCATGCCAAAATTAAATCTTGTCCCTTGATTTGGAAGAAAAAATCGAATTTGTTGATAGAGACCTTGATCCCGGTCCAAAAAATATTTTTTCCAACCTTTTTTCTTTGAAAATTGATCCTTGACCTAATCACCACGGTCCAAAGGTTTGATTTTTCTTAACAAAATGATTTTTCCCTTGATGGAGGACCTCATAAAATTAATTTCTTCTGGACCCACAAATTTTTGAGGGATTTTCTACTTGGAATTGAGTCTTTCAAATTTATTCTTCCTCAGGAATGACACCTTTCTCCAAAATTTAATTTTCCATTTGGAGAGATTAATTTTCCTCTAATTTTAATTTTTTTGATTAATTTCTAGATAATTTTATTTTAATTTTTGTCAGAAAATTAAATAATAAACTCGAGAGGGGATTACAAATATTTTTCCACCCTCTAAGTGGGTCTAAAAAATATTTTGGTAATGGTGTTCTAATTACGAGAAACCATTCACCAAAAAAATTCGTCGACAACACTTTTACATCATGATATTACAATAATCAACCCTTAGAAGGGGAATTTTACACATAGATAAAACCTCTTAGACTCAACCAAATTCTGTGACACAAGACACTTGATCTAGTGTGATAAAAATACACATATTCGATAACACTGGGACTCACCTAAGACCTTATCAACGAGTTCCACCCTAGCTTTGGGGTATGTTTGGGAGAAAAACACTGCTAATTATTCGTGTTTAAAAACACAGATAATTAGGGATGTTAAAAAACTCCATTGAATGAAACCCTTTGACAGGAATCATAGGCTTACCTAGGTGTTATTACATGGCTTCATGGTCATACAAGAATCATTTTTATAACAATTTTGCGAATTTGGGATTACATTGATAACAATGACTCAAAAATTTGTATCCACTGCGTTATACTCCGCTTCTTGGAACTGTTAACATGTGCATGGTCAACAGGTATCAATATTCTAATTTTGGGTGGTTCATGGGTATCATTTTGGGACCTAGTAAGTCGAATTGCTTTTGTTATCCACTGCGTTATACTCCGCTTCTTGGAACTGTTGACATGTGCATGGTCAACAGGTATCAATATTCTATTTTTGGGTGGTTCGTAGGTATCATTTTGGGACCTAGTAAGTCGAATTACTTTTGTTGGACGTGACTGTGGCTCACACTATTGCGTGGAGGATGTATTGACCCTATGGAACCATGAGAAGATAGTTGGTTGACTGATAAACGACCAAAGGACCTGCGCTGTACATTTTGCTGTTGTGGTTGGTTATGTGAACGAAATCCCTGTCATGCCATTTGCTGAGCACTTATGTTGGAGGTTGATGTGTTCTTCACTCAGAAACTGAGCCATTAAAGTACACACACAAGCAGATTGGTTGCACAATTGAAGGCAGCGTTTAGAGGGGACATTCCAGTCTTACAAGGAGGGTTGAATCCCTGGTCCCTGGGATGTTCTGAGTCCTGACTGCTGTTCACAAGAGAAATAAACTCTGATATATGTATACAAGTTGCTGAGGGGCTGATGCACTCCTTAAAATCTTCTATTGTACCCAGGGTTTCCTCTAAACCATTTAACTTCCAATATGTTCGTACAGTGATTATAATGGGTCTGTTCTATTTGATGTTTATTGTGATGAAAAAACATATATCAGCTGTCTAAAAATTCCTGGGACATTAAATATATCCTTCGAATGCTTTGGAGGTCTTGTTTTGGTTACATAATGCTCACTGTGCATATTTTCTGAAGTGGAATTCCTAGAGAACATTTACAGCAGAGTGTAGACTAACTGTTTAAAAAAATTACCACAATGAAACTCAGAAATTTCAAAGAAAAATCAGAAATTTGTCAAGGCGGGATTTTACATCTTAAGAAGTCAGATGAAGCAGAAGGAAGAACACTGCGTGAACCATGAGCAGGAAATTGTCACATTGAAAGCAGAAGTGGACAAGTTGAAACAGAAACTGAGGAGTTCACAGATCTTGGAAGACATTATCAATTGCCAAAGATCACCACTTATCAAGACAGGTCTTGGATATGTTGGTGAGTCTTCATGCTCCAATGATGAAGAGCAGCCACATGTCGAAGAAGAAAAGAAACCTCATGAAGAAGAGAAGTCACATGTCAGAGAAGAGAAGCCTGATGAAGAGCAGCCATATGTCAAGGAAAAAAAGAAGCCTCGTGATGAAGAAAAGACTCATGAAAGGAAACCTCATGCCAAAAGTGGAGAGAAGCCCAATTTCAAAGTCCTGCACAAATCAACCAACACCAAAGGCTCGAAGACCAATACCTCAAGAAAACAAGATTATGCATTCAGAACGCTAAATCATCAAAGAGCATTCAGAAATGGAGAGTAACATAGCCTTGGGTATTCTCAAGGGGGAGACACCTTTAGTAGATCTTCACCCTATACACCCAAGTATACAGACACATATTATGGTTATTGTTATGCGTGTTCTAACTATGGACATAGAGCTGCAGACTGCAGGAGACATTGCAGGGGTATTGATAAAGGGTTTTATCAAAGCCCTGAAAGGAGACTTTCCGGAAGACAAGATAGAGTCCCATAAGCCTATGACAGCAGAAGTTACAATACATTTGCTCCATTGTTCAGACCAGATGTAGAGTGCTACCTATGTCATAATTTTGGCCATTTTGCACAAGATTGTAGAAGCAGCTTGACATGGACCCTGCAGAATCAAGAAGGAAGGACATTCACCAGGAATGAAGACAAGACCACCAGGATCTGGCAGAGAAAACATGCTTCATAATGAATTCTCAAAAATCGGTAGATGCACTGAGACAGGGGGAGTTTATAGGAGAGCATACCGTCAGGGGAAGCCTATGTTATTGGAACAGATGATGCTGCTGGAAAGCACATTATCAGGGGGAGCTTGTAGAGATGATGCATCAGGTGAGCATGTGTTAAATTGGACAACTAGGTCCAAACTTCCACCACTTTACATTTAACGAGACTTGGATATGCGTGATCCTTGTCATGTACACAAGTGGATACTTATGTCATACGGTTCGGGTTCGAATTTGAGTTTGGCGACGATTAAGTTCGATTCGGGTTCGAATATTCTGATGAGGTTCGTAATGAGGTTCGACATTAGGTTCAACTATATATATTTTTCAATAAATATATATATGGCATAAAAAAAAATCAAAATCAATTAATAAATTATAAAACTATGAGTAGGAATTTTGATTAGTAAAAGACATGAATAACTTAATCATAATAGGATCTAATTATATCAATGACATTACTTAAATGTAAACATACACGGTACACGGTACACCATATTAGTTTGCAAATACAAATTTTGGAAGTTCTAGCAAAAATTTTTGAATCTATCCTAAAGTAATTAACCAAAACAAATTTAAAAGGTTACAGTCAACATAAACGACGTTTTCAGTTATTATGTGATATGATATGAAGTGCAAAGAAAGTAAGGTTTCACAACTGTAATGCTAGAAACACCTAAATTGCCCATGTCCCAGTCGGGAACTTGTGGAAAATTGAAATGCAGAATGCGGCAGCGACAACACTCAGCAAACTCGGCGGCAGCGACACAACAAACTCTTTCACTTGTAACAATTAATCATAGCACCCATTCTTAAATAATCAAAACCGGGAAAATAATTGGCAGGAATAGCCCATTGTTTACAAAAACCACTAACAAAAACCGCTCAAGCAAAAAAAAACATAAAATTTATTAAAATCGAACTTTATGGGAAAAATCATAAAATTCGCCTTCAGGTTCGATCAGGTTCGGCATAATGTTCGTCTTCAGGTTCGGCGTAAGGTTCGGCATTAGGTTTGCCGAACCTGATCGAATTTGAATTTCTTTATTAGGTTCGCCGAATTTCGAATTTCAAAGTTCAGGTTTGGCGAACCCTGTGACATAGGTGGATACCCCCAAGCAGTGATGAGCCTTGGATGTGCGAGATCCTTGTCACATGTTGACAAGTGGATCCCCCCAAGCAAAGATGAGCCTTGGATGTGCAAGATCCTTTTCATGTGTTGACAAGTGGATTACCCCAAGTAGAGATGAGACTTGGTTGTGCGAGATCCTTGTCATATGTTGGTAAGTGGCATTCCCCCCAAGTGAATATAAGGTGATGGATGAATCTCCTCTATGATGATTCTTCTTCATTAGAGAAATCATTGTTCCAAATGATACAAAGCAGAGATGAACAAAGATGAGCGGAGAAAGCGTAGATCTTTGTCGCCGAAATAAATTCCTTCCTAGTTGAGAGGGGGTGTTGAAAATTGGTAGCTCAGGGATGAATTTCTAAAAATAGAAAGTTAAAAAAATAGAATTTCTGAAAATAGAAAGTCTAAAAATAGAACTTTTAAAAGCAGAATGTCCAAAAATATAAAGTCTTAAGTATAACTTTCCAAAAATAGTAAATTACCTTGCATCAATTGGTAATCAACTATTGTTGATGGAAAATTCCTTTTGATCATCAATCAACCCTAATAGTTCAATTTCGACTTAATCATCAATATTATTATTACTATTATTATTATTCTTATGATATTATTAAATTATTATTAAAAAGAAATTCAAGTTTCTCAATCATGTCATATGTAACTCCCCTCTTACGCACCTCTTACACTCTCTTACACTCTTTAATGACTCGTCATAAAAAGATTCCTCTTACCCCTCTTTAATGCATTAGTTACACTTCTCTCCTAAATGCATAAGTTACACTCCTCTCCTTTATGGCATCAGTTACACTTCTCTCCTTTATGGCATGAGTTACACTCCTATTTTGACATATGCAACTCCTCCTCAAGGCATAGTAGTTACTCTCATGAATTCGACCTCCTTGCTCTTCCTATATATTTGTATCTCTCATCCTCACTTGATACACTTACTTGTGCTTGTGAAAGGAGAATTCGAACTTGAAAAGGGAGAGTTGGAGAGTCTAGAGGAAGATTGAGAGGGAGAGAGAGAGAGAGTCTTGAAGAGCAAGAACATATCTCGGAGAGCCAAAGTGATTCAGTGTTTGCATCAACTACTGCTATCATAGATATTCTTCAGATTTGGGTGAACTTCTTCATTCTCTCATTGTACTTTATCTCTGCTGAATAATTGATTTCTAATAGAAGAAGAATTTGGTTGGGTTTTCCCTTGGTCATTGACCTAACTTCTCTGTGTCTCATTGGGTTCTTTGTTGTCTTCTAGAATCCATTGTGCATATGGTTTATATGATTTATGTTCTATCTACAATTACTTTACTTATTTTGCAGCATAAAAAAATTATGGATTTAGAATTTCAACAATACAATTGGGTTCTCGGGTCTAGTGCAATGGAAAAATCCCTACCATGACTATATTCTTAGCACTACAATTTTCCAAAATTCTTATAGTCGTATAATTGCTGGTTAGTTTTACTGTCTAAGAGTCAGGAACCTTGTCATCATGCCTGTGGCTTAGCCACCTTCCAACTGGTGCGGTATGGGCGCCTAGTAACATTCTCACACTGAACACTGTACAATAAACTTGACCCTAGTCTCTTAGTGAAGAACAAGTAACCATCTAGCCTCTGGAAGGGTTTTTGGATTGACTGTTGATGAAACTCACTGTAGTTTGGAATTGACTAAGAGCACAGTTGTAGAAACTATTACATCACTGCACCTTAAATTACCGCAGAAGGGCGCTAGGCACACAGGGATACATGGCTCCAGAAAACTGTGTTGATGGACTGATGTCCTTGATGCTTGATATGTTTGCATCTGGAGTCGTGCTGCTTGAATTGATTCTGGCAATGGAGCCATAATCTGAATAAGGGAATTGCCATGTCTGCACTTCTTTCCGAGTGTCCCTGAAAGTAATCAAGTCATCTATTAAACAAATTAAGTTCAACCTGAGCTGAGGTCAGATGACACTCGATTCTTAGGTCATGTCCTTTGTTCACCGTGCCATTTCTTGTTGAGGAAAACAAAAGTTGGAATCGCCATGTTTGCAGCTAGCAGGATATACTCATCTCAAGCTTTATAGTGTATTATCAGACCTTTATATCTTTCTGTAGGGAATCCAACGTCAAACTGAAAGTTGTGGCTAGCCTCATTTAAAGTTCCTGTACATTCCTTGCTTTCACATTAGCAAAACGCTGAACTCTAATTTCTGGGTGGCAATTATACTCGTCTTGAAATTGAATTATTCAGGTAGTTTAATAGCAGCTTGTATTGGAGTGTCCTGTGACTTGTCCTGCCCCTTACTGCTTGAATTGACTGTGGGTGGAGGAAGATATCCTCCAGAGTCCCTTATAGCTGCTGGGTGGAGGAAGATCTCGTCTGGAATTCCCCATGACATGTGGGTGGAGGAAGAAATCATCTGGAGTCCCTCATGTCAGCTGGGTGGAGGAAGACCTCCTCTGGAGTCCCTCATAGCTGATGGGTGGAGAAAGGCCTCCTCTGGAATCGCCCATGACAGGTGGGTGGAGGAAGACCTCCTCTGGAATCCCTCATAGGTGTTGGGTAGAGGAAGACCTCTTCGGAAATCCCGGAATATGCCTGTAAGTTGTATACCCTTAATCCAGAAGGGTGGACGTGGCGAAAAACCTCTGGAATCCCAAATGCATCTGGAGGTTTGGTCAGTAGGACAAATTCCTTATGTTAGGGGGTGACAGCTGCATTACTAGCAGTTGTCAGCGGATGGGAGGAGAGTTGTGAGCCTGTTCCCATTGCCCTTCCCAGATCACACGCTATCGAGTAACCTGAGGTCTTGGCTCGTCCAATACATCTGATAAAAACTTCAAGGTTACATGCTTAGGCATGGCTAAAGAAGTCGATTCAAGGATGACACTACACAGCTCTGAGGTCTCAAGGTCTGCACCATGATTGGATGTAGAATATTAGCTACGCACCCTGTTGCCCGCATTGGTTTAACTATCAGGCATTTTAGTGGCTAGTCTGTGCATCAGTTTGGAATACCTGGAGTCATGACAAGGGATTTTCTCTCCTGTTGTGAGCTGCTTAACACTCTGCCATATTAAACAGTCTCAGGTAATCTTCTCAACAGTTTGGTTGTATGCCACTCCATTGTATGGATAAATACTGACAGGACTGTACCTTTGTAGGCAACCTTGGTATGCCACCTACTGCCTAAAATAGGACCTATCCTGCGATAATACAATACCCTTGCCCGACATAATATTTATATGACATAACATTACAGTAAATAAATTAATTGCTTTCAGCGTGGATGGTACATGTAAGGTCACTGGTTTCCCCACTGCCCTGTTTTACCACAGAAGCATAAGTAGCATTACAAAATGCAGATATCAACATCATAAGCCATTATTAGACTCATCGGGGTTAATTCATGTGATGCCACGCCTGATTCTCACCAGGCATCACTGTTTACCCCATGATTTGCAAGTACCGGCCACATGGATAGTGATATTGAAGTAAGGTTAAGCACCGGTATGCCACCTAACATCAGTGTGTTATATCCAGCATTATTGGTACTAGGCATTTACGTCCTTAATGCAAGCCTAACGAAATAATAACATGGCCTATGGTTGACCTCACTATTTGATACACCAAGATTACGAGCCTACTATGTTTTCTGCACTTCTGTCCCAAATTGTTCCATAACACACCTTATCAGTGGTTGCATAGCTGGTAGGAACAGACTGAATCTAGATTGGATACTGCTAGTCAACCAACCATATCTGGCACATGAACTATATAACTTACCGTGAGGTAAAAATAACCATAAGGTTTCTGATATAATAAAAGGCTTTTTCTATCAATATGCTCACGATATGTTTTCTGTGATGATGATTTTGTTAAAAGGATTTTGTATGCCCAGAATGTAATACAATAGGAGCTTCATACCAATAGAGATCAGATCTTTAGATCAAGTAACCCTTGAATGTGAGGAAGTCAATCCATTTATTACGATGGAAAACCAGCTTACTAGATTTGCAAGAGAATAATCTGAAACAAATATTATTAGTGTTTTGCTTCTTCAGATTGCATTAACTCACCTAGTTGGCAGAATTATTGTAAATTGTAATGAAATCAAATTGACCAGATTTGCAATATCAGAAAAAAATAAATCAGTCCCTTCTCACTTAAATGACAATCTGTAAACTAATTAGGTATTATTCATTGGATTGGAAATAATTGCATCTAGTTGTTACTCTCAATCTATTTAAAATTTCTTCCCATAATAAGCGCATTGTTTGTAATCTCTTATTTCTGGTTGCTGAGTGGTAACAAGCTCAATGCCATAAGGGAACTTTTGGCCTAGTTGCACGATTTTGAAAACCACTTAATCTGCTGTCATATCAACTCTATGACTAGCATATTAACTGATGTTATTACAGCTTTATTGCTAAGGGTCCTGATTGGTGTAAGCTCTGCTTTTGGTATCTACCATACATCAAATTTAATATGTTAGTTTTCTCATGCATATAGTGAAGAAGAGAAGTTGGTAATAATTTAGTTGCTGTTCCTATGAATGGCTCCCTTTTTACATAGACAGCATTTCGTGCCAGTATGCGGTCTCTGTGTCTTCTAGCTGCACTGTTAATTGCTCATACTGCACAGTCATAAGGCGTTGCAAATTTATGTGCGATGAGCTGTCACCATAGCATTGTAGTGACTGTAATGTGCCACACGCTGGTGTTGAGTAATCTCAGTGTTATGATTTAGCTGTGCAAGATAAGTATGTGAATTCGTTAAACTGCAATGTTACAAAACACACTATCATTATTCGTGGTTGGGCATACTATTAGGTGTGATCATTATGAAGTATTATGATGCGCTATGAAGTCATTTGTCTCCACGTTGAGCTAGATGTGTTGCCACCTAAATTTTGCAGCCTTCATTTCATCAGGCAATTGTTTGTGTGTGCTCAAAATCTTTATTACCCATGTAACATCAAGATGATGTTAAGATATATTTGCTAGAATATATACACATCAAGATGATGTTAAGATATATTTGCTAGAATATATACACATCAAGATGATGTTAAGATAGTTTTGTCTGTATTAAATGCATTACTCATCACAGCATGGTTTCAAGATATATAATTATGTGCTGTGTGTTGAACGTATTATTCAGTAAAAAAATAAAAAAATAAATAAGGGGTTGTTACAATTGTTGAGATGTACATTGTTACCAGATTGCAACTCTATGGATGCCTTTCCAACTCCTTTGCAGCATAGCTGTTATTGTCTCCCAGTTCAACTCTTTGAGACAACTTCTTTTCTGTCATGCTTGAAAGATTCCCACATACTGCGGTCATGTGCCTTGATGCTCATATCATCATCATCTGCAAGGGAATCTGTCAAAGTAGAATAGTAAAAGAAATTCTTATCACCTTTGGGCTTTGGTTTTTTATCTTCAACATTTGCTGTGGAAACATGTTGCTTCCTGTTTCTCTTCTTGTTATTAGCTGTCTTAGGACAATCTCTCTTGAAATGTCCATATTCCTGGCAGCCATAACATTGGATCTTTGATAAGTCTTTCTTCTTATTAGAGGAAGAAGATCCCTTTCCTGACTTCTTGTGTTGAGGTCCAAACTTCTTTCCCTTGTGTTGAAATTTGGTTACTGGAGGACAGGTGGTTCCCTAAGGCTTTGATCTTTGGCCTAGGGAAAAGTGTCCAAATGTATTTCATTTTTTCTCCTAAAGTGATTTTATAAGTTATAAAGTCAAATCTAATTTAAAAGTGACTTTAAGTGATAAAATTACTAAGTCTAATTTTAAAGTGACTTTAATAAAGTCAATTTGAAATTAGAAAGTGAAAAGTGACTTTGGAAATACATGACTAAGATTGTCTTTATTAAAGTGGGGTGAATTAAAAATTAGAAAGTGAGATTTAAATGCACATTTAATCTCAGTCCTAGATATAAAGCTATCTCAGCCATTGGATTTAGGGATTCCTCAAAAGTCACTTAGGGTTAGGTTAAAGGAGGAAAAGAGGGAAAAGATCATTCAGTCTTTCATGAACAGATTGAGAGAAGGAGAGGAAGAGAGCAAAAGACATTTTTGAGCAGTGAGTAGAAAGAGGGCAGCAGCAAGGAGACTTCAGCAAATCCGTATAGCAGCTTAGCGGCACATTTCCCAAGTCATAAATCCGTACAATAGGAGGTTGGCACACCTTTCAAGGAAGGAGGCACAGAAAAAGAGGGATTTCGTACAACAGCTTCAGCGCACATTCCAAAGCAAAATTTGGGCTCGAAAACCGAGGAGTTTGTTGTTTTTCTGGCATAGATTTCGAGGGAATCCATACAGCAGGACAACGCTGTTTTCGAGGCTGTTTTTAGGGACAGGAATCGAGGAGGAAGTACAACTGTACTTTCTGTACAGTCCATACAGCCGTATGGCAGAACTGCTAAAATCTGGGCACACAGTTCGAGGGTGGCAGTTAAGCATTTAATGCTGTAAAATTTTTGTTTTGTAAGTTTGCTGTTTGGCACGTTTTCCGAGGCGGTGTGCAAGCACGAAAATCGAGATAAGTACATTTGTGTGGTTGCTGGAATTTTCACTGTATTTTCTGTCTCACTGTAAAAGCAATATTCAGAAATAAAGAGAGCTTTCGAACTGGTTTTCCCCAAGAGTTGTAGGCGGTTTTTTTAGGGTCATATTAACAAAAAATCAGCGTGTCAAATTTCTGTTTGTGGCTGATTTATTTTTTGAGTTTTTATTTCTGCATTTTCAGCACTGTGAAATTTCTAGAATTTGTGTTTTCAGAAAATATTTATTTTTTCAGCTTGTTGAATGTATGGTTATGGGAATGGGCATTTAACTTAATGGGAAAAATAAGGAGAAATTGAAAACCGGAGTGGGTCATAAAATTTCTACACCTTGTTGTTGAAGCGAGTTGCAAGGGCTTGAACTTCTTCATCTTGACTATCTCTAGTCATCTATCTTGCTTCTTCTTGAGCATAAGATGTCCATAGTTGTTCAAATGTAGGAGCTTCCTTCCAACTACTTATACCTGTTGCAAAAGCATCCCATGATCTAGGAAGACCATTGAGTGTTGTAATTACTAGCTCTTGATCAGGGATGGATTCTCCAATTGCTTGAAGCTGATCTCTTATTTGGGAAATCCTTATGTAGAAAATTCAACATGTTTTGCACTTATGGAATCCTAGTCAGGTCATTTATTTGCAAGTTTAATAGTTGTTTTGTTTTCCAGTTGTGTATGAGCCTTGAGGTCCTTTGTTTTAATGGTTGTTGCATCAGAGTATAATCAATACCTTCACTTTATGTTTACATTTTTATTTGTTGTCAATGGTTCCATGTCAGTTTACAGTTTCAAGGAGTTTCAAAATTTGTTTATGTATTGGGTTAATTGGGCCCTTTATAATAATATATATTGACCATTGTTAAAAGGAAAAAAAACTAATTATTTGGTCAAATTCTGTAATGTCCCAAATACCAGAAATTTGGAACGCCCTTTAAATTTTCAACTCAGAAAAACTTCAGATAAAATTTCCATTCATAAACAGAGGATTGCCATGTAAAATAGTTTCAGAAATTTAAGCCATTACCACCATAAATAATTTGCACAACATAAACCACAATATTTACGGCAAAAACGGAAAATAGAATCTGCAATTGAATAATAGACAATATAAACATGCATAAGACCTTTGCCTTATTTTATTAATATAGAAAACGCTGGCACAACAAACTGGAAATGGCTGAGGGTAATGGCTCCAAATAGATCTACAATAATGCCGCAACTGGCCTCCCAAAACAAACTGAAAATCAATAAACTGCAACTTGTGAATCCTAAATGGATCCACCAAAGAAAGAGATGGGTGCTTGCCCACTCTCACTGAATCAAATGAGGGTTTCTGTCTTGGGGCTGCTGCTGAAGTAGAGTTGCAAGTTCTCAAACCTCTCACACAAGACAATGATCAAATCCAAGATATCTCCAAATGACCTCCTCTTCTCCTTTTATAGATCTCCAAGCCTCTAGAAGCATCTTATTTTATCATTTTATTATTATTCTAGAAGATCCTCCATTGACTTAATCTTAGTGACTTTTTAATTTAATTATATTTCACTTAAGTCACTTTTGGGCTTTTTCCTCCAATTAATTATTTTTCCTTTAATTAAATGACTAATTAAAGTAATTTTTAATTAAGGAAATTGGTAAATCGCCCACCATACTCTCTCCGACCATTATAAATCACTTCTCAACATCTCATCCTGAAGATCTTCTCATTCCAGTTCCAACGAGCTATTACACTGAGGTGTTCCATCAAATAATCTTCTCGGAATACCACCTCTAGCATAATTAATTAATTTAGGCTCCATAATAATGTTAATTTATGAAAGTTGTCGGAATGCGACGAAACAAAAGACAAATTTTGTGGATGATGAAATGTGCTAGGCGAATGCCATCAAATCTCGTAGAAACTCCTCAAAATTCCCTCAGAACCCCTGATAACACGAACCTGCTCCAATGGTCTGGCCATCCCCTGTCTTGGAAATCCACCCTGGCTGTACTATGGAGAAAAAATAAAAAGGCGGACATTACAAATCCAATCAATCCAATCCAATCCAAACATTAAGAAATTAAATCAATCTTAACAAAACAACATGAATCAAAATAACATAAAAGAAACTAAATTAAACTTGCATAAATGAAACCACACTTGCTGAATTGAACTCACACTTGCTTAAAATGAAAATAAATGAAATAACATAAATATTTACAACAAAAGAAAGAGGTGTGCAAGCTGCGGTTGATGGCCCCCCCCACTCCTGAGTAAGCACACTGAACAATTATCAAAGTTTGGAGATCAAAGTAGCAATATGTATTCCATAAAATGAAGTTGGAGAAAAGCTCCAAAGATATTACAATAATTCAACTCCCTTCATCTCTATCCTCACTTTACAAATTACGAACTCTGAATGGGGCTCATTTGAAGGATGCACTCCTATTGATACAAAAACTTAAGATAACTAATCAATAAATATAGATCCACAAATCTCTCCCAGATCCACATTTATCTCTTGTGGTTACAACCAATCACCTAAAAATATGAGATTCAAATCCTCTCAAAATTCTCTCCTAGTTTTGATAGGAGACACTAGGAGACACATATCAAAACATCCATGATTCTTCTCCTTTGAATGTGCTTAGTCAATGATCCAAATCTACTACAAATATTCCACAAATCTTCATGAATTGGAATTGAAATTCGAATTTGTGGTTGAATGGCCAAATAAGGCTCTTATAGAATCTTCAAATAGGCCTACAATATCATAAAACTCATACCACTTTTAGATATATATGAAAACATGTTAATTTGTTAATATTTAACCATAAATTCTCTTAAAATACTTAAAATAAATGACTTGGAAAATAATAATGATAAACCCATATGATCATGAAAATGATTATTAATGTAGGGTTATGGAGTTACAGAATATGGTAAAGAGTTACAGAATATGGTAAAAATGATGGAAATGAGGGTAAAATAGGATGACATTTTGGATGCCCAACACATCTATTTGCACCTCATCAATGAGTCGGCCCAAAGATGGATGCACCACCATCTCCAACAAGTTCTCCCTCCTCTGAGCTGAAATGCCATGCTCCTGCTGTCTATTAGCCTCCCGCAGAACTGCCCTGTCAACCTCTAACACCTCCTGAGGATAAGTGTTTGCAACTACTGTCATCCTGCTAGATGTTCTTACATCTGTCTGCTCCTCATTAATGACTGACCCCACGAGTAGCTACACATCTCTCACATGCTCAATATGGACCTCCAACTGGCTCTCCTCAAAAGGCTCATCATGCATACTATGCATATCATCCCCCTCAGCTGACTCATGCTCCACCATATGTTGTTCGTGCTGAATTGTCAATGGTGACTCATCATCTTGAATGTCTCCCATAGGATCCACTGACTGCTCACTATATAAATCTAGTCTGCTATCAACAACTCTGTATGACTCATGCTCCTCAGAGGTAACCTCGTATGAGCCCATGGACTCATCCAAAGAAGAATCCTCATTCTGAAAATCAGAAGGAATCTCCTCCTACTCTACCTCTATCATTACCTGAGTGTCATTCAAGCATGAGTGATTAGGTCCCCAAGGTTCTTTGCAGATGAAGCAAAGACCCCTCCTCCTTAACTCATTCTTGCTACAGGGTCCATCAATCCTGAGCAACCCCTCCTTGGTCAACTGTTTCTAGAACAATCTAATATTCTGCCCAACCAACCTTTCGACTAGCTCATAAGCAGCAGGTGAGACTAGTTTTCTCCTCCAAATGCTCAATAATCTAGTTTGCAACTCCTTGCAAATGGTATTGCTATCTCCCATAACTGATGAAAAAATGGACTGCATGTGTGCTATGAATTTGTCAAGGTGATGTTTCTTAATGCTAAAGAAAGATTGGAACATCTGCAGGATCAGGTCATCACACTCCAAATCAAACATGATGTCATAAGATCTAACCATGACCATGACTTTTAAAACCTCAAGCTTCTTCCCAAGGGGAGATCCTGTGCTGTTGTCCAAGTCCCGGAAAGTCTCCACTATCAATTTGAAAAAATTTCCTCATAAGATCATCATTGTAAGGAGCTATAGGGGCGGTTAGTCTCATGATGTTATTGAGACAAGATGCAACTAGAAGTCTAAACCCTTCACAAGGTTCCTCCAAGAACTTCAGTTGTATGAGAGCAAGCATAGCTGGCTTTAGAGCCAAAGTTAGTTTCTTCCCTTCTAACTGACTCACTTCAGAAATAAGTTCATCTAGTTCATCAAGTTTGAAAAGAGCCTTCCATGTGACTCTCATGTGCTTCAAATCTGTCCCAAGAGCAAAAATTTTGTGTCCTATTTCTTGTCCCTTTTGCACATCTCTTGGTTGTTCTTTCTGAAGAATGTCATAGATTTCTCTTGATAAAGCTCTGTTGTCTTGCTTGGGTTTCTCGTCCAATGATGCATGGAGGTTTAAGGAACCAATTTCTGTGTTTAATCTTCTCAATTTGTTTAAGAATTCCTCCATCGTTTAGCCCAATGATAACAGGTATATTTAGTAGATTCAACCTCTACTCAACTTTACATGGCATCAATAATCAAGATACTCAGACTATGACTATCCAACGCACATAGCAATGCAGGGCTACTATAACATACCAATATAATTATTCAGCCAACTCATAGAACCTCACACTGCTCACATCAATACCCTGCCCCAATAGATAAATCTATCTCTGACAAATAAATTAGGCTCTGGCAATTAAATTGGGCCCCAGTAAATAAACTAGGCTCTAGTAAAAAATTGTGCTCTAGCAAAATAATTTCTACACAACAAGATGAATTCATCCCGACAAAATAATTTCAATCTTGGGCTTTCCAAAGCAAGCTTAACAATCCTAGGTGAGAAAAATGCTGCGCTGACCCTGGGAATTTTGCAACTGCTGGCTGGAAGGAACCCTTGTTTGAGCCTCCAAA